>CM042834.1:5191603-5312861 GCA_023653725.1 Bungarus multicinctus | reverse complement strand
TGGGGTGTTCCAACTTATCTGATTTCTGCCATGTTGGTAAATTCCTGGCCTGGATTCTCTTCTCTATATGGGCCAATTGCTGCTCTTTTTTTTTTCTTTAGAAGCACATCTGGAGATGTATTTCGTGGGCCACAGCTAATGTGGCTGTAAGCTATAATGCTGGTTGACAAGCTAGAGCAGGGATGTCAAACTTGATTTCATTGAGGGTTGCATCAGGATTGTGTTTGACATCAGGGGGCCAGAGTGGGCATGGGCACTTGTGTTGGGGGCATCTGTGGTGGCCAAGTGCTAAGGCAGAACTTTCCTCACACCCTCCCTCCCGCTCATTAAAAACAACCTTCCTTCCTTCCTTCCTTCCTTCCTTCCTTCCTTCCTTCCTTCCTTCCTTCCTTCCTTCCTTCCTTCCTTCCTTCCTTCCTTCCTTCCTTCCTTCCTTCCTTCACATCCTGGACATAAACTGTTTCAACTCCTACCCTTAAAACGATGCTATAGAGCACTGCATACCAAAACAACTAGACACAATAATAGTTTCTTCCTGAACACTATCACTCTGCTAAACAAACAATTCCCTTAACACTGTCAAACTATTTACTAAGTCTGCATTACTATTACTATTCAACTTTTCATCCTTCCTTTCACCCATCTCCTCCCACTTATGACTGCATGAATGTCACTTTTTTGCTTGGAAAAATGTATCTGAATCACTTTTCCTGTGCTGATTAAAGAGTTATAGCCACTTTTTTCAATGGTTGTTCTATTTTAAAGTCTTCAGTAGCTTTGTAAATGTCACACAGCATTCAGAAAGTAGCAGATTAGAAATAAGAATTTGCTTCAAAATATGTCTTGGTCAATGAATGATATCCACTTTTTTCATGGGTTGTTCTATTTTAAAGTCTTCAGTAAACTTCACACAGCATTTAGAAATTGGCAGATCAGAAATAAGACTCTGCTTCAAAATATGTCAAAATATGTCTTGACCCTAAAATAACATCAAACTCCTACCTCCCAATGACAGTAGATAGAAAACAGTAGGTAGAAACAGCTTAGATAGAATTGTGGATGTAGTATACATCAACTATTGATGTAGTCAATAGTTATTGATACACTTCAAAGATTTATGAGGTTAAAAAAACCCAATGAAATAGATTGGTTTCTTGCTGTAGTTAGTGTTGATGGGTTGTAATCATATTTGCAGGAAAATATCTCCATTTTATTGGAAAATCCTGTCCTTCTTCTTTGCTGTCCAAGAGATCAACCAGGATCCAAAATTCTTACCCAATATCACATTGGGCTACACGATCCAGGACAGCTATTTTGATGTGAAAATGACTTCAGATGCTCTGATGGACCTGCTTTCAACTGGAGAGGCCAACGTGCCCAACTACAGCTGTGGAAGGCAGAAAAACATTCTGGCAATTCTTGAAGGGGCTGCCGTGGACATCTCTGTTCAGATTTCAGCCATGTTGGGTACCTACAAAATCCCACAGGTGTTTGTATGCATGGAACTGTACCTAGATTTGTAATAGGAGTGAAAAGTTAGCAGTTTAATATCCCAATGCTGATTGGTGACTCATGAAATCTATTGGTGATAATTTCCCCTTAATAATAGCATGTTCAAGGCATGACCTAGCCATTCTTGAGGTGGTAGAAAACCTGACCCCTTAATCAGGGGTGGGATTCAAAATTTTTAACAACCGGTTCTGTGGGCATGGCTTAGGTGGTGAGTGTGACTTGGTGGTCACGTAACTGGGTAGACATGGCTTGGTAGTCATGTTATTGACTGGGTGTGGTCAACTCTATATCACTCACATCAAGGCACGCATCTCCTCTCATGACTGTGGGGATGCTGCAACAGTCGTAAGTGTGAAAAATGGTCATCAGTCACTTTTTTCAGTGCCATTGTAACTTTGAATGGACAAGCAAAGTATCAGCAAAGGAGGGGAAAAAAACTCCAGAGAAGTTCCTGAGACAGGAAGTCTAGGCTTGCCAGGAATGTAATAAGGGTTAACGGAGAGGCAGTTTCTGTAAGCAATACCAGAATGTTTCCTTCCTGCCTTCCTTACAGGATTAGGCCAGTAATTTCTTCTAACAACCGGTTCTCTGAACTGCTTAGAATGTTAACAACCGGTTCTAGCGAATAGGTGTGAACTAGCAGAATCCCACCCCTGCCCTTAATGGTTATTTCAATTCAATGTTGGTTGGATGACTAGACTGTTGTCCCCAATCCGGGTCTGAACCTGGTGCTGAGGCCAATGATAGACGCCAGACACGAGGTGCAGGTTTTTGATTGCTTTTTATTGGAGTATTCCAAGGAAAAGGGCTCCTGGCCTAAATGCCAAGAACCAAGAACAAAGGATTAAGAAAGCTTTATACATTTTCACTAAAGGAGAAGGGGGGACAAAGTGGGATAATAAGAAATAGCATCTAATAAACATTTTAGTAATGATCTAACAATTTGTTCTGTCGGTCTCCAGCTGTTCCTATTCCTCAGCCTTGGCTAATGAATATTCCTGGAGTTATCTAATGCACATTCTATTTGCTCCAGGCCATTCTATTCCTAACTTCTAGCTGAGGTCTGCAAGTTGTCTAAATCTTTGTTACTTTTATCAGCTTTCTAACTACCCAGAATTGTTACAAGCTTTACACGGGCCTATTTCCTGTGAATAAGCAGTCCTGAATAGAACAGAACAGAATAAAATAACAAGTTGGAAGGGACCTTGGGGGTCTTCTAGTCAAACGCCCTGCCTAGGCAGGAAACCCTACACCACTTCAGACAAATGGTTATCCAAAATCTTTTAAAAAAACTTCCAGTGTTGGAGCATTCACAACTTCTGGAGGCAAATTGTTCCACTGATTAATTGTTCTAAGTGTCAGGAAATTTCTCCTTAGTTCTAAGTTGCTTCTCTCCTTGATTAGTTTCCACCCATGGCTTCTTGTCCTGCCCTCAGGTGCTTTGGAGAATAGCTTGACTCCCTCTTCTTTGTGGCAGCCCCTGAGATATTGGAACACTGCTATCATGTCTCCCCTAGTCCTTCTCTTCACTAGACTAGCCATGCCCAGTTCCTGCAATTGTTCTTCGTACAGTATGTTTTAGCCTCCAGTCCCCTAATCCTCTTTGTTGCTCTTTTCTGCACTCTTTGTAGAGTCTCAACATCTTTTTTACATCATGGCGACCAAAACTGGATGCAATATTCCAAGTGTGGCCTTACCAAGGCATTATAAAGTGATATTAAGACTACACGCGATCTTGTTTCTATCCCTCTGTTTATGCAGCCTAGAACTGTGTTGGCATTTTTGTCAGCTGGTGTTCTTGTCAGACAGATCCCACAATTACAGGCTTCCTGATTTACGTTCCAAGTGTGTGCCATGATCTTGCTTTATTTTAGCAGGTAGCCAATCAAGACATCTTAGTCATTAGTGGAGAAATGATCTCTAAAGTGAGGTTCCAGCATAAGGGCTTGTAGATTGGCAAAGTGACAAGGGAAGCAGCTCCCATATAAAAGTCCCCCCCTTGTTTTTATTTTGCAAAAGGTGGCTACCCTTTCTCCCAGAAGCAAAACAACATTTTACCCCTCAATTTGGATTGTTAATATCAGTGGTGGGATTCAATTTTTTAAAATACCGGTTCTGTGGGTGTGGCTTGGTGGTCATGGCAAGGGAAGCATACTGTAAAATCTCCATTCCCTCCCCATCCAATTAACCTGCTTTCCAGCTCCATTTTCTGTGCAGGGGAACAAAAGAAGACCCCGCCGATCAGCTGGGACTCAGGAGGCAGAGAATAGATGGAGGCAGGGCTAGTCAGAGGTGGGATTTGCCGGTTCTCCAAACAACTCAAAATTTCTGCTACCGGTTCTCCAGAACCGGTCAGAACCTGTTGAATACCACCTCTGGTTAATATATGGGCCTTGATCTGACGAAACAGTGACCCTTAACACCTTCCTTTTCTTTTCAGATCAGTTATACTTTTGCTTCACATGCGCTAAGCGATAAAACTCAGTTCCCCTTTTTCTATCGAGCGGTCCCTTCAGAAGGAGCCCAGTACTCGGGGATTGTGAAGCTCCTCCATCATTTCAGATGGATTTTAATTGGGCTCCTGGCTCCAGTCAATGACGACGGAGAAACTTTCATGAGGACTTTAACAACCCTGCTCACAAGGAATGAAATTTGTGTGGTGTTGTCTCAAACTTTCTCTGTGATTGACATCGATGCAGCTATTAGTTTAAAACAATTCTACCAATGGACCCAAGTCAATGTCTTTGTTTATTTTGGAGAACAAGGCTCCTTCATACATGGAATATTCATTATACAGGAAGTGTTTAGCACTGTGAAAGCCTACACTTATGGCGGAGTCTGGATCACGACAGCTAGCTGGGATTTTATGCTGGATTTGAGATACAGCCCACGAACTATGTACACTTCTGTTTATTTTTCCTTCTTCACCCATCAAAAAAAGTGGGCAAACCAGGATGATTTCCATTTATTTTACCCATTTATTAGGAAATTTTTAGAGATAACATTTCATTGTTCATATTCAAAGCATCCCTTTGCCAAGAAAGGTAGGACGAGGTGCACTGAGAAAGAGAAGCTGAAGATCCAAATGACCAAGGAGTCGAAGGAAAGAAACTTATCTCTAGACAGCTACCAAATTTACCACTCTGTCTGGGCTGCAGCACAGGCATTAAATACTGCATACTCTTCCAGAAGTGAGAAGATGAGGAGGAAGGATAGAGACAGGATGGAAGTTCAGAAATTGCAACCATGGCAGGTATTACCTTTTCCATTATAGGTCTCCATCTTCTACTTGAGTCTCAGTACTGTAAATGCATGGATTGTATAGCTCAGTGGAAACAATGCACCATGCTGTGATTTGAGTAAATGCAACTGTTTTATTTATTTAATTTATTTATTATTTTTATTTATTTATTTTGTCAAGTATGTTTTAGATAACACATACAATCAGGGGTGGGATTCAAATTTTTTAAGAACCGGTTCTATGGGCATAGTTTAGTTGGTGGGCATTGTTTTGTGCTCATGTGACTGGGTGGATGTGGCTTGGTGGTCATGTTATTGGCTCAATATCATCGAGGCACGCATCTCCTCCCCTGGCCTCTCATGACTGTGAGGATGCTGCAACAGTCGTAAGTGTCATAAGTCACTTTTTTCAGTGCCACTGTAACTTTGAATGGTCACTCCACACAAGTAAAGTACCAGCAAAGGAGGGGGAAAAACTCCTGAGAAGTTCCTGAGACAGGAAGTCTAGTCCTGCCAAGAATGTAATGAGGATTAACGGAGAGGCAGTTTCTGTAAGCTACACTGTAAGCAATTTCTTCTAACAACCGGTTCTCCAAACTGCTTAGAATGTTAACAACCGGTTCTAGCGAATAAGTGCGCACTGGTAGAATCCCACCCCTGCATACAATTAGGAACATGATTATGAGTACGTGGAATGGGTATGAATAACAGGGGACACTAGGACAGGGACGGTAAGCACGTTGGTCTTCTTATGCATGCCCCTTACAGAGCTTTTAGGAATGGAGTGAGGTCAACAGTAGACAGTCTAAGGTTAAAGTTTTGGGGGTTTGGGGAAGAGACCACAGAGTCAGGTAGTCCACTCCAGGCATTGACAACTCTGTTGATCAAGTCATATTTCCTGCAATCGAGTTTTGTGCGGTTTAGCCTGAGTTTGTATCTATTGTGTGCTAGTGTATTGTTGAGGTTGAAGCTGAAGTAGTCATTGATGGATAGGACATTGTAATGGATGACTTTATTTAGTACGCTTAGGTCAGACTGAAGGTGGCATAGTTCTAAGTTATATAAACCCAAAATTTCAAGTCTGGTGGCATAAGGTATTCTGCAACGAGTAGAGGAGTGGAGAACTCTTCTCTTGAAATATTTCTGGACTTTCTCAGCTGTATTAATATCCAATATGTAATCTGGATTCCAGACTGATGAGCTGTATTCAAGTATTGGTCTAGCAAATGTTTTGTATGCTCTAGTTAGTAGTGTGATATTACCAGAGAAGAAGCTACGTAGGATTAGATTAACAACTCTTAATGCCTTTTTGGCTATGTAGTTACAGTGGGCTCTAGCACTTAGGTCATTAGAGATGAGTACTCCAAGGTCCTTGATAGAGTTTGGATCATCAACAAGGTGTTGACTATTCAGCTTGTATTTTATTTTCTGATTTTTCTTGCCAATATGTAAGACAGAGCATTTGTTTGTTGAGATTTGAAGTTGCCACTTGTTTGACTATTCTGACACATAGTCAAGGTCTTTTTGAAGGGTTGCAACATTGTCGGTGGTGTTGAATAGTTTTACATCATCTGCGAAAAGAATGCAGTTGCTTTTAATATGATCACAAAGGTCATTTATGTAAAGTATACAGAGAGTTGGTCCTAGAATACTGCCTTGGGGGATACCACTGTTAACAGGTACAGGATTTGATAGGGCACTCCCTATTTTGACCTTTTGTTGCCTGTTTGACAGGAATGCAGCTATCAAATTATGCAGGTGTCTGGAGATGCCGTAAGATTTTAGTTTTAGAAGTAGTTTGTCCTGTACCACTGAATCAAAGACTTTACAGAAGACTATGTAAATTGAGTCTATTGCTTTACCTTGATCGAGTTGTGTAGTCCATGTGTTTTTGCAATGTAGGAGTTGCAGATTACAGGATAATTTTTTTCTGAAACCAAATTTTTTGTTAGAGAGTAGGTTGTTTGTCTTTAAGTGGAGTGTAATGGATCGGTTAATAATTGATTCCATGATTTTGCAGTTGACGCAGCATAAGGAGTTTGGTCTGTAATTTTCAACAAGGCTGAGGTCTCCCTTTTTGAAGATGGAGAAATCTTTGCCTGTTTCATTTTTTTTTCTGAGTAGAGACTCAGCTCAGATTTAGGATCTTAGTAAGATATAAACATAATAGAGGGCGTGCATAAGTACACCAATGTGCCTACCAATCCTGTCCTAATGCTTCTTTTTATTTTTCTTATATGTATCCATTTCATGTATTCATGACTATGCTTATACTTATACCTGTTATCTTATAATTGCTTGACAAAATAAATAAATAAAAAATAAACAATGCTTTCCTGCCAAAAGGACTAGATCTCATGATGGACATTCAAGATTAAAATATGTGTCCAGATATGTAAAAATGCACAGCCACCTAAGTTTGAATGAGTTTTGCACCTAGGACTTTCAAGGCAGAAAAATTAGTTGTATCTCCTCCTTTCCTTCTCTTCTTTTGTCTTCTTCCCCTCCTACTTCATCTGTTCTTTCTATTTTCCCTCTCTTGTTTTCTCCTTCCCCTGTTCCAGTTTCACTCCTTCCTCCAAAGGTCTCATTTTTACAACTCTTCCATGGATGGAGTGTATTTATATGAGAATGGCAAGAAGGCAGCTGATTTAAACATCATGAGCTCTGTGATATTCCTTAATAAGTCCACAAAGAGACAGAAATTTGGAAGTCTGAGAAGACAAGAATCTCCAGACCTCAAGCTTTTCATTGATCAAGATGGCACTGCCCTCCTCAGCCTACTGGACAAGGTGAGAGGAAAAAGACTTTAATTTCTCCAACTTTAGTAACTTTATTTTAATTGCAAAAACAAAGACCTCATTAACGACTTAGATGAGGGAATAGAAGGGGAACTTACCAAATTTGCAGATGATGCTAAGCTGACAGGAGTAGCTAACACCCAAGAAGGTAGGCTCAAGATCCAGATGGATCTTGACAGACTGGAACACTGGGCCATATCTAACAAAATGAAATTCTGTGTAGAGAAAAGTAAAGTCCTACACTTAGCCAAGAAAAACCAAAAGTACACACATAGACTGGGTGAAACCAGGCTCAATAGCAGTAACTGTGAAAGGGATCTTGGAGTCTTAGTGGAAACCAACTAAATATGAGCCAGCAGTGTGCAGCAGCAGCCAAAAAAGGTAAAGCAATCCTAAATTGTATTAAGAGAGGGATACAATCAAGATCAAGGGTGGTACTAATACTACTCTATAAAGCCTTAGTAAGATCACACCTAGAGTACTGCAGTTTGGGGCACCACATTATAAAAAATACATTGAGACTCTTCTCTAGTACAGAGAAGAGCAACCAGGATGATTAGGGGACTGAAGATTAAAACATACGAAGAACAGTTATAGGAACTGGACTTGGCTAGTCTAGTGAAGAGAAGGACCAGGGGAGACATGATAGCAGTCTTCCAATATTTGAGGGACTGCCACAGAGAGGAAGGGGTCAAGCTATTTTCTAAAGCACCTGTAGGCCAAACAAGGAATAATGGATGGAAACTGAACAAGGAGAGATTTAACCTGGAAATAAGGTGAAACTTTCTGACAGAACAATCAACCAATGGAACACCTTGCCTTTGGAAGTTGTGGGAGTGCCATCACTTGAGACTTTCAAGAAGAGATTGGACTGCCATTTGTCAGAACTGGTGTAGGGTCTCCCACTTGGGTGGGGGGTTGGACTAGATGACCTACAAAAGTCCCTCTAACTCTGATTATCTGTTACCTGTTAATTATCTCTCCACTACTGATATTATTCCTATACTGGTGACTTATCATCTCTTCATAAACATTACGTGGCCATTCTTGACATCACACAAAGACTGTTATCTTTATTGTTAAATTGGCATGACAATGCAATGAAGTCTATAAAGGTCCACAAGAGGAATCCAGAATGACAAAAAGAACATGGAGGTTTCTCCCATTCATTTTGTGAGTTATGGGGCTTGTGGAGGTTGTCAAGGACAACTTAAATCAATATTATTTGTGGATTGTGGATAATGAGAGTATGGTGTGTTAGGGAGGCAACAGAAAAACAAAAGTAATCAAGGCATGTTTTAATCAGGGCTAGGTGCAAATGGAGAAAGATCCTTCGCATTAAAATATGCTGACATTTGCAAAGCACCACCAAATCACCTGAAGGTCACTCCAGAGCCATGGTGATGCAGTGGTTAGAGTGCAGTACTGCAGGCTACTTCTGCTGACTGTCGGTGGCTTGCAATTTGGCAGTTCAAATCTCACCAGGCTCAAGGTTGACACAGCCTTCCATCCTTCCGAGGTGGATAAAATGAAGACCCAGATTGTTGGGGGCAATATGCTGACCCTGTATGAAGCCAAAATCTTTAGTTTCTGAAAATGAGAAGGTGGAGCAATGTATTTTCATTCACAAATGAACCTCTGTAGCGCAGTGGTTAGAGTGCAGTACTGCCAGCTCCTTCTACTGCAGCCAGCTGCCTACAATTTGGCAGTTCAAATCCCATCAGGCTCAAGGTTGACTCAGCCTTCCATCCTTCCGAGGTCAGTAAAATGAGGATCTAAATTGTTGGGGGCAATAAGGTTGACTCTGCAAACAGCTTAGAAAGAGCTGTAAAGCACTGTAAAGCAGTATATAAGTCTAAGTGCTATTGCTATTAACATGGACTGGACATTTGAAGCACTATAAGTCCATATATTTGCCATATGGTAAAGTAAAAAAATGCTATTAATAGAGTAGCTTTATTTATTTATTTATTTATTTATTTATTTATTTATTTATTTATTTATTTATTTAATCGTATTTCTATACCACTCCCTCTCCCAAAAGGGACTCGGGACGGTGCACAGCTTAATAAATACATAAAAATACACAGTTAAATAGAATTTAAAACCAGATTAAATACAAATTGGCTGCATTCCATCCAACTATAATTCATTTAAAACCGGGATAAATAAAGTTTAAAAATAAGATTAAAATTTAAAACCCCATAGACTCTTACTGGGCCAGGCCGGCCTGTTTAAAAAATAGGGTCTTAACTGCGCGCCGGAAGGTCAGGATATCTGTCATGGCTCGTATCTCCGGGGGGAGATCATTCCACAGGGTGGGGGCTCCCACAGAGAAAGCACGCACCCTCGGGGCCGCCAGCCACCAGCGATCAGGTGGCGGTACCCCAAGTAGGATGACCCTGTGGGAGCGTACTGGGCGGCGGGAGGTTGTTGGTGGCAGCAGGCGGTCCCGTAAGTATCCAGGTCCCGAGCCATGGAGCACTTTAAATACCATCAGTACCACCTTGAATCGAATCCGGAAGGCCACAGGAAGCCAGTGCAGCCTGCGGAGAAGTGGTGTTACGTGCACGCCCCGAGGGGCGCCCACGATCACCCGCGCAGCTGCATTCTGAACTAACTGCAACCTCCGGAGACTCTTCAAGGGGAGCCCCATGTAGAGAGCATTGCAATAATCCAAGCGGGAGATAACGAGGGCGGAAGTGACTGTGCGAAGTGCGCCCAGATCCAGAAAGGGCCGCAACTGGTAGATGAGACGAATCTGATAAAAAGCCCCCCTGGCGACGGCTGCAATATGTTCTTCCAAAGACAGCCGCACATCCAGGAGGACACCCAAGTTGCGCGCCCTTTCCACGGGGGTCAATACCTCTCCCCCCACGGCCAGCGAAGGAATAAGCTGGCTGTATCTGGGCGCAGGAAACCACAGCCACTCGGTTTTGGCCGGGTTGAGACGAAGCCTGTTACGACCCATCCAACTCCGCACGGCCTCCAGGCACCGGGTCATCACTTCAACGGCTTCGTTGGGGTGGCCCGGGGTGGAGATGTACAGCTGAGTATCATCAGCGTACTGATGGAACTCCACCCCAAAGCCACGGATGATCTCACCCAGCGGCTTTACATAAATGTTGAACAGCAGGGGCGAGAGCACCGACCCCTGAGGCACCCCACAGAGCAGGGGCCTTGGGGATGATCTCTGCCCCCCCGTTAACACAAATTGCGAACGGTCGGAGAGGAAGGAGGAGAACCACCGCAACACGGTGCCTCCAACCCCCAACCCCCCCAACCGCCGCAATAAGATACTGTGGTTGACAGTATCAAAAGCTGCCGAGAGATCTAACAGGACCAGGACAGAGGAACAACCTCTGTCCCGAGCCCTCCAGAGATCATCCACCAACGTGACCAACGCTGTCTCTGTGCTGTGCCCGGGCCTGAAGCCCGATTGGAGGGGGTCAAGCTTCATGGGAAACCCTGAAGAAGCAGAAGAAGTGAACAGAGGGAGAGCTAACCAAGGAAGCAATAGATAGTTGTATCAGTCATAAGAACAGTATACAGGCTTGAAGCTCCAAACTCAGCACACTACTTAAGAATGACATTATATTCTGAAACTCTCATGCCCACAAATAAATGACATCTATCCAGCGATGGGATTCAAATAATTTAACAACCAATTCTCTGCTCTAATGACTGGCTGGGTGGACATGACCACTCGGCTGCCTGCGACCTCCTTGGAGCAAAAACAGGCTGCAGAGGGGCTGCGCCACACTCCCATGCCCCATTTTGGGCCTAGTGGGCATCCTTGCACTTACCTGGGAGCCAAAATGGGCTGCGTGGGGACTCCTGGAAAGGGTGAGGTGGGGCCAGCCAGCAATTTAACAACTTGTTCAGCAGAAGTGGTGTGAACTGGTAGAACCCTGCCCCTGGATCTATCACATTTCCTTGATTTCTCTTTCTTTTTTCTTGCTCAGCCTCTGCCTTCTTCCAAATGTGTGGAAGGCTGCCATCCGGGTTTTGTCAAGGTGCCTCGGGAAGGGGAACCCCTTTGCTGCTATGATTGCCTTCCTTGTGGAGAAGGGACCATCTCTATTTCGGAAGGTGGGTGATGCTGGAGCAAAAAGGAAGGAGGAGTGTTTGTGTGTCTGTCTGATAATTGGCCTTTTGGGAAAGCTAGCAGCATCTACATGTTCACTCAGTTTTCACCAGAGTAATGAAAGTGGTGCTACAAAACCAAGCCACAAGCTTTCTCCCCCTGGGCCACGCCTTGCTGTGTGCCATGTCTTGGTGCACTTAGAAAAAGGCTGAGATTTGCATCAAAATTGACACTCTACTTTCATCAGTCTGATCCTATGGACACCAGAGCCAAGGCCATTAGTGACATTCTCCCAGCAGCCACCAAAAGCAGACTAGAAATCCTGATTTTTATGGAACAAAACTCACTGATCCCCTACCTGGGAAAAATGTGTACCAAATCAGTCATACACTGATTCATTTCATTCATTCACAGCTTTTCATTTTGGCCCATAATTTTTGCAAAAGAAGTTTAAATTAAGAAATGGGCAGCTCTGTGGTGGCAAGGAGGAGGTTGAGGGTGGGCCTGGGCCAGCTTTGGAGCCTTTAGAAGGCTCTGATTAGGAAGCAGCATCACAGACAGAGGCAGAGCCAGGGCCTTCTGCCCTTCCCCCAGGTGGAGAAGCAGCTGTCTTTGGGGCCTGAGTTGAGTGAGCGGGAGGAACAAATGGGGCCCATCCCAGATGCATATTTATGTAGGTTGGAAAGGAGAGGAGAGCAAAGGAAATCAATAAGCTGGCTCTCATGGAGAGACAGACGCAGATGACAGCCAGCACTTCTCTGGCTGGGAAATAAATAGGAGGGGTTTGGGAGTGACCAGTTGTCACAGACATCTGTTCGTTTCTAATATACAGCAAGCAATTCGGATTTCTTGGATAAACCCAGGTTTGTTAGGACTAATTACATTTGATCTTTTTTTTATCCCTGTGAATAAAAGACATATAAAAAGGGGGTTTGCTTGTGAGAAAACATCTTATCACTACTTGCGAAGGCTGGGTCAGAACAGGCTCCTAGATATATATAATTTAGCAATCCAGTTGCCTTTCAATTTGTTAAAGTGGGGATTCCCATATTCTCTTGAAAACTGCTGGTGATGGGGGTGGTGGAAATTCCCTAAATTCTTCCCATGCTTCTTTTTTTTAATAAAATCTCCACCTCAAACATGTGTGAAGGAGCTTTCGCCTCAAACAGGGCATTTGACCAAATGGAAAAAGAAAAACCCCTAGAGATATTATACTTTTTTTATTTTCAGATGCAAAAAAGTGCCTGACCTGTCCAGAAGATCAATATCCAAACATGGCCAAAGTTCAATGTATCCCTAAAAGGATAACTTTCATGTCTTACCAAGAATCTTTGGGGATCATCCTAATCTCTTTTATCTTATATTTCTCCATCACTACTGCTCTGGTGTTAGGAATCTTCATTAAACACCAAGAAACTCCCATTGTCAAAGCTAACAACCGGGACCTCTCCTACATCCTCCTGGTCTCCCTCCTGCTTTCCTTTCTGACTTCCTTTCTCTTCATTGGTCAGCCAAGAACATCCACCTGCCTTCTCCGTCAAACAATCTTCAGCATCGTTTTCTCACTTGCTGTCTCTTCTGTCTTGGCCAAAACCATCACGGTGGTGCTGGCCTTCCTGGCCACAAAGCCGGGAAACACCATGAGGAAATGGCTGGGAAAAACTTTGACCAACTCCATTGTTATTTCTGGTTCTAGTGTCCAGATTGCCATTTCTGCCATTTGGTTGGTTATGTCTCCCCCCTTTCCTGATTCTGACATGTATTCCCAGCCTGGAGAGATTGTCCTGCAATGCAATGAAGGCTCTGTTGTCATGTTTTATGGAGCCCTGGGCTATATGGGCTTCCTGGCTACCATCTGCTTCACAGTGGCTTTCCTGGCCAGAAACCTACCTGGGGCTTTCAATGAAGCTAAGCTGATCACCTTCAGCATGTTGGTCTTCTGCAGTGTCTGGATCTCCTTCCTGCCCACCTATTTGAGCACCAAAGGGAAATACATGGTGGCTGTGCAGGTCTTCTCCATCTTGGCCTCCGGTGCTGGGTTGCTGGGCTGCATCTTCATCCCCAAGTGCTATATTATTATCCTCAGGCCAGATCTGAACACAAAGGAGCAGCTTATAGTAAAAATAAAGTAAGAATGTAGGGGTTGCATTTTTTTTTTTGTATTTTAAAGTAACAATTTTGGATTCCTCATGACAAAATAATTTTACAAGAAAAAGTATAATTTTGATGGGCCGCAGAGAAATCTCACCCCCAGAGCACCCCCAGAAAGCAATTAATCCAGGCTGCGCAGTAACACAAAGTTGCGCCGCCCATGGGAACTCTCCCCACCCATTCACTACTTATCCAGTAAACTTGCCTACTAAATTGCTATTTTTCCTTTTTCTGACCATCATCTGTTCTGCTGTGCCAGGAGATTTAAATTAGCTAGGAAGCAGGAAATGGTTGGATTTCTTGATTTCTAGCTAGTCTTTAGATCTTCGGCTCAGCACAGCCAAACCTCTCTTAGGACTGAAGGTTTGCTGGCAAGCAAATTCAGTGCAGACTCACGGCAAGCAAATTTGAGAGACTGAGCTAGCCGATGGCAGATAGATAAATCACTGAATGATTCTGTGAGCAACTCAATTTGCCTGCTTTGCCTGATTTTGGGTAAAAGTTGCTCTCTTTTTTTTAATTTTATTTATTTATTTATAAAATTTCTATACCGCCCTTCTCCCCAGGGACTCAGGGCGGTGTACAGCCAATCCAAACCCCAACAGTAATACAAAAGTTAAAAGAAGATTAAATTAAATATTTGCCGAATAAGAAAAACCCACCCCACACCCTTAAAACCCCAATTTAAAATTACGGAGCAAATGGAGACAAGTTAAAACTACCTCAGCCCAGGCCGGCCTGCTCAAAAAGCCAGGTGTTCAGCGCGCGCCTGAAGGCCCTCAGGTCCGTGCCGGTACGTAGTTCCGGCGGCAGAATGTTCCAGAGGGCAGGGGCCGCCACAGAGAAGGCCCTATCCCTCTGGGCCGCCAGGCGACACATGGTGGCCGACGGGACCCGGAGAAGGCCCTCCCTGTGTGAGCGCACCGGCCTGCTGGAGACCACTGGTAGGATGCGGTCCTGCAGGTAACCTGGCCCAATGCCATGGATCGCCCTAAAGGTCAAAACTAGAACCTTGAAGCGAACCCGGAGAGCCACCGGCAACCAATGCAGCTCGCGCAGGAGAGGCGTCACGTGGGCGCTACGCGACGCCCCCATGATCACCCGCGCGGCCGCATTTTAAAATAAAAAATTCAATATTTACATGCATGGTGTGTTGTGAGTTAATTTTGTGAGTTTGCTTGCTAGCAAATTTTATGAGTTTGCTTTCAAGCAAATTTTATGTGACAGACTGAGCTAGCCAATGGCAGATAGATAGATTTCTGAATGAATTTGTGATTCTGCGAGCAACTCAATCTACCTGCCTGCTTTGCCTGATTTGGGGTAAAAGTTGCTCTTTTTTTAATAAAAAATTCAATATTTATATAAATATTTATAATATTTACATACAAGCCATGCCCAGCCAGTCACATGACCACCAAGCCACAAATTAGGCCATGCCCACAGAACCGGTTAGTGGTCCCTGGGATCTAAAATTATGAGTTTGGTCGTCCCTGAGGTCCAAAAGGTTGGCAACCTCTGAATTAGAGGACATCAATTAGTATTCTTTAAATTTTTAATTGTGTGTTTATGTGTGTGTGTGTATGTGTGTGTATTTATTATGAGCCATGGTGGTACAGTGGTTAGAGTGCAATACTGCAGACTGCTTCTGCCGACTGCCAGCTGCCTGCAATTTGGCAAAGCTAATCCCAACAGGTTCAAGGTTGACTCAGCCTTCCATCCTTCTGAGGTGGGTAAAATGAGGACCCAAATTGTTGGGGGCAATATACTGACTCTGTAAACTGCTTAGAGAGGGCTGTAAAGCACTGTAATGCGGTATATAAGCCTAAGTGATTGATGTACAATAAAAAACAGATTTCAAAAAATACCTAAACTGAAAAAACAAACAAGAAACCAAAAAATAAAGGTGAGAAAAAAAAGAAAAAAGTGACTATATACTGGATATCATTATGCTGTCCCACTCACCCACATGTCCATGTTGGTTTAGAGAGAGTTTTATTTTCTCTCCCCCCCCCCCCAGCAGTTCTGCTTTAGGTTTTCAGCTCACTCACAGCTGCTAGATTAGAAGAGTAATTTGCTTGTGACCAAGTAGATAACAAGCCAAACCAAATCAGTCTTGGGAATAAAGGCATCATTTTCTTCACCACAAAGGGTTAAGAACATCTTGGATAGACTGGACTAATCTCCCAGCCCAGATATCCTAAAAAGCCATGCGAGGTAAAGACCTGAGGACATCAAGAAAGTACACTTGTTCCATTTCATAGGGAAAACAGATGTCAGGATTCCAACAATCACCCTAATTAAATCAAGATTCTTGAGCCAAACTTCAAAAAACTTCAAAGGATTTATTAGAGGCAACATACTGGTACTGCCCTGTATGAAGCCAACTCCGGCATATGTAATTTACAGTCATCTTTGACCTTGTTCCCCCTCCCCTCAGGTGTCTCCTAAACCAGATTCTTCAATTGAGTATGTTCACGGGCTGGGTGTCATCATTCACATTTTCCAATTAAATTTTCCAATTAAATTAAATTTTCCAATTAAAAGCTCTGGTATTTTAGTTACAATCTTTTAAAGATAAAAGTTGAAATGTACTTTAACTTTCAAACTGCTGCACTGCTCTTCCAGATTTGCTTCTTCCCTCCCCACTTTTATGGTAACTACTAAAACAGGCATAGGAATGTTTTAGTAGTCCTTGTGTATCCAATCACACTTGGCCAATAAAGCATTCTATTCTATTCTATTCTATTCTATTCTATTCTATTCTATTCTATTCTATTCTATTCTATTCTATTCTATTATGAGTTGACAACAGATTGAATACCAATTAATGCAGCTACTGATACCCTAGTCACTACCAAAGACTCTGTCCACATAGAGTTCAGACTGAAGTGAATCTGAGTAATATCACCAGCAAAATATTTGAATAACTAGACACAATGCACACATTTAAAAACTGTAAGCCATCTTTTATCCAGGAGAAAACTCGTCACCTGGAACAAGGCCACCAGATAATAACTGAGGGAGGAGATATAAGAAGCTGTCACTTCTCTTCTTGGCATCTATGGGCCTGAATCAGGGGTGGGCTTCAAAAAATTTAGCAACCTGTTCTCTGCCTGGTTGGGAGTGGCCATGGTGGGCGTGGCCTAGTCAGCCTCCTGCACCACGATGGCTTTCCTCGAGCCTCCAGGAGGGTGAAAACTGCCTCCCTAGGCTCTGGAGGCCCTTTGGAGGCCAGAAACAGGCCTATTTCCAGCCTTCTGGAACTTCTGGGAGCCCTATTTTTGCCCTCCCTGGGCTCAGGAGGCCCTCTGAATGCTGGAAATGGGCCCATTTCTGGCCTTCCGGAGTCTGTGGGAAGCCCATTTTTCACCCACCCAGAGGCTTTGTGTGGGCCCTGCACTAACCTGGGATCCAAAACAGGCTACGTGGAGAGTCCTGGGAGAGGTGGGGCAGGGTGAGTGGGGCCAGCCAGTCATTGCAACTACTGGTTCAGCGAACTAGATGTAAAATTAACATAGTAGAAAATGGGGAAAGGAAAAAGGAGAAGAGGAAAAAGTGGGGGAAAAGGGAACAAAACAATCAAATAGTAATGTCCAACTCTTTTCAGTGTAGAGTAGAGTAGAATAGAATAGAATAGAATAGAATTCTTTATTAGCCAAATGTGGTTAGACACACAAGGAATTTGTCTTGGTGCTAATACTCTCAGTATACATAAAAGAAAAGATACATTCATCAAGAATAAAGGTATGACAAAATTGCAGCCTCAATTTTTCTGCACATTTCATATATACTAGCCATTTCTATAACAACTAGTTTGTCTAATCAATAAATCCCAAAATCTGAATTTCATCCCCTCCTCCCCCCAATGAAGGCAAATATCCATGTCCCAGGATAATGTTGCAGGATCCAAACTGAGTTGGTCACTGGGATCAGAGGTTTAGTCTTCTGAGCTTTTGGACTTGTGCTGGAGCCCATCTTCAGGGAACTTCTCTCTAGCAGAGTATGTGTTATTCTTGGAAGAGTCCTGGTTGCACCAAACATCTTCCATTTGAGAATTATGGAGGATACTAAGCTCTTAGGAACCTTCAGTGCAGCAGAAATTTTTATTATAGCCTTTTCCATAACTGTGCCTTCCAATAATCCTGTTTCTGAGCTCTGCAGGCAGTTTCTTTGGCTTCATGACTTTTGATCTGCTACAGTATGCATTGTCAACTGTAAGGCCTTCTACAGAGTGGTATATCATGCTCATATTATGTCCTATCAATTTAATTTAACAGATAACAAATAATCAGAGTTGGAAGAGACCTTGTAGGTCATCTAGTCCAACCCCCCGCACAAGTGAGAGACCCTACACCATTTCTGACAAATGGCAGTCCAATCTCTTCTTGAAAGTCTCAAGTGATGGCTCTCCCACAACTTCCGAGGGCAAGTTGTTCCATTGGTTAATTGTTCTCACTGTCAGAAAGTTCTTCCTTATTTCCAGGTTGAATCTGTTAGGTTTCTTTAAGAACCTGAACTATATTGGTTTACCATATATAGTTGCAAGTCATAATGACTCAGCACTTTACTGAAGCCACGATACTGATTGGCTACAAGAAGCAGGATTACTATATAGTAAGAAGCCAGAGAACATCTGTGTGGACTTTTACTGTGGGCTTCTACTGTGGCTTCTACTCAGCAAGTATCTTCATCACTCTGTAACTGTATCTCTCCATTGCTGCATGGATGTATTGAAGATGCTGTATTGCTGTTTTGCCTACTGACTATGATGGTTAGTTATATATTTTATTGACTGATGAACTGTGTATGAATATTGGACTGAATCTTGGACTGTGTTTATACTCCTGTATATAAAACCCTTTATCCTTCAACCTCTGTGCTTGTGTGACTCTATACTCAGTACTGTAGTAGTGTGCTACAATTTTGCACACTACTTCTGTTTGCTGCATACTTCTTGAAGACAAAGAAAATCTGCTAATACTTATCAGAATCTCTCCTTGTTCAGTTTCCATCCATTATTCCTTTTCTGGACTTTGGGTACTTTAGAAAATAGCTTGACACTTTCCTCTCTGTGGCAGCCCCTCAAATATTGGAAGACTGCTATCATGTCTCCCCTGGCCTTTCTCTTCATTAGACTAGCCATGCCCAGTTCCTGTAACCATTCTTCATATGTTTTAGTTTACCGCATGTTGACTCCATTCAAGGTGTAGATGACGGATCCTGGGATCCTGAGAGGTGGCACAGCCGAGGGAAGCGTGCCCAACTATGTTCCTTTATTTCCAAATTTTTATTGAGGTTAGGGAGGGTGACTAGGTTGGGTTTGGGGGACAACTTGACTGAGAAAAGGGCCAGACTGGGGGTCATGAGCGACCGGGAGGTTTTGGGATAGGGGGTGGTCGGATCAAGGATGGGGGTTTCTTCCTGGGAGGGGGAGGGGATGGCTATTGCCACAATCGGCGGGAGAGGCAGGTATGGTGCTGACAGGGGGCCTTATCATGTTGTGGGAGCTCGCCCCTGCTGTTTACAGGTGGTGGCATGCTCTGCTGATGTTATGCAATGCCAGGTCCATAGTTAACAAAGCCCCCCTTATTTACGATCTAATCATGGAGGGGGGGAGCGGACCTGGCAGGCATCACCGAGACCTGGCTGGGACAGGAGGGGGGTGTTCCCCTGGTGGAGATGTGCCCAGCCAGGTTTCAGGTTTTTCATCGACCGAGGACCTAGGGGAGGGGTGGGGGGGTTGCGGTGGTTATTCGGGAGGACCTGGATCCTAGGGAATCCACTGTCCCTCAGACGACCGGATGTGAATCCCTCTTTGTAAAGTGTGGTTCCGGGGTTCAGATGAGCCTATTGATCATATACCTGGCTCCCTGCTATGTGACATCGGCCCTGCCTGAGCTCCTCGAGGTCATAGCCAGCTTGGCGGTTGAGACCCCCAGGCTGATGGTCATGGGGGATTTCAACCTGCCTTCGGCTGGCGGGACCCCAGGGATTGCCCAGGAGTTCTTGGCTTCCATGACAGCCTTGGGCCTGACTCAACTAATTAGGGACCCCACTCATACTGGAGGTCACATCTTGGATCTAGTTTTTGTCTCTGGACAGTGGCAGGATGATCTAGGTATAGGGGACATAGTTATTGAACCCCTGTCATGGTCTGATCATTTGCTCCTTAGGCTGGACTTCCAAGCTGCACCCCCTCATCACAGGGAGGCGTAACCAACACGATGGTTCCGCCCCAGGCGCCTGATGGACCCGGATAGGTTCCTGATGGAGCTCGGGCCAGCTCCCGGGGTTTGAGCACAGGACTTGGTCGAGGACCTGGTGGCCGCCTGGGATGCCAATCTCACTCGGCTCCATGGTTCTCTGAGGAGCTGTGGGAGATGAAGCATCGGAAAAGATGCCTAGAGAGTGGTTGGAGGACCACCCGTTCTGGACCTGACCGAATACTATTGCGGTCCTATATTAGGACCTATTTAGTGGCAATAAGGACGGCAAAGTGTTCTCACTTTTTCTCCCTTATCACATCTACAGGAAATCACCCAGCCGCCCTTTTTAGGGTGACCCGCTCCCTCTTAGAAGTGGGAGCACGGGAGGATCCTCTACAGGGGCGGGCTGAGGACTTTTTGAATTTTCTGATGGACAAAATCACTCAGATCCGGGATGGGTTGGACTCTGACTGGGCGACTCTGGATGGGGGATCAGGGGTGGAATTTGGGGAGGTCATCTAGGGGGAGTTTAATCCTGTTTCCCCCTAGGACGTGGACAGGATGCTGGGGGGGCTTAATGCTATTTATTACATGTTTACTGGATCCGTGCCCCTCCTGGCTGGTATTGGCCACTCGGGAGGTGACACGAGGTTGGTTCCAGGGTGTCATGCGTATGAGCAGAAATAATTAGAACAGACTTGAAATACTGAAACACGTAACTGGCTTTATTGAAGATACTGCAGTACCGGCACCCTTTAACCCATACCAAAGGTAGTATGAGACAAAGGAGAACCCTGATTACCAGACAGACCATATATTTATACCCAAATATATTGATATAAACAATTACAGATCACATGTTGTTTTTCAGTTACAAAGATACATAGATTCTCATAGGAACGTTATGGGTATTTCCACTGACCTCTTCTTACTTGACATTTGGATTGGTACCAACATCCTTTTCCCGGATTTATCTCCAGATATCCGGTTATGCAATTATCAGAGGACTATACTTTTGATTAATTTGACTATATAATGTCAAGTTGTTCTGTACACATTCTAGAACCTCATCCAAGGACACTTTCGCAATACCACATGTTTATTGTACAAAAACATATTTCTCAACTTTTCTGTTCTTTTAAAAAGGTCATTCTACGAACACAAAATGGCTACAGTCTGGTTCTGTAGTTTCTCAAGTATAACATCCAAATTTACTTATAACAACTCCTCCCTTTCTTTTTATTACCATTTATACTTGAGAATGGTCATCAAACTCTCTCAACATAAGCCTAACTTCCTGCTGACTATATATCTTGCATTTTTCCTCAGGTTTCTTAATCTTACAACAGCAGAAACACAACTTACAGTCTGTAAAAGAAGTATCACTAAACACTAACGTTGTCCTCTATATTTCTTCACATGTTCACCCCTAGTATGGGCAGTTACCATAACAGTCATTAAACGACCAATTGCACACTCATTGTATTAATTGGTATCAATGCATATACATATGCTCTACAAAACATTAACTAACCTCTAGGTAAATACAACACATGTGTCATTCCACCTATGTCTTCAACCTCTATTCAATAAAAAAAAACTTCTTCAGTAGGTAAATAAGTATAAATTGTTTTGTCATCTGCATGTTTATACTTAATACAATCATAAGCTGAAAAATTGTCAGCTTTCCTGATTAGTCCATTTGTTGACCTCACAGGAAATCCAAACAAGGTATCACCTTTTACAAATATACAAAATATCATCAGGATAAACACTACCATAAAAATTCTTTTGATTCTGGAATTTTTATAAAACAAATAGACATGATATCTGTAACTGTTGTCTCTCCTTTCACACAAAAAGAAGTATTCAAAGCTACTCTCATTAATTTCAGAACAACATTTTCACTTTCCACATTAGGCTCTGTTCCTTTCAGTATCTTACACTTCTCTGTAGAATTCTTGGTACCTCAAAACATCCAACTGTACATCTACTTTTCCAGTTAAATGAACATTTTGCACTAACTAAACTGTCACACAAAAACATCAACTTCATTAGAGTACTTCTTAATTCAATGAATGGCATAAATAACATTTCTTCCAGAGCTCTAAATCTCATATAGGAAGGAGAATACTTGCCATACAGGTCAAAACAACGATCATATAGTTGTTTCATCCTCTTAGACGAGTCCTCATGTCATATGTCATATGTGCGGTTACATGCTTGATATTTCTCAAATATGAACCATCATCTAAGGTGGATCTTATACAGAATCCAACCTCAGCCATAGATTTCATCAATGTCAGTGATATCTGCCCTTCGTATTCAGTACTATTGGGTTCAGTTTGGAAACATAACCATTGCCATGTTAATGAATAACCAGGCAATATCTCAGAAGCCTCCATACCTACCCTACATAAGGCAATAATCACTATCCACATCATATTCACAAATGGACTAGGCCCCCACCCACCTTAACATATGTAGTTTTACACTTCAAAACTTACAATCGGTCTCTGGGGACTTACATCCACTTCTTTATCTTCTTCTGCACACAGAGGATATAATACCTGTGTACAACAGTCTATTATTTCATGTCTTAAAATGCTAAACAATACAAAGAAAAATGTATTACATGCAACCAAATAATCAACAATACATCTCAAAGTTCCACAAACCTAAGCTAAACTAGACATGTAATTATCTATTCCCACTATCTAAAAGAAATAGAAAATAAAAAGTCCAGTCTTTCCGAAGCTTGCTTCCACTGGAAACAGGAACCAATCCACAAATCCCTGTAAACACGAATGATGTGTCCAGCCTCACTCACATGTCCAAACAGCAGACTCAGTAGTCAACAGTACTTGTAACGGTCCTTCTCAGATAGACCTCAGCTTTCCAAAAGCTCTCCACTGCTTAATTAGGACCCAGTCTCCACTCTTAAAATCATGCACTCAGAAATCAAACGGTGGTGTTTGCGCCAAAAGTCCTCTAGACCTTAAAAGAGAAAAACACTGGGAAAGTCCCTGTATATATTTTCTAAACAAAATAAAATATCTTCAAATACAACTCTAAACATACCCACACTTCCAGTATAAGGTATGCCAAACATCATTTCATACAGTGACATTATCAACATCTTTTTTTCAAACAAGTACACACTCACAATAGAGCTAGAGGTAAACATTTCATCCAGGGTAATTAAACTGCTAACATTAATTTCCTTAATATATTGTTTTATAGTTCTCATTCTTCACCCCACCTGAGGCAAAAACCCAACAGGTCTATTGCCAGTCTATTTCCAATTCTTTCCTATACCTCTGTTACCACCTGAAAAGTAAAATGTGTACCTCTATCATTATAAATGCACTATCAATGCATATCTATATCTATATCTGTTCCAATATTAACTTCACAGTCATTTGTGCATTCACTCTCGCACACAGAACAGCTTCTACCCATCTTGTTAAATGATCAACTATTACTAATAAATATTTCAATGTACCTACAGCTGGCATTTCAGTATAATCGACTTGTATCCTCTGAAATGGCCAGACAGCTAAATTTCCTCCTCCTATAATGTTTTTCTCATCATTTTCCTATTTATTCGTATACAATGTATACATGTTCTACATATTTGCATAGCTATTGTAAACATTCCTCTGCAAATATACTTCCGTTTCACAAAATCCACAAGTGCCTGTGTTCCCCAATGAGTACCTTCATGTACTTTCTCTATTATGTTTCTCATAATAGGTTTATTAACTATTTGTAAAACATCATTTGTTACCCATTTTCCATCAACACAAGTAGCACCTTCCAATTGCATCTGCTTTTCTTCTTCATCAGTGAAATCTGGTTTTACATCCCATTCCAAAACAGGAATTAAAACCATTAGCTTCACCACTCTTCCTTTACGGGCAGCCTCTTTAGCTGCTTGATCTGCTAGTTTATTTCCTAAAATCTCCTTAGAATTTCCCTTCTTATGAGCTTCAACATGTATTATAGCTAAACATTCCGGAACTGCAGCTGCTTTTAATACGGCTTTGATAAGATCTACTTGTTTTATTTCTTTTCCTTTACTTGTAATCAGTCCTCTTTCTACCCATATTTTCCCAAAAGTTTGTAAAATACCGTAGGCATATCTAGAGTCAGTATAGATATTACCCACTTCATTCTCTAAAAGTTTCAAGGCTTGTAATAAAGCAAAAACTTCACATACTTGTGCAGAGCATCCATTCATTCATTTACCGTTTTCTACTCTAGAAGATCCATCAATAAACAAATTAATACCTCCCTCTATCGGGCTATCCTTCAAATCCTCTCTTATTGTCATCTGTAAATCTATAGCCTCAATGCAATCATGCTCTGTATTATCCCATTCTTGTTTCTCTCCCGAAAGGAATTCAGCTGAATTTAAATTCCTGTCCAGTGAGAGGAGCAAATCCTCCTGAGATAATAAAATAGTTTCATATTTCATTAACCTAGCATGTGTAAGCCATTTATGTGCTTTCTGCATTATAATAGTTCTCACCTGATGTGGACTGCTTACCACTAAAGCACTTCCAAAAGTTAACTTCCTACTTTCTTCTACCAATATAGCTGTAGCCGCCACTGCCTGTATACATAAAGGCCAACCACATACTACTGGATCTATCAATTTGGATAAAAATGCTAAGGTTTTTTTTCTTTCCAGCCCAGACTTGAGCCAGAACTCCCTTAGCTATTATATCTTCAACTGCGACAAACAAATGAAAAAGTTTCTTTAAATCAGGCAAACTTAGTACCGGAGCTTGTATTAAATCATGCTTAAGTTTCTCAATATTATTTATCTCTTCATTATTCCATACAACTTCCCAGGGTTCATCATCTAACAATTTCTCATATAGAAATTTAACCTTAGTTGTATAATCATCTATCCATAGACGACAATATCCTAACAATCCCAAAAACTTCCGAACTTCCCTCTTACTCTTCGGTATAGGCTGTCTAACTATCCCTTCAATCCTTTCTGGATTTATTCTCTTACTTCCATGACTAATTAAATGTCCTAAATACTTAACCTCAGACTCAACATATTGTAATTTCTTCTTTGACACTCTCAAGCCCTGTTGCCCTAAAAAAATTTAACAAAGCATTAGTGCCTTTTTCTACCTCTCGTTTCTTCTCTCCTGAAACCAACAAATCATCCACATATTGCAATACTGTTATCCCCACAGGTGGGCTAAACCCTTCAAGGACCTGCTCTAATGCCTGTCCAAACAAATTAGAACTTTCTGAAAAACCCTGTGGTAACACACACCATCGATATGGTTGAGTTTGATATGTATCTGGATCTGTCCATTCAAAAGCAAAAATATCCCTCGAGTTTTCAGCCAAAGGACACGTCCAAAAAGCATCCTTCAAATCTATTACACTAAAATATTTATGCTCATGTGGAATCCTCCCCAATAATGTATAGGGATCTGGCATAATAATATGTCATTCTACTACCAACCTATTTATGAGCCTCAGATCTGCTAGACGAAAGGACCCATCAGGTTTCTTTACAGGTAAGATAGGTGTATTATATGGTGACATTGCAGGTTCAATTAGTCCATCCCTTAAAAGAGACTCTATCACTGGCTTTAGACCATGTCTCCCTTCTGGAGAAATATTATATTGCTTCCGCCTCACTGGCTCAGCATCCTCTTTTAAAATCACTTCAACAGGTGGGATTTTCAAAACACCTCTGTTTCCTTTTGCTTCCCACACAATAGGATCTATATATATTTCTCTTGTTCACTATTTAATAGCTGAATTGTGCATTTATCTGCAGAAAAGATAAGCTCACATCCTAATAAAGACAAAGCATCTCGTCCTAAAAGGTTCATACCTGCTTCAGGTATGTACAAGACATTTAATGTTATCTCTGAGTATTCCCCCTTCAGAGATACATTTTCAACAACAGCAACTTCAAAGGGTTCCCCCTTAACCCCAGAGACTATCATCATTTTTCCCTCCTGAGTAAGACCCTCAGGTAACTCACACAAAGACGTTCTAGCCGCCCCTGTGTCTATCAGAAAAATGCAACTTATTTCCTTAGGTCCCACCTTCAATTTTACTAAAGGCTCCCGGTGGGACTCCATCGTCAGGAGCCCTTGACCCCCCTAATCTTCAATTAGGGTATACAGTCTCTGTTCTCTTCGTTGCAGTCTTTGCTTGTCCAGGCAATTTCTCGCAAAGTGCCCCTCCTTTCCACAAGCAAAACAATGTCTACTCCCTTTTAATTCTCTATTCCTATTCAAGGAAAAAAAAAATCCCCTCCGTCCTCTCCCAGGACGCTTCCATCCACCTCTAGTAGATGGACCTCCAGCTCTTCTAGTAGCTGCAACCAGTCCAACTGGCTTATCCACCTTTTCGGTTGTAGCAGCTTTCAACGCTGAAGACATAATTTGGGATTTCTGACGAGACTTTGCAAGATCGCGACCAATAAACACCTTGGTGGCCTCTTGCAACAAAGTAGCTATGTCTGATTCAGCTCATCTATCTTCTGCAATTTCCTCTGCACATCACCCCAGGCTTTAGTAACAAACTGCAATTTCATTAAAGCCTGATATTCTGGTGTTTCAGGGGCAAGACCAGAATACTTATTTAAACTATCCTTGATTTTAGTCAAGAATTCAGCCGGAGACTCATCTTTTAACTGACCTACCTCAAATGCTCTAGCTAGATTTCTACCCTGAGGTACAGCAGTCTTCACACCTTGCACAATAAGTTTCTTCATATCCATCATCTGTACTCTATCCTCTGGAACCTGACTATCCCAACCAGGATCTGCCAAAGGAAACTTATCTTCATCATCTACCGCATTTACTACACCTTCCTGTGTCTTATTCCAGTATGCTATTCCAGCTCGTCTAATCTGCCCTCGCTCCTCAGGAGAAAAAAGATATCCCAAGATATGCTGTAATTCCACATAAGCATAAATATTAGGACCCAAAAACAAATCCAAACTCTGTGATAATGATATTGGATCAACCTGAATAGATGGCATATAGAATAGAAGGTCCAGCAACTGCTAATGAATCCAACTCCTGTTTTAACTCTCTATACTGAGAAACTGCGGAGGAACTTCCCCCCCTCTTTTCTCCCACATCTTGCACAGAGTTAGCTACATTATAAGGAGGAGGACGTACAGGACCAGCATAATCCAAAAGATCCCATTTATCACTTTCCTTTGTATACAAAAGTCTCTTAGAAGTTTTCCCAAGAGGAGGAAATGGATCAGTATATTGTACATGATACCAAGGCACAACATAAGACAATTGAGAAACCTACCTCTTTTTAGTCAAGACATCCTTTAAAGCATTAATCCAATATACATTAGACTCACCAAACCTCGACCACCTATAATTCGGACTTTTCAAGATATGATCCGGCCAGCGGGCTGTACACAGCTCAATTAACCGTATCTCATCCAAAAGTTTAGTATACTGAACTAACCATGCCTCATTCCACTGATTTATTAACTCCCCAAGAGGAGATGACATAGGAATGGAAGGAACTTCACTAGCAACAGCTGGTTTCTTTAACCAGGAAAATAAATTCCCCATTTCCACCCCCCTATTCACAGGAAATGAGACAGAGAAAGGGAGAATAAACAATGTAACAGCACAGACAGACCCCTCTGCACAAACACACACTCCAGACACAAAGTAAAAAAAAAAAAGCACACAAGCCAAACAAGCCTTCATTTAGAGAAGAAAAAAATCTATATGAAACGTTTCAAAAGGGAGGAACAAAAATGTTAGACTGTTAAAAAAAAACGTTGCAACACAAGTCTCTAAAACATATCCATAGATATATAGATATAAAAAAAAAACTCAGATAGAGCTCACCTGATCCCTCGGTGCACCACAACTCACCCGTGGCCACTGGAAGCCAGCACGGTCCCAGCAATCAGTCAACCAAACGCAGGTCACCAGGAGCAAGGCCCCCGGACGGAGGCTCATTCAAAGCACAAAACCCCGCAGAACAGCAGCAGGGGCCCCCGTTTTGCAGCCCAGAAGAACCACCTCCAGAGTCCTTGTCCTGTCTCCTGCCTGGCTCGCCAAAACTTGTCATGCGTATGAGCAGAAATAATTAGAACAGACTTGAAATACTGAAACACGTAACTGGCTTTATTGAAGATACTGCAGTACCGGCACCCTTTAACCCATACCAAAGGTAGTATGAGACAAAGGAGAACCCTGATTACCAGACAGACCATATATTTATACCCAAATATAATGATATAAACAATTACAGATCACATGTTGTTTTTCAGTTACAAAGATACATAGATTCTCATAGGAACGTTATGGATATTTCCACTGACCTCTTCTCACTTGACATTTGGATTGGTACCAACATCCTTTTCCCGGATTTATCTCCAGATATCCGGTTATGCAATTATCAGAGGATTATACTTTTGATTAATATGACTATATAATGTCAAGTTATTCTGTACACATTCTAGAACCTCATCCAAGGACACTTTCGCAATACCACATGTTTATTGTACAAAAATATATTTCTCAACTTTTCTGTTCTTTTAAAAAGGTCATTCTACGAACACAAAATGGCTACAGTCTGGTTCTGTAGTTTCTCAAGTATAACATCCAAATTTACTTATAACACAGGGTATTATTAATGCTTCCTTGAGTGAGGGGTTTCTACCTGCTGCCTTGAAAGAGGCGGTAGTGAGACCCCTCCTCAAGAAACCATCCCTGGACCCAACTCTGTTATCTAACTATCGTCCGGTCTCCAACCTTCGCTTTGTGGCGAAGGCTGTTGAGAGTGTGGTGGCATGACAGCTTCCCCGGCACCCAGATGAAGCTGTCTATTTAGATCTGCGCAAATCAGGTTTCAGGCCCGGGTACAGCATGGACACGGCTTTGGTCACATTGGTGGATGATCTCTGGAGGGCCCGTGACAGAGGTTATTCCTCTGTCCTGGTCCTATTACATCTCTCGGCGGCTTTTGATACTGTCGACCACAGTATCTTATTGCGGCGGTTGGGGGGATTGGGGGTGGGAGGCACTGTTTTATGGTGGTTCTCCTCCTTCCTCTTCGACCGTTCGCAATTTGTGTTGGCAGGGGGGCAGAGATTGACCTCAAGGCCCCTGATTTGTGGGGTTCCTCAGGGGTTGGTGCTCTCGCCCCTTCTGTTCAACATTTACATGAAGCCGCTGGGTGAGATCATCCGTGGCTTTGGGGTGGAGTTTCATCAGTACGCTGATGATACTCAGCTGTACATTTCCACCCCAGGCCACCCCAATGAAGCTGTGGAAGTGATGACCTGGTGCCTGGAGGCTGTGCGGGATTGGATGGGGCGAAACAAGCTTCAGCTCAACCCGGCCAAAACCGAGTGGCTGTGCTTTGCAGTGCCCCAAAACAGCCAGTTAGTTCCATTGCTGGCTGTAGGGGGGGAAATTCTTGCCCCACGCAATCTGGGTGTCCTTCTAGACATGTGGCTGTCTTTAGAAGATCATATAGCGGCCGTCACCAGGGGGGCTTTTTGTCAGGTCCGCAGGATCTACCAGTTGCGGCCCTTTCTGGATCGGGATGCCCTTCGCACGATCACATCCACCCTCGTTATCTCCCGCCTAGACTATGCCAATGGTCTCTACATGGGGCTCCCTTGAAGAGCACCCGGAGGCTCCAGTTGGTGCAAAATGCAGCTGCGCAGGTGGTTTTGGGGGCTCCTCGGAGCTCCCATGTTACGCCACTCTTGCGTGAGCTGCACTGACTCCTGGTAGCCTTCCAGGTGCGATTCAAGGTATTGGTGACTATCTTTAAAGCGCTCCATGGCTTGGGACCTGGGTACTTACGGGACTGCCTACTGCTATCATCAATCTCCCATCGCCTAGTATGCTCCCATAGGGTAGGCCTCCTTGGGGTGTCGCTGGCTGGACGGCTGACGACCCTGAGGGTACGGGCCTTCTCCTTGGGGGCATCCTCCCTCTGGAATGAGCTGCCCCCGGAGATGAGGACCATCCCTGACCTTTTGGCCTTCTGGCATGCATTGAAAATATACTTATTTCATCAAGCTAGTCTGGCCTAGGGTTTTATAGGGTTTAATTTGGTTTTAATGAGTTTTAATCTTTTATATTCTTGATTGAATTTTATTTTGAGCCACTATATTTAATCTTTTTAATTGTTTTTTAAATATTGTATTTATATGATTTTTTAACTTTGGCTGTACACCGCCCCGAGTCCCGGTAGGGAGAAGGGCGGTATAGAAAAGTAATAAAATAAATAAATAAAATAAATAAATAGAAACATGTCAGCAACAATGAAGAGAAATAGAAGGCATCAGAGTCATTCAAGATTGATGACAGCATATACTGGATGTACGAGAACAGTGATTTACAATGGATGTTGAACAAATATGTCCTTCAACTAGACTATCAGCCTTAACAAGACTATAGTACTTTACCAGACAGTGCCAATTTCCACTCGTTGTCATTTAATAAGTTTGGTCTGCTGCAACAGGTTGAGAGTTGAAATTCCTCTGTCACACATTTTTTCTGGTTGTAAGTTGTTCCTTTATATTCAGGTCTGGCCTGAGAATGATAATGTAGCACTTGGGGATGAAGATGCAGACCAGCAGACCAGCACCGGAGGCCAAGATGGAGAAAACCTGCACAGCCACCATGTATTTCCCTTTGGTGCTCAGATAGGTGGGCACAAAAGTCACCCAGACACTGCAGAAGACCAGCATGCTGAAGGTGATCAGCTTGGCTTCATTGAAGGTCCCAGGAAGATTCCTGGCCAGGAAAGCCACCATGAAGCAGATAGCAGCCAGGAAGCATAAATAGCTGAGAGTGATGTGAAACATGACAACAGACCCTTCATTGCATTGCAGAATGATTGTTCCAGGCTGGGACTGTAAGTCAGAATCAGGGAATGGGGGAGAAGCTCCTAGCCAGGAGAAGCAGATGATAATTTGGACAGAAGAACAAGAAAGGATGATGAAGTTGGCCAAGCTCTTCCCCAGCCATCTCTTCATTTTGTTTCCTGGCTTTGTGGCCAGGAAAGCCAGCACCACCATGATGGTTTTAGCCAAGAGAGAAGAAATGGCAACTGAGAAGATAATGCTGAAAATTGTTTGTCGGAGAAGGCAAGTGGCTTTCCTTGGTTGACCAATGAAGAGAAAAGGAGACAAGAAGCAAAGCAAGAGGGAGACCAAGAGGATGTAAGAGAGGTCCCTGTTGTTGGCTTTCACAATGGGAGTTTCTAGATACTGTGTGAATATGATTAAAACAAGCCCTGTAGTTAGAAACCAAAATAGCACAAAGGAGACCAGGATGATGCCCAGAGGTTCTTCATAAGTCAGGAAGGTTATAATTTTGGGGATACATTTGATTCGGTCCTCATTTGGATGTTGATTATCTGGGCACTTGGTGCATTTTTTTGTATCTGAGAAAACAAAACAGCAATATTTATTTAATATTATGCCCTTTTCAAGCCATACCTTGTTCGGACAACAGCTAATAGCAGGAGCATTTTCCAAGATTCTTAATATCTCCACAGAAAAAAATATATAAGGTGAACTGTCAACCCTGAAATTATTCAATTTCATTGTACATGTTGTGTATTGACAATAAGGGTTTAATTTGATTTGATTGATTTGAAGTTGACCCGGGTGAAGCCATCTTGGAGCTTCAGTGTTGCCACATTAAAGCGAGGGATAGGGAGGGGGGGTTAGAGATAGCTGGGCTTGTGTAGTCAAAATAAAATACTTTTTCAAGACTTTCCCCTGAGAACTAAGGACGTTCTCACACCTGGCCGAGAGAAGGAAGAATGATGTCACCAGACCAGCGGACTCTGCAGTGATTGGGCCATGTGGCTGATTGTTTGCGATTGAGGGATAAACTTTTACTTTTAATTAGGTGAAAACCAAGGGGCCCTTCAGAGTTGGTTTTCACCAGATATGTGCCAATATAATATTTCCAATAAAGCTATTCTCTGAGGAATTCACTCGCCTCGGAGTTTTTGCTTGCAATGAATTTATTACTTGGAATCCTGATAGGAACATCTCTATCTCTATCTCTATCTCTATCTCTATCTCTATCTCTATCTCTATCTCTATCTCTATCTCTATCTCTATCTCTATCTCTATCTCTATCTCTATCTCTATCTCTATCTCTATCTCCATCTCCATCTCCATCTCCATCTCCATCTCCATCTCCATCTCCATCTCCATCTATCTATCTATCTATCTATCTATCTATCTATCTATCTATCTATCTATCTATCTATCTATCTATCATCTATTATCTATGTAATTGGGGAAGACCTAGGACTTGAAGTAATGTGGAAAACCTGCATAGGAACCTCTATTCTTAAAGGTAAACAATAATCTAGACAAACATCTTGGATCCTGCCAGATGGCAATTATTAACATACTGGATCCTGACAATGTTTCTCTTGTAAAAACTGGTTGGCTGCAAGAGAAATTTAGCCCTATAAATAATCTAGAATGGCTACTGAGTAATATAGGTGTAATGAGGTTCACCCATAATTGTCTACACCACTTCATTGTGGACCAGCGATACCTTTCTATTGATCCTCAAGGGGAGGTCCATATACATTTCAAAAATTCTTCTAAGAGTTAGACCTAGGAAAATTTCTCTCAAAACACTGTGATGTTCTTAGAGAGGGAAATGTGGAATGACACATCCAAACTAAAAGCAGAAATGTTTTCTCTAACTTATCATGTCCTCCTACCTCTATTCATTCCCTCCTTCAAGATCTTTTCTTTCCTTTAGATAAGGAATGGCACAATTTGAAAACAAGAAAAGAATTGAGCTTCAACCTGTCTTTTATGAAAACCTGCCTTGCATTTTCATGAAAATACTCGGGATGAATCCACTTCCACAAAACCTGCTCTCTTCTTTGATGTTGTTCTAACCCAGATCCCCCAAAACACAACAAATCCTCTGACGTAAACTCAAAAAATCCTTTATTAGGAATGTCAGCAACCCCGGCAAAAAGTTTATCTCGCAGGCTAACAAGTCCGTCTGACTGGAAGATGAATAGTTGTCAGCCACACTTATTCATTGTCGCCCCCTGTCTTTTATTCCCAGAACTAGGGTGGGGCCTTGCTAGCAGCAGTGGCTCTTCCTTCCCCAGGATCAGCCCATGGATTTCCACTGCTCTCCTCTCCTCTGCCTTCTGTATAGCTGCGCATTACGCAGATCTAGCTGTTCTTCCTCTTCTTCATCAATCACCTCCAGACCTGGGGGTTGTTGACTCTCCATCTGAGGGCTGATGGATAGCCCAAGCTCCACTTCTCTCTCTCTGTCTCTGTCTCTCTCTCTCTCTGCCAGCTTCATTTCCTCTTCCCCCACAGAGCTCCCAGATTGCCCTGATGCTGACCCTGACTCCCATGCCTCCTCCTTCTCTGATTTTACAAGACCGCATTCTGCCATTTTCCTCTCACCGTCCGGTGAGCTTCCACAGGGAGGGTCTCTTGTGGGTCCTATTGGCATCTATGTGCTGGCTGGTGACCCCGAGGAATAGGGCCTTCTCTGTGGGGGTGTCTGCCCTCTGGAATGGGTTGCCTCCGGAGTTACGTACAGCCACGGACCTGGGGACCTTCAGGCGTGCCTTGAAAACCTGGCTTTTTGACCAGGCCAGCTTGGGCTGATTTTAGATTTGGGTATTTTAATTTTTATATCAAATTTTAGGGTTTAAGGGAGGGGTTTTAATTGTTTTCAGCCAGGGTCTTTAATTTAATCTAGTTTTAACTTTTATATATTTAATGTTTTAATTGTATGGCTGTGCACCGCTCCGAGTCCTTCGAGAGAGGAGTGGCATATAAATTATTATTATTATTGTTATTATTATTGTTGTTGTTGTTGTTGTTATTTGGCCATTGGAGGGCCGACAGGCCACAACAGATGTCACTCACCTTCCCAAGTGGAGATAGTCCCCTCTGGACAAGGAATACAGTCATAACAGCAAATAGGGTCTCCATCCCGAGCTTGCTTCACAAATCCAGGATGACAACTTTCCACACATTTGGACTGAGGCAGAGACTACGCAGGAAAGCAAGAAATGCCAAAGAAAATGTGTTAGGGCTCACATTTATGGAAAATGGAAATTGAATGAACATTAGCCAAGCAGTCTCTGGGATTCACTTATGTAAATATGAAATTATTAACTCATTCATAACAGATGTAGGAAATATAACTACTGGCAGATTCTTCATTTAGTTCCTCTCTTTTGCTTCTGGCATACTATATAGCAATAAAGGTCTTTTTCAATTTAATAAAGTCTGGAGGGTTGAAATTGAGAAATATTTAAGCATTAAGTGACAGCCAGTGGATTCTTCCTCGTGGGCGTATTAACCCATATTACCCCATTCTTCATAAATCAGGGGTCTTCAAACTTGACAGCTTTAAGACTCGTGGACTTCAACTCCCAGAATTCCTCCTCCAGTCATGTTAGCTCAGGAATTCTGGGAGTTGAAGTCCACAAATCTTAAACTTGCCCAGTTTGAAGACCTTTGTTCATAGATCCATGACTTTTAAAGTGTGATGATCTATTCACATTTTAAGTTTTGTTTTATTAGGTTTGTTAAATTAGAATACAACTGTGTTGAAGAAAGAAATGTCTGACCAGTAGGATCTGGAAGGTTCTTTATGACATGAAACGTTGCAAAGCTGCTCCCCTTTGAAAACAGCCCAAAATAGTCTTCCAGTTAAAATACAAGTGAAAAAAAATCCTTATAAATTAGGACCATCAAACTTAAAGGAGTGAATGCTTTTTATTGATTTGTATATTTATTTCTTCAATTTATATGGCTGCCATACTGTTCAACTAAAACTAAAATTGAATGCCTGGTTTCTAGAATTGTAGTAAGATGAGGTAGAGATGAGGTCATGAGAATCTGTTCCTCTAAAAGGATAAGTCTGACATCTTTTACTGCAGCACATGGGACACGAATATGAGTCAGTAAGGGATATTTATGAAGTCCAGCTTAGTATCCAAGAAATAGTCTTTTCTATAAGAGGTTTATAATTAGTCAGTGGACATGCAGACCCACATATATTATTTGTTAAATCTGGAATGTCCTTTTTGACTAGAGAGATTTAAAGTAGCTAACAATCAAAGAAACAATTGCATTCCAGGGGTTTTCAGATGAAGTCCCCTCCTTTAAGCTAAAGGACAAACCTAAGGTCTATGGAGATTTTCAGTCATTCAGATCATGGTTGTCCTATAGGGGCTTTTTTCGAGAGGCAAATGGACTTTCTTGTTTTTTGTTTGAAGACGTTTCGCTTCTCATCTAAGAAGCTTCTTCAGCTCTGACTGGATGGTAGTTCTGGATCCTTCTATTCCCCACCATCCAATCAGAGCCGAAGAAGCCTCTTGAATGAGAAGCAAAATGTCTTCAAGGAAAAAAACAAGGAAGTCCAGTTGACTCATGAAAAAGCACCTTTGGGAAAGGAGAAACCTAAGTATCATTTTCTTTGAAATTGTCCCTCATTACTTCTGATATCAAGAAGGGCTTTTCTTTGGCATTAGTTCATATCCAAACCATAATCATGTGAATTTGGACCTGCTTCCTAGAAGAAGAAGGCCTACTGCTGTATCTTGGTGGCAGAGGTGGGATTCAATTTTTTTTTACTACTGTTTCTGTGGGCATGGCTTGGTGGGTGTGGCAGGGGAAGGATACTGTAAAATCTCCAGTCAGAGGTGGGATTTGCCGATTCTCTGAACTACTCAAAATTTCCACTACCGGTTCTCCAGAACTGGTCAGAACCTGATGAATACCACCTCTGCTTGATGGATTAAAAGAAAGAAACGGGTTACGCTGGCAAAATCTGGGCTGCTTAAAAACATCAATATCAACCTGCCCTCTCAGTGGACATTTTCATTAACCAGCTCAAATTAAAGCAGAAGTCAACAGAATTGCCTCCTCTGCTATTTCAAGAATCAAGCAAATCTGAAGGTATCAAATAATCCCCAGCACTTGAAGGTCTCTCTCAGAAATTTAATGGAGATACCAGACTGTAGAGGGACACAGAAGAGTCATTATCTATGTCTAAAACTTCAAGGTATTAGTTACCATCTTTAAAGCGCTCCATGGCTTGGGGCCAGGGTATTTACGGGACCGCCTCCTGCCATTATCAGCCTCCTGCGGGCCAATACACTCCCATAGAATGGGTCTCCTCGGAGTGCCGCTGGCTGGATGGCTGGCGACCCGAGGACGCGGGCCTTCTCGTTGGGGGCACTCTCTCTCTGGAACGAATTACCCCCGGAGATGAGGACCATCCCTGATCTCTTGACCTTCCGGTGGGCGGTGAAAACCCGTCTATTTTGCCAAGCCGGTCTGGCCTAGGGTTCTTTTAGGGTTTTTAATTTGGTTTTATCTGGTTTTTAGTTTTTTTTAATTCCCTTTATATGCTTTTATTTTTCAGCCACTAGGTTTAATCTTAATTTTAATTGTTTTAAATTTTGTATTGTTGTGGTATTTTTAATCGGCTGTACACCGCCCTGAAGAAGTTGAAAAAGCTTAAAACAGTGTTCCATGTTATTTATTTATTTATTTATTTATTTATTTATTTATTTAACTTTTATACCGCCCTTCTCCCTAGGGACTCAGGGCGGTGTACAGCCAATCTAAAAACCCCAACAATACAAAAGTTAAGAAAAAGATTAAATTAGATTAGGCCGAATAAAAAGCCCACCCCACCCCCTTAAAACCCCCTAATTAAAATTAATGGAGACACATTAAAAACCCTCTCTCAGCCCAGGCCGGCCTGCTCGAAAAGCCAGGTCTTCAGCGCGCGCCTGAAGGACCTCAGGTCCATGACGGTACGCAGTTCCGGTGGCAGAGTATTCCAGAGGGCAGGGGCCGCCACAGAGAAGGCCCTACCCCTTGGGACCGCCAGGCGGCACATGGCAGCCGACGGAACCCGGAGAAGGCCCTCCCTGTGTGAGCGCACCGGCCTGCTGGAGATCATAATAGTAAATAGTACTGAAGTCTCCCAACCCAACTAAGAAATCTCTAACTGACATTCAATTCTCAATGAAAGTCATCCATCTTGGGGACTAATCCTCTTGAAATGGGTCCTACAGCTTTGGGAAACAGAGACAAGACAACAATATTTCCCATACCTTGTTGAGGAACATCAGCCTTGAAATACCATCTTGGCTGATGGTAAGTTTCTGTCTTTCAAAACTTCCCAGTTGTTCTTTGATAGGATCCTCCTTTGGGAGAATCACCCAGCTCAGGATGTTCAGATCTGCTGCTACATCTCCATTTTGGTCTAAGTACAGTTTTTGCAGGGATAGATTGCAAAATTCATTCTTTCCCAGAAATGGATGGAACTAGAATCAAAGCACGCAGAAAATTTAAAAGCAGGAAACATGGTTTCTTATTCCACACGGTCTCTTCACCTTCGAATCTTCCTTCTACATTGCGTCGAACTTGTAAATATACTTAGCTTGGAGCACAAGTGTCACCATGATCTTCAAAAGTGACAAAGTTTCATCAAATCTGACAAACATATATCGACAAAATGCAACTGGCAAAAATTATAGGTAGGAAGAACATAGGAAAAAACGCTAAACCAAGTCAAAAATCAATCAGATTCAGATTAACAGAGTTGGAAGGGACTTTGTAGGTCATCTAGTCCAATTACCTGACCAGGTAGCAGACCCTATACCATTTCTGACAAATGGCAGCCCAATCTCTTATCGAAAGTTTCCAGTGATGAAGCTCCCACAACTTCCAAGGGCAACTTCTGTTCCATTGGTTGATTGTTCTCACTGTCAGAAAATTTCTCCTTATTTCCAGGTTGAATCTCTCCTTGTTCAGTTTACATCCATTATTCCTGTCTGGCCTACAGAAAATAGCTTGATTCCCTCCTCTCTGTGGCAGCCCCTCAAATATTGGAAGACTGCTATCATGTCTCCCCTGGTCCTTCTCTTTACTAGACTGGCCAAGCTCAGTTCCTGTAACCGTTCTTCATATGTTTTAGTTTCTAGTCCCCTAATTATCCTGGTTCAAACAAGCAAACAAAAAATTAAGAAAAACAACAACAGGGGACAATCCAGAAGGCATAGATTTTTCAAGAAGAAACTTCCCAGGTAAATTTTTTACCAAATAAACCAGGTAGGAAACATGAAAAGTGAACTAATTATATATATATTGTAAGACTAGATAAACAGAATCTGTAAGAATCTCAGGCCTACACATTCTGGTTTGGGGAGATCTCAACTCAAGTACAAAGTCCCCATGCAGGCATCGCACTTGGAGAAGACATTGCACAAAACCTGGGTCCTATTTAAGTCATGGCAAAGAAGCCAAGAAAGAGCTCAAAGGAGCTTCTGTTAGTCTTTGTGGAGAAGACCCATGCTGATCTATGAGAGCTGAAAATAACAATTATGAGAACATCTTTTTCAATTAACAATCTCTCAATATTCTAATGAATATTTCTCAGAAGGTTAAGATCCATTAACTTATTCTAGAGTGTTGAACATGGAAAAATGAACTTATAAGAGAGGGGATTCTGGCTGAATGAATAGAAAAATAATTGTTCAAAGAATACTTAGAGCTGGGCCAGTAAACCAGAGACATTAAGTCTCCCTTTAATGAATGGCTTAATTCAAAGACCGAGCAGCCATCAGTCAGAAAAGCTTTAACTGTGATTCTTGCAGAAAGGTGGGGTTGACAGATTTAACCATAGTTTCAATTGGAAAAATGTGACCATCCTAGACCAAAGCCAAGTTAAAAAATGCTAGGGAATTTCTCAAAGCCTGGCACACTGACAAATCAGCCATCAATACACACATAGACATGAACAACATTTATAACCATGATGGCGAACCTATGGCACACATGCTACAGGTTACCTCACTGTGCATGTGCGTGCCTCACAGCTGATTTTTCTGCTAGTTTGAGGCCTTTTTCGGCCTTCCAGAGGCTTGGAAAAAGTCTCTGTAAGGCCTTTCAGGATGAATAATATGCCCGTTTTGTCATTTTTGGTATCACAGGAAGTTACGAGATGGGCCTATTGGTCCTGAAAAGCCTTGTAGAGGCTTTTCCCAAGAGTCTGGGAGGCCAAAAAAAGCCTCAAACCAGCTGAAAAATCAGCTGTGAGGCACAGTCCAGGTAAGGGGGTGGCGTGGGGATTGCGTGTGAATGTGCAGGGGGCGTGTGGGGTGCGCATTGCATTCTGGGTGCTGGCACATGAGTGTGTGTGTGCTAACATGCGTGTAATTTTTGGCATAGGATCCCAAAAAGATTAGCCCCTACTGATCTATAGACTATACAAAAGAGATTAACGCCCAGTCCAAAAAAACCCAAAAAGACTTCAGCACTTCTTTACCAGCAATCAGCACCCAGATCAGCACAGATATACTCTAAGGTTAACATCAGACCAACAGTCAAGTAAGCAATACCTCAATCAAGAAACTGCTAAAAAGCCATCAATAAACAGCCCAACCAAAGAATCTCTAAGGCTTTCCCCACCCACAGTGACAGGTAAGACACCAGAATATAAACTGACAGCAAACTGCATACCTAACTAGCACTGATATTATCTAGTTTGGGTAATGAAATGTCTGCAAGAAAACAAGGAAGCTCAGAGAGCACCAAGGACCCCTCATGTCAACCCTGAGCTATAAGTATTCTCCTTTATTAGAAGAGGTTGTGCTAGCTGGTCTCGGGACATATTTCATGTATATGAAGGTAAAATTCTACAGTGTTAATCACAGGCCCAATATAAATATATTTAAAAATAAATATATACTCTATAAACTAGCAAAATATACTTTGATATTAAAGCATATCTGTCATGGTGCCCACTGCCTGGGACAGTAATTAATATTTATATGTATTTATATGTTAGGGTGTGTGTGTGTATGTGTGTGTGTATAACATGTCAATATGTGTGTTATGTATGTGTACACGTTTGAGAGCAGGTAACAGAATGTCATTTTTAATGTGTGCCATTGTACCCACAGAAAAAAATGACAATAAAGGATCTTCTCTTCATCTATTTTCCCTACCCTACCCTATCTTACTTTACTTTACCTTATCCTCTCCTCTCCTCATCTCATCTCATCTACCCTACTTTACCCTACCCTATCTTACCATCTTATATCATCTCATCTCTTCTCTTTTCTTCTCTTCTCTTCATCTATCTTTCCTACCCTACCCTACCTTACCTTACTTTACCTTACCTTATCCACTCCCCCTCTCCTCATCTTATCTTATCTACCCTACCCTACCCTACCCTACCCTACCCTAGCCTACCCTACACTACCTTATCATCTCTTCTCTTCTCTTCTCTTCTCTTCTCTTCTCTTCTCTTCTCTTCTCTTCTCTTCTCTTCTCTTCTCTTCTCTTCTCTTCTCTTCTCTTCTCTTCTCTTCTCTTCTCCTATCTTTCCTACCCTACCCTACCTTACCTTACCTTATTTTACTTATCCTCTCCTCTCCTCATCTCATCTTAACTACCCTACCTTACCTTACTTACCCTACCTGTCCTACCTTACCATATTATCTTACCCTATCTTATCCTATCCTATCCTATCCTATCCTTTCCTATCCTATCCTATCCTTTCCTATCCTATCCTATCCTATCCAGAATTAGATTACCCAAACCTGTGGATCTTTTGTAGTATAAGAAACCTGAGAAGGTTCCCTCCTTTCTCCTTTGGATTCCTTCTCAAAAGGAACACCATTTTATGGATCCTTTTTGGGACTCCGTACCTGCCATGATTGCAGGCTTGGATATCCAAATCTCTGATTGCCCTTCTTCCTTCTTCTCCTTGATCTGGAAGAATAGGCAGCATTCAAGGTATGGGCCAGAGTCTTAACGATAGTGTAAACCCGGTGCTTATTTGTGATCCTGTTCCTGTTCAATTTCTCTTGGGTCTCCAGTGGGAATTTCTGGGTACATCTTCTCCGGCCTTTCACAGAAAAGAAGTGCTTTGAAAAAAGACAACGAAAAGACCGACCTTGAAATTCAGGTTCCACAAAGAATTTGGGATAAAAGGCATGATCTCTTGGTCTTTTTTTCTCCTGAAAAGCAAAGGTCCAAATACTATGGAGGTATTTGAAAAGCTTATGTTTTCTCATTGAAAATCCCCCCAAGACTGTCATAATCCAGACTTTCCCTTCAATGGGTCCTGGCAAACGCATAAGTGTTAAATGGAAAGGAAGAATTCTGCCCAAAAGAGAAACATATTCTATGAAGTGAACAAAGACATTGACTTGTCTCCAATTAGAGATGGCACCCCTGAGGGATTCTATAGGTGCAGTTGTTGATATTTGTTGTGATATAACAACACAAATGCCATTCCTGATAAGCAGAGGGGTAAAAGTCCTCATGAATTTTTCTCCATTTTCTACATTTGGAGCAAACAGACCAATCAAGGTCCACCTGAAATGGAGGAGCAATTGGACAATTCCTGGGTAGTGGATCCCTTCTTTGGGGACCGTCCGGTGGAAAAAAGGGAATTGACTTTTATCATTCAGATCGTCTGAAGTAGTTGCATAACTGATCTAGAAAAAGCAATGAAGAATACTGTATTATATTTGGAGTCAGATCAAATCCAAAATATTAGGTTTTTTTTTTTCAAAAAATAAACTTAATTTGGCTCTCCTGAGCATGTTAGAATAGTTTCTTGTAGTTGATTGGCTATTAGACCATATCAAGATACATAATATAAAACATAGAACATTAATAAGAGTGTATATATTATTGAGTCTGTCATCTGCACCTCTATAACTGTCTGGTTTAGTTCTGCAACAAGACAGACATAGACTTCAGAGAGTAATTAGGACTGCAGAAAAAACAGTTACTACCAACCTGCTTTCCATTTAGGACCTGTATACTGCATGAGTCAAAAAGAGTTCTGTGAAAATATTTACAGACTGCTCACATCCTGGATATAAACCGTTTCAACTCTTACCCTCAAAATGCCCTCTGCCCACTGTGGATCTCAGTCCCTATCAATGATACATACAATGGTCATAGTGGAAAGCAGTACTTAAATCTCATAGAGACTCATGGTTGGATCTGTCATTCACCCAATACTATCCTACTCACTTTACCAGATAGAGAAACTTACACACAAACCTGTGCAATTTTGTACATGCCTACTAATGTTGACATCTGGATAGAGATGTCTCTGTTAGCTCCATCAAGAAGAGCCAAAAGGCTGTCCTTCCTTCCACAGCTGTAGTTGGGAACATTGGCTTCTCCGGTAGAGAGCATGTCTAGCAAGGCATCTGAAGTGTCAAGGGTGTTCAAATAGTTGTCATGGATGTTGTAGCCAAGAGTGAGATTGTGCAGGAGCTGGGGATTCTTGTTCACCACTTGAATGGCAGAAATGAAGCATAGAATTCTAGACTGATCAGTAGATAATTTACTGTAAAAAACATTCATGTTATCATCAAAATAATCAAACATCAAAATGAAACTATTTTTATTTATTTGTTCCTCTTTTTTTCCAGAAGCCTATTGAGTCTTAAGTCAATTTTGATCCAAAAGCCATGGCATAGACACCCATTATCATTCATTTTCTAGGAAAGTTGAGAAGATGGGATGGAGATACTCATTCACCAAATTTAGTCGTCACAAATATACCATTATTTGTAGAAGTGCTGATTTTTATTTGTCCAATAACTAGACTCCAAAGTCATTAAGTTGCTAAAGAAGAACCATCATAGAAAGAAGAGGATGTTTCATAACTGATAAAGAAAACCAACAGTAAAAAGAATCCCAACCTGTATTCTTACAAGGATGAGGCTTTGAAGATTAAAAACCCATTATAAAATATGTAAATGGGCTGAGCAGAGGCATCTACAAACATTTCAATAACTACTTTAAGCAACAATTGGATTGAGGGGGGGATAATCTGGATTTTTTTAAAAAATTCTTTCTGCCCCATCTTGGGATTTCAGTTTCTTCCACAAAAAAGACAAAAGAAGGAAAACAACGTAATCAAAACAATTCAAGAAGTTAGCCAAGTCCTGCAATATAGGATTATATGAAATAAGAAGAAAAGAACTGTAAATGGAGGGAGTTCTACTCCATCACACTAAATGACTTACAACTTGGACTGTTTATAAGGAGCCATGTTGAAAGGCAATGCTGAATGGGATATTGTTGTTGCAGTGAGGACTATACTAATGAGATGGTCTCCTGGCTTGTAATAACTCCATGGTCTTTTTTCACTTTGGTGCTTCAAACTCAGAGGGCACTTCATTTCAAGCTTCCCACAGACTGGCTGGAACACCAGCAGCATCAGAAGCAGAAGCAGAAGATCCATAATTTGAACTGCAGTGGCACAGTGGTTAAAAGTGCTATACTGCAGGCTACTTCTGCTGACTGCCAGCTGCCTACAATTTGGCAGTTCCAATCTCACCAGGCTCAAGGTTGACTCAGCTTTCCATCCTTCTGAGGAGGGTAAAATGAGGACCCAGATTGTTGGGGGCAATATGGTGACTCTATAAACCGCTTAGAGAGGGCTGTAAAGCAGTGTGAAACAGTATATAAGTCTGTTATTGCTATTGCTATTTAGATGGCTGAATCAATCCCCTTTCTGTTTCTAAACAAGAATATGAAGCAGATTTAGAAGAATTCAAAGCACTCTCACAACATGGAAATGCTAGTAGTTTTCCTGATTCAGAGACAAATCAAGCTTTACCAGGAAAGGAGACAAAACAACAAGGACAAACACAGCCTCTGACTGCCTCAAAACGTTTGCCACATAGATGCATTTATTGTTTTCTAATACAAGATCCCTTCCATGTTGCTTCAGTTTGATATATGCATCAAAGGCAATCACTGGAGAAGAAGTAGAAAAGGTGTTAAAGACCAGGATGGTGATAATTACAGTGAGAAATAACTTCTCTGGGAATTTGAATGTCTTTGGGATTCCATGTGCTGAGGCATGTTAGTGAAAAATCAGAGATACACTGCTGGGAGTACTATTCAGTAGTGGTTGTGGTCCTTCCTGTCAGGACATGTGCAGAAAGTGATGTGGGAAGAAGATAGTTGAACACTAAGGAATTAACTTCTTCTGTCCTTCAACTTAGTGTCTTGTCTCCACCACTAAGAAACAGTATGCCTCTATCCTGAGAAACAATGATAACTCAGAGGAGTGTGACTGTATAACACACTGGTGGTGAACCTATGGAACATGTGCCACAGGTGGCACACATAGCCCTCTCTGAATGCACATGCACCATCAGCCTAGCTCAGCTCTGTCGCGCATGTGCTCACGCCTCCCGCTGCCAGCTGGTTTTCGGGTTTCTGCCATGCATGCTCAGGAGGCAGGTCACATGCATGGGGGTCGGTTGGGATGCATGCGTGGGTGGGGGTGCATGCACGGGGGCTCAGTGCATGGGTGGGGCACATATGCTTGCCATAGGTTCGCCATCACTGTGTTATACTGAATTGTGTTACATTGTGTTATGTTATATTTAATTATTTAAATAATTAAATAAATTTGTTGAATTGTCCAAGTTGTCTCATGACAAAGTGGCCATGGTGTGTTGTCCCACAGTGAGTTGGTTGTAGTGAGCTGTTCACAGCAAATTGGCCATGGTGAATTGGCAGTGGTGAGTCGGCCATGGTAGGCTGGCGGTGGTGAGTTATCCCATTCCAAACAGTTCATTTCTGACTTTTGATGAGGTGGCCTTATCAGGGATGGTGTCAAGCCTCCACGTCCCCTGAAATAAAATCCAAGGCATCCATCTTGTCTTTAAAGTCTGTTTATTAGGAACACATCAAATTGGCAAGAACTTGGTGTAATTCTGATTCTGGTTAGATTCTGGAATTACATCTAGTAAAAAGCAAAAGTTTGAAACTTTCCCCCCAGATCCAAACTCTGTCAAGGATCTTGGAGTACCCATCTCTAATGATCTAAGTGCTAGAGCCCACTGTAACTACATAGCCAAAAAAGCGTTAAGAGTTGTTAACCTAATCTTACGTAGCTTTTTCTCTGGTAATATTACACTAATAACTAGAGCATACAAAACATTTGCTAGATCAATACTTGAATACAGCTCATCAGTCTGGAACCCACATTACGTATCTGATATTAACACAGTTGAGAAAGTCCAGAAATATTTCACAAGAAGAGTTCTTCACTCCTCTACTCGTTGCAGAATACCTTATGCCACCAGACTTGAAATTTTAGACCTAGAAAACCTAGAACTACACCACCTTCGGTCCAATCTAAGTATAGTGTATAAAATCATACATTGCAATGTCCTACTTGTCAATGAATACTTCAGCTTCAACCATAACAATACAAGAGCAAACAATAGATACAAACTCAAGGTTAATCACACCAAACTTGATTGCAGGAAATATGACTTCAGCAACAGAATGGTTAATGTCTGGAATACTCTACCTGACTCTGTGGTTTCTTCCCCAAACCCCAAAAACTTTAACCTTAGACTTTCTACTATTGACCTCACCCCTTTCCTAAGAGGTCTGTAGGGGGCGTGAATAAGCGCACCAACGTGCCTACCATCCCTGTCCTATTGTTTCTTTTATTTTTCTTATATGTATCCATGTCTTCATAACTATGTTTTTACTTATACCTATTATCTTGTAAGCAATTGACAAATAAATAAAAAAAAAAAATAAGCAAACAATCTCCAATACATTCTCAGTCCATCAGTCTAGTGCCTCCAAATTCCACCTTCCTCCAGCTGCAGGCACCTTCTCTGTTCCCAAGGGAAAGAATGCCACCTAGACATAACATTTCCCCTTTATCTCTATAACTCCCCCTTTTTAACAGCTAGAGAGTAGCAAGCCTGAAATACCATTAAATTCCTTTGTAGAAAGTCTAAAGAAGCTAAGAAAAGAATACAAAAAAAGCTAGAATAAAATATGGCTTCGCATATGTTATCTTCAGGGTCGACAGATGGTGCACAATATGTGAGTCTTTCTAAAATCAGCTCCTGCTTGATGAGAAATTGCTAGGTATGGCCTGAAGAGACCTTTCCACGGCTCCATTTGAGGAACCAGTTATTCTCTTTCCTAAATCAGAGAACCCTTCAGACAGTCACTGATTTATTTATTTATTTTATTTTATTTCAACATTTATATGCCACCCTTCTCCGGAGACTCAGGGCGGCTTACAGTTTATGGAGCACCATGCTAAGTACTCGGCAATAGCCTTCATTCCATTGTATATGCCTACTTATTACTAGGGCTTTTTGGCCCCTCCCTCTTATTTATTTATTTATTAATCAATTTTATATACCACTCCCCTCTCCCAACGGGACTCGGGGCGGTTTACAGCCAAATAAAATACAATCATAGATACAATCCTTAAAATGAAGTTAAAAAGATTAAATAGGTGGCTGGAAGATAAAACAGTCAAAGGAGTTAAAAACTAAAACTATTTAAAATCAATTTAAAATCAATTAAAAAACCCTACCAGTAACTCTAGGCCAGACCGGCATGATGGAATAGGTGGGTCTTCAGTGCGCGCCGGAAGGTTAATAGGTCAGGGATGGTCCTCATCTCCAGGGGTAATTCGTTCCAGAGGGAAGGTGCTCCCACAGAGAAGGCCCGCACCCTCAGGGCCGCCAGCCGGCGGTATCCCGAGGAAGCCTGGTCTATGGGAGCGCACTGGCCGATGGGAGGCTGATGTTGGCAGTAGGCGGTCCCGTAACTACCCAGGTCCCAAGCCATGGAGCGCTTTAAAGATGACCACTAGCACCTTGAATCGCACCTGGAAGGCCACTGGGAGCCAATGCAGCTTGTGCAAAAGTGGTGTAACATGGGAGCTTCGAGAAATCCCCAAGAGCAACTGCGCGGCTGCACTCTGCACCAACTGGAGCCTCTGGATGCTCTTCAAGGGGAGCCCCATGATATTCTGATATTCTGGTCTCCTGATGTCAAGACCCTACATATTCTACCATGTTACCCCAAAAATAAGAACCTGTCTTATATTTTTTTTGCCACCAAAAAAAGGCACCAGGTCTTATTTTTTTTGGGGGGGTGCCCTCCACTGACTAACCTCACTTACATACATCGCCCCCTTTTCGCTGTCAGAAGACTTCAGGAAAGCTTTGCCAGCCTTGCCAGCTGCAGAAGAAATGGGCCAGCAAGGCAGGTGTCGGGGTGTGCGAGGCCTGGCTACAACTGTGCAAAGGTAAGTACAGGGCAGCTGCATCCCCCATTCCCCACCCTAGCTTAATTTTTACCTGTGCATTCTGATGTGGGTGGGATCTTAATTAGGGCTTATTTTTTGGGGGTGGGAGTAGGCCTTATATTGGGTGCATGTATAAAAAAATCAAACTAGGACTTACTTTCAGGGTAAGTCATATTTTTGGGGAAACAGGGTACATGGGGGTCTTCTTGAAGATTACCCAGAAGTTTGAACTGATCCAGAATGATCAGTATTCTCATATTACATCTCTGCTTTATCACACCATTGGTTGTCAATTTGCTTCTGGGTGTGATTCAAGACTCTGATTGCTACCTATAAAGCCCTATATGGCATAGGGCCTGGTTACTTGAAGGACAGTCTGTTTCCCATCATTTCTGCATTAGTGATGTCATCCACTAGGTTTGGAACACTCCAAATATCTTGGTTGAAACAATGTCAAGTATTGGGACCCCTGTTGGACACTTTCTCTGTAGCAGTGCCTGCCCTCTGGAGTGAGATTCCTGGATAGATCCAGAAGGCCCTCAGCCTTCTGATGTTTTGAAGGGCCTCCTGAAGCATGTTCTGGAAAAGAGTCCCAAAGGTGATTTTTCAAGAGGCAGCAGGACTTTCTTTGTTTTTCCTTGAATATATTTTGCTTCCCATCTAAGAAACTTCTTCAGTTCTTCAGTTTGGATGAGAAGTAAAACGTCTTCAAGGAAAAATAAAGTCCAATTGCCTTTTGAAAAAGCATTTTTGGGACAACCATGGCCTGGATGACTAAGACACTTCATAGATGTTCTGGAAAGTAGGAAAAATTCTAGCTTCCACACATCAAATACCATATCTTTGGTAAGTATGAGGGAGTTAGTACAGAGCCCAATGTCAACTAAAAACACTTCTTTGGTATTTTTAGTTGCTAGCAGAAAGGGAGCGGGGGAAAGTAGGGCATTCCTTAAATGCTTCAGATAATTGTTAGGCAGCCCAAGATGTTGGTGCACAAGATTATTACTGGAGAGCATGATTGATGACTCTTGGCTATGGATGCGTCACATTGGAGAATATACATCCAGGGGGTGGGGTGTTGACTCCGGAGTTTCTGGAGCCTGGCAGCAGCGAGGCAGAGAACCCAGGGGAGCCTGTTCCCAGTGCGCATATGCGCAGAGCTGCTAGAAGGTAAGAGCAGCTGAGACAAAAGGGATGACTCGGCAGTAAGGCTTGGAGGTGATTGCCCCTCCCCTAAGGTATAAAGGAGGTGTAAAGATAGAGAAACCTTTGCAGGAAGCAAAGACGTTTGCTCTGTTCAGATTAAACCTTGAAGCTCTTGTATGGACTTTGTACTTTTTTTTTTCCAGTTAATTTAGCACTTTAGTTGCTGGCAGCAATTCAAAGGAAATAAAGATGGATGCTTCATCTCGAGGGACTGTTTAGTACTCATTATGGGCTGGGAATGAACATAATTCCAGAATTGAAATAAAACAAGAGTTATTTTGACTAAGCATGTGCTTAATTACGGTCTTAGGAAGACTTGCTCAGAACAATCTACCCCCAAAGAAGTTCTGGATACTCCGAAGAGAACTGTAATTATCATCATCCTCGTCTTTGAGACCTCTTCTGCTAACTTCTGCAGTAATTATCTTTGATGTAAACATCAGACTGAAGAAAGATGGATCCTGCATCAGAAAAAGATAATTGCCTCAATAAATAAATGTGGTGCATGTGGCTCAGCTTTTGAGACAGGCAGAGACTTTGCTCTTGAATGTACTTTTGCTCCTTTCTCAGTTGAGCTCAGTTGTCTTCTGAATAAAGAAAGCCACTGGCATTTTCCTCTTATGAGAGTGCTTTGAGATTTTTAAAGTTCTTCTCCTTCTTGTTCTTATGTAGAAGCAGGACCTTATGAATGATGGAGCTCCTGCTTCTGCTTCTGATGCTGCTGATCTCCCAGGCAGACTCTGGGAAGCTTAGAATGAAGTGCCTGTTGAATTTTGAGCACCAGGATGGAGAAAAACTCTGGAGTTATTACGGGTCAGGAGACCACCTGTTTAGTTTCATCACCACGGCAACAAAAATACGGCGTGTGATATTGCCTTTCAATATGACTCCTGAGAAACAGTCTCACCTGTAAGTCATTCGGTGTGATGGAGTTTCATTCCCTCCATTTGCAGTTCTAACACTCTCATTCTTTTCTTCTTATTTTGCTTGCTCCTGCATTACAGGTCTTTATCTAATTTCTTGAATCATTTTCATTTCCATAGCTTCCCTTCCCTCTTTAATTTTGTAGAAGTGACTCAATTCCAAACATGAGGCAAAGCAAGTTAAAAGAAGTCCAGATTACATTCCACTCTCCATCCAATTCTGAGTTCATCACTTGAATACTGCCTTTTATTTAAAGTAATTATTGAACTGGTTGTAGTTGCCCCTGCCCAGCCCAATTCCATACTTTTTTAAATAGTTGTTCATTGCTCTTCATTGCCTGATCCTTATAGGAATAAAGGATGATGTTTTTGTTAAGATATTCTTTTCTGGGTGATTGAAGGATTTTTGAAGCCTGGTTATCGGACAAATAAAAATTTGCACTACAGCAAATATATTTGTGGCTATTAACCCTGTTGAAGAATCTCCATCCCACCTTCTCGACACTCCTAAAAAGTGATTCTGGAGCATTAATTTGCCTCTGGTTTCGATCAATAAGACTCAGTAGGATTTTGGAGACAGAGGAATACAATAAATACATAAAACTATCCTGTTGCTGCCGCTGCTGATAACATGAATATTTTTTACAGTAGTTTATCTGCTAATAAGTCTAGAATCCTCCGCTTCATTTTTGCCATTCAAGTGGTGAACAAGGCTCCCCAGCTCCTGCACAATCTCACTCTTGCCTACAATATCCATGACAACTATTTTAAGACACTTGCTACTTCAGATGCCTTGCTGGACATGCTCTCTACTGGGGAAGCCAATGTTCCCAACTACAGCTGCGGAAAGGAAGACAACCTTTTGGCATTTCTTGATGGAGCTTCCAGCGATATTTCTATCCAGATGTCAACATTAGTAGGTCCCTACAAAGTCCCACAGGTTTGTGTGTGTGTGTTTCTCTATGTGATAAAGTGAGTGGGGTGATAGTGGGTGAGTGATAGATCAAACCGTATCTTCTCTATGGAATTCAAGAGCTGCTTTTCGCAATGGCCATTGTAGATGTCACGGTTGGGGATTGAGATACACAGTGGGGAAGGGGCTGGGATGAAAGCAGATATATCCTCTGAGCTTGACACACAAGAAGGTTTCCATCCTTGGTATTGTATATTTCTGTTGAGATGTACTAATTCTTTACATACAGTGCAACGCCTCTTCCTCTTTTATTTATTTATTTATTTTATTTGGTTTGTCAATTGCTTACAAGATAATAGGTATAAGTAAAAACATAGTTATGAATACATGGATACATATAAGAAAAATAAAACAAACAATAGGACAGGGATGATAGGCACGTTGGTACGCTTATTCACGCCCCCTACAGACCTCTTAGGAAAGGGGTGAGGTCAATAGTAGAAAGTCTAAAGTTAAAGTTTTTGGGGTTTGGGGACGAAACCACAGAGTCAGGTAGAGTATTCCAGAGATTAACCATTCTGTTGCTGAAGTCGTATTTCCTGCAATCAAGTTTGGTGTGATTAACCTTGAGTTTGTATCTATTGTTTGCTCTTGTATTGTTATGGTTGAAGCTGAAGTATTCATTGACAAGTAGGACATTGCAATGTATGATTTTATACACTATACTTAGCTTGGACCGAAGGTGGTGTAGTTCTAGGTTTTCTAGGTCTAAAATTTCAAGTCTGGTGGCATAAGGTATTCTGCAACAAGTAGAGGAGTGAAGAACTCTTCTTGTGAAATATTTCTGGACTTTCTCAACTGTGTTAATATCAGATACGTAATGTGGGTTCCAAACTGATGAGCTGTATTCAAGTATTGATCTAGCAAATGTTTTGTATGCTCTAGTTATTAGTGTAACATTATCAGAGAAAAAGCTATGTAAGATTAGGTTAACAACTCTTAATGCCTTTTTGGCTATGTAGTTACAGTGGGCTTTAGCACTTAGATCATTAGAGATGAGTACTCCAAGGTCCTTGACAGAGTTTGGATCATCAACATGTTCTATTCAGCCTGTATTTTATTTTCTGATTTTTTTTTGCCAATATGTAAGACAGAGCATTTGTTTGTTGAGATTTGAAGTTGTCATTTGTTTGACCATTCTGATACATAGTTGAGGTCTTTTTGAAGGGTAGCAGTATTGTCTGTGGTGTTGAATAGCTTTACATCATCAGCGAAGAGGACGCAGTTGCTCTTAATATGATCACAGAGGTCATTTATGTAGAGTATGAAGAGAGTTGGTCCTAGGTCACTGCCTTGGGGGACACCACTGTTGACAGGTACAGAATTTGATAGGACACTCCCAATTTTGACCATTTGTTGTCTGTTTGACAGGAATGCTTCTATCCAGTTATGCAGGTGTCCAGAGATACCATAAGATTTTAGTTTTAGGAGTAGTCTGTCATGTACCACCGAATCAAAGACTTTACAGAAGTCCTATGTAGATTGCGTCTATTGCTTTGCCCTGATTGATTGTGTAGTCTATATGTTTTTGCAGTGTAAGAGTTGCAGATTGCAGGATAGTTTTTTTCTGAAACCAAATTGTTTATTAGAGAGTAGGTTGTTTGTCTCTAAGTGGAGGATAGTGGATTAGTTAATAATTGATTCCATGACTTTATAGATGATGCAGCATAAAGAGATTGGTCTATAATTTTCAACTAGGCTGGGGTCTCCCTTTTTGAAGATGGGGATGACCATGGCTTGTGACCATAGTTTTGGCAAGGAGCTGGTCCTGAAAGATTTTCGAATATAGCTCATCAGTCTATAAGATCATAGTTGCCTTTTTTGAAGTTATATATTGGGTCTGTTTCTTTTTGCTAAGTTATATTCTTCTAGCACAGGGGTGTTAAACTTGATTTCATTGAGGGCCACATCAGAGTTGTGTTTGACCTTGGGGGTGGGGTGGGGTGTGTGTGGCCGGGTGGGGGGCACGATCAGCTTAACGTTACTCATCTCAGTGGCACCTATGGTGGCCAAGTGCTGGCAGGACTTCCCTCAGACCCCCCTCACTCACATTATAATTTTCTTTCTTTCTTTCTTTCTTTCTTTCTTTCTTTCTTTCTTTCTTTCTTTCTTTCTTTCTTTCTTTCTTTCTTTCTTTCTTTCTTTCTTTCTTTCCTTCCTTCCTTCCTTCCTTCCTTCTTTCTTTCTTCCTTCCTTCCTTCTCTCTTCATTATCCTTTCTTTCTTTCTTTCTTTCTTTCTTTCTTTCTTTCTTTCTTTCTTTCTTTCTTTCTTTCTTTCTTTCTTTCTTTCTTTCTTTCTTTCTTTCTTTCTTTCTTTCCTTCCTTCCTTCCTTCCTTCCCTCCCTCCCTCCCTCCCTCCCTCCCTCTTCATTATCTTTTCTTCTTCCTTCCCCTCTTTCCTTATTTTTCCTTCTTTGCTCTCTTCCCAGCTTTCTTTCTTTTTCTTTGCCTTTCCTCTTTCCCTTTCTCCTTTCCTGTCCCTTCTTGGATGCTCAGATGCAAAAGGGGAAACATTTCTCCTTCCTTTTGTTTTTAGTTTGTTTCACTAGCTCTCTGCCAGTGAAGATGGAGCCCCATTTTCAGCCATGATGGCTCCATTTTCACTGTCAGAGGCACTGCGGGCCAGTCCTTACCTGTTTCCAGGGCAGCTCCATGGGCCAAATTTAAGCACCCCACAGGCTGGATGAATCCCATGGCCTTTGAGTTGGAGACCCCTATTCTAATATATTCCAATGACAGGTTCCATCCCACCAAGTTTCAATAAACCCACCTCTATCCTCATTGTCTGATTTGTTGTCTTGGGGTTTATGTGTTGGATTCGGACTCCTACTTGATCTATTGTTATTCAGTTTAGATATTAATGACTTATCCAAACTATTGAACCATCTTGAAATACACATGCCTCAGGCACTAAATAAATATAGTAAAACCTTGCTATACACTGACAAGGATATTATAATGTTTGCAAGTTGGTTTTTAGGCTGTTAAGAAGACTTGCTCAGACTGTAATAGAAATTCTATGATTATTAATAAATCAAAGTCGAAAGATGCCTAGGCAAGCACCTTAACCAATAGACCAAACTGGCTCTCTACTGAAATAACACATTTCCTGTGCAATCAGAATTCAAAATTTATCTATGACATGGCCCTTTCTTGGAAGAGAATAGTTCAATTGACATCTGCACATGATGTGAGTCTGACTGCAGTTGATTGTAGAATTGGCACAGAAATCTGATTTATTCTTATTCTTTGTTATTTAATTTATATGTTTCATTCTATTTATATTGTATGTATAGTTTGATTAACATTCTCTAATTTACATTCTATATCTTGACATAGACTATTAACTAATCAACAATATGTTCATGAGAACCAAGTTGGATTTATTAAATGTATTTTGGCCTTGATGTGACCCCAAATATGACATGGGATTCTTTGTTGATTTTTCAGATCAGTGATAAAATTGTTTCAGAGGCTCTGAGTGATAAAAATCAATTCCCATTTTTCCATCAGATGTTCCCCATAATAGGATTCCACTATCCAGGAATTGTCCAACTGCTTCTCTATTTCAGATGGACCTTGATTGGCCTCTTTGCTTCAGACACAGAAAATGGAGAGCATTTCATGAGAACCTTTACTCCTATGCTTGACAGGAATGGAATTTGTGTTGTCATATCACAACGATTGTCAATGACTGGAAATACAGAACCCCTCAGGGATGCAATCTCCAAGTGGAGACAAGTCAATGTCTTTGTTCACTTCATGGAATATGCTCCCATCTTAGACATAATTTCTCTTTTCTATTCAACGCTTGAAGGTTTACCAGGACCCATTGAAGGGAAAGTCTGGATTATGACCACCTTGGGGACATATACAATAAAAAAGAACAGCCTTCTCAAATACATCCATAGTATTTGGACCTTTGGTTTTCAGGAAAAGAAAAGGCCAAATGATTTCATTGAATCTTATCTCTATTTTGAACCCCAATTTGAAGAACAGTCTTTTCAATGCTTGTTTTCAAAGCACATCTTTTCTGTCAAAGGCCGGAGAAGATGCACGCAGAAAGCACCCCTGGAGACCAAAGAGGAAAGGCATCATATCCAGGTCCAATATAACCACCATTTTTACAGTGTCATTAAGACTCTGGCTCACACCTTGAATGCCGCATATTCCTCCAGATCCAGGAGGAGAAGGAAGGAGTGCAAAGACATGTCCCTGAGGCTGCAGCCATGGCAGGTATGGGGATGGATGGAAATGGATGGAAAAAAACCAAGGAGAATAGCAATCTAGAAGTAAGGAGAAATTTCCTAATGACAAGAGCATTCAACCAATAGAACAGCTTGACTTCAGAAATTGTGGATGCTCCTTCACTGGAGATTTAAAAAAAAAACCTGGATGACCATTTGTCTGAAATGGTGTAGGGTCTGCTCTTTGAGTAGGAGGGTTGGACTAGAAGACCTCCAAGCTCCCTTCCATTTTTATTCTTCTATCTTCTATGTTCCTGACAAGAATCCCTCAGACTTAGTTCTTTTTTTAGAAAAAGAGGGAAACCAACAGGATTGGCCAATCTAATCACTTGAGGCATAATGTTAAAAAGAGCAGTTACCTTGACAGATATGTCTGGGTATTAAACACTGCTGATGTTTAAAAGGATGTATGCATTTTTAAATAATTTCTAAGAAAAACTTATTACACTCATAAGTATCGCACACTTGTGTGATGTACTAAACACACGTGTGATATGTGATGCTGGCTAGGAAATATGAGATATGGGGAGGGAGGAGCCTGCAATGGAGTAATAGGGAGAGAAAAAAAAACTAGTTAACTCCAGAAGTGGGCTGCTGTCGGTTCGCACCAGTTTGAGCGAATCGGTAGTGAAGATTCTGCACAGTTCAGCGAACTGGCAAATCCACCACTGGCTGGACCTGCCCCTGCTTGTTTTTCAGCCTGTTTTCCAGGCCATTTTGGTGACCATTTTGGGCCAGTTTTGGGGCCAAAAACAGCCCCCAAAATGTCCTGAAAATGGTTAAAAATGGCCAAAAACAGGCCAAAAATTGGGCGTGGGTGGGGCCTGCCAGTGGTGGGATTAGCCCCAACTGGCTGAATCCTACCTCTGCCTTTGAGGTGAGTGGCCAGGAGATGGGGCTGGGTGTGATGAGTGATGTCACCCACCCAGTCACATGACCAACTGGCCACACCTACCCAGCCAGAGAACTGGTTGTTAAGTTATTGAAATCCTACCACTGGTTAACTCCCTAAAATTATCAAGCCATGCAAGCAGTTGGTGAGAGATTTCTACTTTCAGAGCTGAGAAGCGAAACATCTTCAAAGAAAAACAGGGAAGTCCAGTTGCCTCTTGAAAAAAGCACCTTTGAGGACAACCATGACTTGGATGACTGAGAATCTCCACAGAATAGAATAGAATAGAATTCTTTTATTGGCCAAGTGTGATTGGACACACAAGGAATTTGTCTTGGTGCAAATGCTCTCTGTATACATAAAAGAAAAGATACATTCATCAAGAATCATAAGGTACAACACTTAATAGTCATAAGGTACAATAAGCAATCAAATCATACTAGAAAACAGTCAATATAAACTATAAGGATACAAGTGGCAAAGTTACAGTCATACAGTCACAAGTGGGAGAGGATGGGCGATAAGGAATGATGAGAAGATTAATAGTAATAGTAATGCAGACTTAGTAAATAGTTGGACAGTGCTGAGGGAATTATTTGTTTAGCAGAGTGATGGCGTTGGGGGAAAAAACTGTCCTTGTATCTAGTTGTTCTGGTGTGCAATGCTCTATAATGTCATTTTGAGAGAAGAGTTGAAACAGTTTATGTCCGGGATGTGAGGCATCTGTAAATATTTACACAGCCCTCTTTTTGATAGATATTCTGCTTTCACACTTTCAAGTTTCATTTAATGTAGCCTTTCAATATAATAAAATTAGTGGATCTGGTCAACCCAAAGATGCTTTTTCAAAAGGCAACTGGACTTTCTTGTTTTTCTTTGAAGATGTTTTGCTTCTCATCCAAGAAGCTTCTTCAGCTCTGACTGGATGGGGAGGAATGGAAGGATTTATACTCCTCGCAGAATCCTTTCATTCCCCACCATCCAATCAGAGATGAAGAAGCTTCCTGCATGAGAAGTGAAACGTCTTCAAAGAAAAACAAGGAAGTCCAATTGCTTCTTGAAAAAGCACCATTGGGACAACCATGACCTGGATGACTGAGAATCTCCATAGATATTCATCTGGTCAAGTTTCCCATTTTGTCCCACAGTTAGCTTGGCAATTTTCTTTTTGATAAATCCATATTTTCCGGTAATCACCCTGTTTTTCAAGTAGTTTATGAATAATCTCTTTATTTTTTATTTGTTCAATTTACTTGTGACCTGCTTCACAATGTTCCTTTATAATTGAATAATTTTGACATTTATTTTGCCAATATGTATTGTGTTGACAAATGTTGCTAAACCATGGTTTTTCACTTGTTTTCCTATCTAAATATACTTGCAAGTTAGTCAACTGTGCAAGAAAGATTCAACTGTGAAAAGACCACATGGGATAAAAACTTTGTTATTTACATTATTATTTATTTGATATTAAACTTTGTGTTCCTTGGATATCCCATTCTAGTTCCATGCCTTTCTGAAGAAGAATGAATGTTGCAATCTTTCATGGAGGAAACTGTACTTGGACAAAAATGGAGATGTAGCAGCAGATCTGAACATCTTGAGCTTCTTGATTCTCTCCAAGGAAGATGCCATCAAAGAGCAACTGGGGAGTTTTGAAAGACAGAATCTTATTATCAGCCAAGATGCTATTTCAAGGCTAAAGTTACTCAACAAGGTAGGTGTATCCCAAAGGCTTAGTTGGGAACAATTTCAATTGGACTAATCCTAGTCACCAAGATGGATCACCTTCACTGAGACTTCAATGTGGGGAAGAAAATCCTTATACTTTTCTTTGATGAGTTGGAAGGCTTCGATGTAGCTGACCAAGGTGTCCTCCAGATGCTGTAACATGGAACACTTTTTAAGGGATGCTGGGTAATTATTTTTTAGGATACAAATTATGGTCTTTGGGATTCCCTCTGCAATCTGGTATCCCCATAAAAATGGAGAGAGAGGCCATCAAGTACTGGGGATTGTAGTGCTGATCGCCTCAGGTTTGCTTATTCTATGCTTTTAAATACCAAAGAAAAAATTATTCTGTTGACCGGGATCTACATTCAGGTTTGGACTGAATCCAATTAAATGAAATGATAAAAAGATGAGGTTCATTGGTCACAATGGGAAATAAGTTTTGTAAGTTAGATTTAGCTGATTATGGTTGGGGAGGTTCATATCAGAGGTAGTATTCAGCAGGTTCTGACCAGTTCTGGAGAACTAGTAGCTGAAATTTTGAGTAATTTGGAGAACTGGCAAATACCGCCTCTGACTGGCCCTGCCCCCATCTATTCTCTGCTTCCCGAGTCCCAGCTGATCAGCTCTTTTTTTTGTTGCCCTGGACAGGAGAATGGAGCTGGAAAGCAGATTAGTGAGGTGGGGAGGGAATGGGATTTTGTAGTAACCTTTCCCGAGGAGTGGGGAGGTAATGGAGATTTTACAGTATCCTTCCCCTGCCATGCCCACCAAGCCATGCCCACAGAACCAGTTGTAAAAGTTTTTGAATCCCACCACTGGTTCATATCTGTGAAATTCTTAAGCAGATGAGTTGTGGCTAGAATTATCCATTTCTCTGTTTCACGCTGCTGGGATAGTTAATAGGTTTTCTCCTCCTGGGAAGGTGATCCAAGGCTTTCAATTCACATAAAATCATAATGACTGGTCCAATATGAGATTAAAAAAAACCTCAACACTGAAACACTGATTTTAATCCAAAGAAAAGCCATTCCTTATGTTTGAAATAATTAGGGTAATTTGAATGGAAATGCTATTTAAATTTGGCCTTTGACTTTTAGTGCCTCATCTGAAAGCCCTTTGAATACAAGTGTTTATCTTGATTTTTAGTTACCTTAAGTATCTCTGGTAAAAAAGAAGGCTCCAAATTTAACTAACAATGAATGAGTGTCCATCTTTCCATGCTAGTTGAAGTCATCTAATTCTAATTCTTGAAGGGAAGAGATATTATCTTGGATATTTAGCTGGGTCTTAGAAATGTCCTTTACTGACAAAGGGTGTCAGTGTTCCAAAAAACCTCCATTCCAACCAATGACTCTGGGATAGACATCTTCTCAAAAGTTCTTTTTTTATTTGGATAGTAAACTGGCACAACTGGGGAATCCTGAATCTGAAAGTTCCGGGCTTCCTTGCAATTAAGTATAAACTACAAATCCATCCACTGCACCCATAATCACATCACATGCCTCAATCACCATCCATCTCAACTTGAGACTTCCCCTCACTTATGTGCAAACTAACATGACCTTGAATTAGAAAGAATGTTATTATGTCTAACTACATACACTCCAAGAAATTCCCCCCTCCCATTTTCCCAGGCTCAAGAATGTGGCAGTGTGGAAGTGTCTGGTCTCAATATGGCTTCCAAAGCTGACAAAGGGCTTACACTCATGTCCCAGGTAACTGCACCAAAAGCTTCTTGTGTTACCTTTGCTGAAGGACACTTTCTCATGACCTCACCTCCATTTCATCTCCATTTCATCTTAGGCAGTCATTTTTAATCTTATTTCACCAGCCAAGCAGCCATATGAATGGAAAGAACCCTAAGAATTTTGTCCTTTGTGTCATGCCCTTGTTGGAATCTGATTCTGAGTGGGAGATTGAGCAGCTGACAGGGAGTGGGACTGTGGCTCCAATGGCTGTGGAAAAAACAGGGGAAGGGCACAGTCAAGCCATTCCCTCTTCATCCTAGAGCATGCAGGGAGGAACGGAGAAAGGAGCAACGTGGCTTATGGGAGAGAAAAAGGCCCTGATCCCTTTCATTAGTTGCAGCTGGGAGAACAGGATATAAGTGGGGCGTTTGCACATAACTCCTTGTGTGCATTATCTTGGTCGAGGCTTATCTGGGTTTTGGCATTCTCCCAACTGTGGGTGCTGTGTTATCTTTTGGAAGTCTGCAATTTATCATCCTGGCCTGCCATGTTAATTACTTCAGTGTGGTTTGTGTTGGGTTTTTTTATTTCTGATTATCTTTACTTTGGATTCAGACTGCATTTCTGTCGGGCTACAGAACCTTTTCCCATTCAATTTACAAGAATGAACTTCTGAGAACCAAACGTATCAAAAGGAATCCTTTATTGAGATGAGACAATTCATGTAGGAGTTCAAAGCAGCGTCTGAGGTTCCTCAGACACACAGGGATAGGTATGGGAGTTTAGAACCCCTCCCCTTATCTTCATGTGTATTTAGTGGAACAAAAGCAAGTATGTTAATTCCCCTCCCACCCCTTCTGTAGGAACAATCTTTTTCACAGTTTCCCAGGGCATACCTAATTTCCTCCCACCCCCTTTTTAGAACGATCTTTTTCCAGAGATTCCCCAGACACATCTCACTGTGGAATTTTTATGATCTTCTCATCTCCTGGCTGTGCCTCTCGGAGGTGATAGGTTCTGGCCATCTAGCTTTTCTCCTTCCATTGTATCATGTGTGGGTTATACAAATTCGATATAAGGTTAAATATATTCAGGTTACATCAAGAAAGGATTTCTTTATCAGTCCCCCCCCCCTTTTCTTCTTCCACCGAAGAAATGACAGATACACGGATCTGACAATTTCTTTCCTTCGTAGAAATTTTTGGAAGTTTTTGGAAGAGTTTGATATCCAGCCGAGGATAATTGGACATTGTGGGCCAAGTTGGAAGCATTAAAGGAAATTTATTCTACTTTTGTCACTTTGTTATTTTTGTGTCATGCCCTGGGTCATCACACCTTTGTATCTTATCTTGGAGACTGCTCTGGAATACTTTCAAAGATTGCAAAGTTTTATGTTTATCTAGAAGAAATCTTTCCAGGTCCTATGGGTTAGAAGTTCCTTTCTTCATCACAGTTTTGTTCTATTTTAATAACTATAATGTAATAAAATGTATAAACCTTTACAATAGACTTTAAATATTAATTGAATAGGTAATCATACTTTAAAATCATAGATATTAAGTATATCTATTAGCATATTAATATGGCTATGAGGAAGAACCCACTGTTAGTCCCCAAGATGCTTTTTCAAAAGGCAACTGAATTTTCTTTGTTTTTCCTTGAAGACATGTTGCTTCTCATCCAAGAAGCTTCTTCAGTTCTGATTGAAGAACGGAATGTCTTCAGAACTGAAGAAGCTTCTTGGATGGGAAGCAAAATATCTTCAAGGAAAAACAAAGAAAGCCCAACTGCTTTTTGAAAAAGCACCTTCGGATGTCTGAGAACCTCCATAGACATTTGGCCACGAGTAGTCACTTAATGCTGAAATAATTTCTCGATTCCATTCCCCCAGACATTATTAAGTAGAAATTTACTTTCTGGCAATTTGATATTCCAGAAGCAACATGGAAAAAGTAATTGAAGTATCTTTATCTTTTAAAAACAGTGAGGGATTTTGTATTTACCTAAGTGAAGCTTAGAATACTACTTAAATACTGTTCATGCCAATCTCCATTTTCCATGGAGATTGGCATTTTGTTTGGCATTTCTTGTTTTGTTTTGGTTTTTTTTTTGCAAAAGTCTCTGCCTCAGTCCAAATGTGTGGAAAGTTGTCATCCTGGATTTGTGAAGTGGGCTCGGGAAGGATATCCAGTTTGCTGCTATGACTGCATTCCTTGTCCGGAGGGGACCATCTCCATTCAGGAAGGTGGGTGACACTTGAGGAAAGGATACTGGTTTCATCCAGAACATTTTGATCATCATGCTTGTTGAAAGACACATCTAACCTTGACTATTTTGTATGTCTTTATTTTCAACATGCCCAATTTCTTCCATAATAGGAGGAATAAGAATACAGTGGTACCTCTGCTTACGAAATTAATTCGTTCCGGAAGCCGTTTCGTAACCTGAAAATTTCATAAGTAGAGGCACACTTTACCTGTAAATATCCTAATCCATTCCAAGCCCCTGAACTGTACTTCTTCGTTCTTACTTGCTGCTTTGCTGGATTGCTAGCGCGAGACTGAGAACACGGCGCGGTGCGTGCGCACAGATCCCTCCTAGCCAGGAAGACATGCCAGGAAGTTAACCAATGGCAGCGCAGCTCGGACGCGCCATTTTCCAGGAAAGCCTTTCGTATCCTGAAACATATTTGTAAGTAGAGACGATATTTTCTCGAAGACGCATTTCATAACCTGAAACTTTCGTAGGTAGAGGCTTTCGTAAGTAGAGGTACCACTGTACGATCTTGAAGGATGAGGTGGGAAGAGATAGAAAGACATGATGGATTGGGCAAGGTTACTTCTGCCAGAGGAAATCTCCCTTCTGCTTGACAGTTGGGAAGTGTCCTTCCATATTTACATTTTTAAGGAACTGGATTCCCATGGGGCCATGGCATCCTTTGGGAAGTGTTCTTCCATGTTTGCTTTTCTTAGGAACATCTGAATTCTTTGAAACTTTAGAAATAGTTTCTGTTCAACAGCTTTTGCTCACCCAAAACAACTTTATTTTACTAGCCAAAGGATAAAGCAATCAATCAATCAATTAATCAATCTGTCAATATTTATTAAGACCATACAGACACATAAGCAGAAAGATATAAATGGGTTTGGTTGGGTTCAAGGAACATGAGAAGAAAATCAGAGGACTCATCATAAAATCTACTGATAGGGAACCAGTGTGAGAGAAAGGGCGTACATTATTAGGGATAAATATGCCTCTCCTCTCCAATACTCTAATGGTCCATGTTATAGATTAAGAGGTAAACATAAATATTGTGTCAAGCCTCCAAGTAACATGTCCCAAAGAATAAAGTTCATGACATTCATTTTCCATTTCAATTCAATTTATTAGGAACACATTAAATTGGCAAGAACTTGATGTAATTCTGACTCTGAACCAAATCCTGAATTACACCCAATGAAAACAAAAGTGTGAAACTTACTCTCTTAGTCACAATCTCTAATCATTTCTCAGTCCAACGGTCTGGCGATTCCAAATTCCACCTGCAGCCAGCTGCAGGCCAGTGGTGGGATTCAAATTTTTTAACTACCAGTTCTGTTGGCGTGACTTGGTGAGCAAGGCATGGCTTGGTGGATGTGGCAGGGGAAGAATACTCTATAATCTCCATTCCCTCCTCATTCCTGGGGAAGGTTACTGCAAAATCCTATTTCCTCCCCACCCCACTAACTTGCTTTCCAGTTCCGTTCTCCTGTGCAGGGCAACAGAAGAAGACCCAGCCGATCAGCTGGGATTTGGGAGGCAGGGAATAGATGGAGGCAGGGCCAGTCAGAAGTGGTATTTGCCGGTTCTCTAAACTACTCAAAATTTTTGCTACCGGTTCTCCAGAACTGGTCAGAACCTGATGAATACCACCTCTGCTGCAGGCATCTGATCTGTTCCCATAGGAAAGGAATGTCACCTAGACAAAACACCCCCTCTTTATCTTTACAACCCACCTTATAACCATTAGAAAGTGGTGAACCTGAAGTATCAGTATATTACCAACCTAAAAGTTAATAGAAAAAGGAATACAAAGGTTAATATAAAATATGGCTACACATAAGTCATATTCAGGGTCGACATATTGATTATAACCCAGTTCATCAGTCCTGGGTTTAGCATCACCTACAGCATTGATTCCTTGATAAAATGGCTCCTGGGCCTCCCATCTCTTGTTATTTTTCCAATTATCTTTCTTATTAAATAGTGAAATAGAAACAATAGCACAACCAACACCACCAAGAATAAAAAAAAAGAAATCTATAGAAAAAAAAGAGGCTTACTTCCCCCTTTTTTGGACTAAAAGGAGCCAAATCTAAGAGAGGAAAAAGAGAACTAATTAAAAAGAAATCTACATAATATCCATTTATATTAATCTGGCATTCATTTCATTTTAATTTTTCAAATGAAATCTAAAATGGAAATATATTGCTTCATCTTCTCATTTTTGGAACCATTTAAAGACTTCGCAAAGACAGGTAACCGATTCAATATTTCTTTCTGGATTACTTGAGGATTAGTCTTCTTTTTGTTGACATGCAATTATTTCATTTATTTATTTCTCAAATTTAGGTGACCATCCACTTCACACAAAGTGTCTCTGACAAGAAAACCAGCAATAAACATTTTAGAAAACCCATTCAAAGCTATGAAAGTTTACAAAATCCTAGATTGCAAGAGGTAAATTCATCAAGATGTTACATATGATGCAACTAGTACCCTGGCCCTGTTACCATGGGTTACTGTTTTTGATTCCTCCCTCTTCCCCCTAATCAGATGATAGTCTACCTCTGATTGTGGATGGGGTGGCATTTCCATGGATCGAGGTGCTTCACAATTGGAATTCTCCTAGACTTACAACTACTGCTCAACGACAGGCATAGCTAGAGGGGCCTACACAGAGATTCTTCTTATGTACCAACTGTGAACTTTATTATTATTATTGTTGTTGTTATTATTATTATTATTATTATTAGTCAATTGCTTACAAGATAATAGGTATAAGTAAAACATAGTTATGAATACATGGATACATATAAGAAAAATAAAATATAAAAGAAACAATAGGACAGGGATGGTAGGCACATTGGTGTGCTTATGCATGCCACTGTCTGTACAGCACGGAGATGGCATTGGTCGCATTGGTGGATGATCTCTTGAGGGCCCGTGACAGGGGTTGTTCCTCTGTCTTGGTCCTGTTAGATCTCTCAGCGGCTTTTGATACTATCGACCATAGCATCTTATTGCAGCGGTTGGGGGGGTTGGGAGTGGGAGGCATCGTGTTACAGTGGTTCTCCTCCTTCCTCTCCAACCGTTCACAATTTGTGTTGGCAGGGGGGCAGAGGTCGATCCCGAGGCCCTTGATTTGCCTCAGGGGTCTGTCCTCTTGCCCCTGCTGTTCAACATTTATGTGAAGCTGCTGGGTGAGATCATCCGTGGTTTTGGGGTAGAATTCCATCAGTATGCTGATGATACTCAGTTATACATTTCTACCCCAGGCCACCCCAATGAAGCCGTTGAAGTGATGACCCAATGCCTGGAGGCCGTGCAGAGTTGGATGGATATGAACAGGCTCCGACTCAACCCTACCAAGACTGAGTGGCTGTGATTTTCTGTGCCCAGATACAGCCAGCTTATTCCATTGCTGGCTGTGGGGGAAGAAATTCTGGCCCCCATGGGAAGGGCGCGCAATCTTGGTGTCCTGGATGTACGGCTGTTGTTGGAAAATCACATGATGGCCGTCGCCAGGGGGGCTTTTTGTTAGGTCCGACGCATCTGCCAGTTGCGGCCCTTTCTGGATCTGGGCATGCTTCGCACGGTCACTTCTGCCCTTGTCATTTCCCATCTCGATTATTGCAATGCTCTCTACATGGGTCTTCCCTTGAAGAGCATCCAGAGGCTCCAGTTGGTGCAGAGTGTGGCCGTGCAGGTGATTCTGGGGGCTTCTCATAGCTCCCATGTTACACCGCTCTCGCGCGAGCTGCATTGGTTGCCGGTAGCCTTTCGGGTGCGATTCATCCATATGATGGTGATCATCCATAAAGAGCTCCATGGCTTGGGACCCAGGTACTTAAGGGACCGCCTTCTGCCACCATCGGCCTCCCATCAGCCTGTGAGCTCTCACAGGTTGGGCCTCCTTGGGGTGCCGTCAGCTGGACGATGTCGGCTGGTGACCCCGAGGGTACGGGCCTTCTCTGTGAGAGCACCCTCTCTTTGGAACGAGTTGCCCCACGGACTATCCCTGACCTGCGAACCTTCAGGTGTACATTGAAGACTCATCTTTTTCAAAGAGCTGGTCTGGCCTAATAGTATTGAGAGATTTTAAATTTGTTATCTTATACACCCCTGTTTTTATTATTTTTACTATTTTTAACTTTGGCCATTGATTTAATCTGTTTTAATCTGTTTTTAAATTTTAAATTTCTTTGTATTGTTTTAATTTGGCTGTACACCGCCCCGAGTCCCAAATGGGAGAGGGAGCGGTATATAAATTAAATAAACTAAACTAAATAAACTAAACTAAACTATTATTTCTTTTATATTTTATTTTTCTTATATGTATCCATGTATTCATAACTATGTTTTACTTATACCTATTATCTTGTAAGCAATTGACAAATAAAATAATAATAATAATAATAATAATAATAATAATAATAATAATAATAATAATAATAATAATAATAATAATAATAATAATAATGTTCACAGTTGGTACACAAGAAGAATCTCTGGTTAGGCCCCTCTAGCTATGGCTGTCGTTGAGCAATAGTTGTAAGTCTAGGAGAACTCCCAATTGTGAAGCACCTCAATTTTTTTTTTTTTTTTTTCTAGGTTTTATATACCGCCCTTCTCCCGAAGGACTCAGGGCGGTGAACAGCCAACTAAAATACATGTATACAAATATAAATAGTTAAAAAAGAATTAAACCCTAGGCTGTCCCTATAAAAATCTAAAAACCCCAATTAAAATAAATTAAAACTTTGTATACCCATCCCAACCAATCCAAAAACCCCATTTAAAATCCCATTTGAGTCAGCTCAGGCCGGCCTGCTCGAAGAGCCAGGTCTTCAGGTCACGTCTGAAGGCCCTCAGGTCACTAGTCGTTCGTAATCCAGGGGGCATCCCATTCCAAAGGGCGGGTGCCCCCACAGAGAAGGCCCTATTCCTCGGGGTCACCAGACGACACATAGAAGGCGTCGGGACCCGGAGGAGACCCTCTCTGTGGGAGCGCACCGGTCGGTGGGAGACTACTGGCAGAATGCGGTCTTGTAAGTATCCTGGTCCGATGCCATGGAGCGCTTTAAAGACCAAAACCAGTACTTTAAAGCGAACCCGGAAGGCCACTGGCAACCAATGCAGCTCGCGCAGGAGGGGCGTCACGTGGGAGTATCTCGACGCCCCCATAACCACCCGCGCGGCTGCATTCTGTACCAGTTGAAGCCTCCGAGTGCTCCCCGCAGGGAGCCCCATGTAGAGGGCATTACAGTAGTCCAGACGGGAGGTGACCAGGGCATGAGTGATTGTGCGTAAGGCGTCCCGATCAAGAAAGGGCCGCATCTGGCGTATCAGGCGAACCTGATAAAAAGCCCCCCTGGAGACGGCTGTAATATGATCTTCCAAAGACAGCCGTACATCCAGGAGGACACCAAGATTGCGTGCCCCTTCTGTGGGGGTCAAGATCTCATCCCCAATAGCCAGCGATGGAGTCAGCTGACTATATCGGGCCGCCGGAAATCACAGCCACTCGGTCTTGGAAGGGTTGAGTCGAAGCCTGTTCTCACCCATCCAGTTCCGCACAGCCTCCAGGCAACGGGCCATAACCTCCACAGCATCGTTGGGGTGGTTTGGGGTGGAGATGTATAGCTGAGTGTCATCAGCATACAGATGGCATCTCACCCCAAAACCACGGATGATCTCTCCCAGCGGCTTCACATAGATGTTGAACAGAAGAGGGGAGAGGACCGACCCCTGAGGCACCCCACACATGAGGGGCCTAGGGGTGGACCTCTCCCCCCCGTCAACACCAATTGCGAGCGGTCCGAGAGGAAGGACGAGAACCACCGCAAAACGGTGCCCCCAATTCCCAACCCCTCCAACCGCCGCAATAGGATACTATGGTCGATAGTATCAAAAGCCGCCGACAGATCTAAGAGGACCAGGACAGAGGAATAACCTCTGTCACGGGCCCTCCAGAGATCATCTACCAACGCGACCAATGCTGTTTCAGTACTGTGCCCGGGCCTGAAGCCCGATTGGAACGGATCTAAATAGGATGCTTCCTCCAGATACTGAGGGAGCTGACGCGCCACCACACTCTCAACAACCTTCGCCACAAAGGGAAGGTTGGAGACAGGACGATAGTTATTCAAAAGAGCCGGGTCCAGGGAAGGCTTCTTGAGGAGGGGCCGCACCACCGCCATTTTCAGGGCGGTCGGAAGCGCCCCCTCCGTCAACGAAGCGTTGACAATCCCCTGGAGCCAGCCTCGTGTCACCTCTCTGGAGGTAGAAACCAACCAGGAAGGGCACGGGTCCAATAAACATGTGGTGGCATTCAGCCTCCCCAGAAGTCTGTCCACACCCTCGGCGGTCACAGGATCGAACTCTTCCCAGATAACCGTCTCAAGACCTGCCCCGGACACCTCCCCCGGGACCACCCAACTGGAGTCCAGCCCATCCCGAATCTGGGCGATTTTATCATGCAGAAATCGGGAAAACTCTTCTGCTTTACCCTGCAAGAGGTCCTCCCGCGCTCTCGGCTCAAGCAGGGAGCCGGTCACTCTAAACAGGGCAGCAGGCCGATTTTCTGCAGACGCAATAAGGGCGGAGAAGTGTGAACGCCTCGCCGCCCTTATCGCCACTAGGTAGGTCCTAATATAGGACCTCACCTGTGTCCGATCAGACTCAGCACGACTGGCCCTCCAGATACCCTCCAGACGTCTTTTCCGGCATTTCATCCCCCTCAGCTCCCCCGTAAACCACGGAGCCAGGTGGGATCTATGCCGAGTCAGAGGTCGCAAAGGCACAACTCGGTCCAGAGCCTCCGCGGCCAACCTATCCCAGGTGGCCACCAAGTCTGTGGCCGAGTTATGAGCCAGAGTTTCAGGAAATGGCCCAAGCTCCATCTGGAACCGTTCCGGATCCATCAGGCGCCTGGGGCGGAACCATCTCCTCGGCTCCGCCTCCCTGCGATGGGGGGTGGCGGCACCGAAGTCCAGTCTAAGAAGAGAATGATCGGACCATGACAAGGGTTTTATGACTAGATCTCCAACACGATCATTCAACCACTGACCAGAGGCGAAAATCAGGTCCAGTGTGTGTCCCCCCATGTGAGTGGGGTCAGAAACTAATTGGGTCAGATCCATGGCCGTCATGGAAGCCAGGAACTCCCGGGCCACCCCAGAGGTTTCCCCGAGCGAAGGCAGGTTGAAATCACCCATGACTAAAAGCCTGGGGGTTTCAACCGCCAGCCCGGCTATCACCTCGAGGAGCCCGGGCAGGGCCGATGACACGTGGCAGGGAGCCAGGTACGTTATCAACAGGCCCATCTGAACCCCCCAACCCCACTTCACAAAGAGAGACTCACAACCAGCCGTCTGAGGAACAGTGGCCTCCCTAGGACAAAGGACTTCTCTAATAATCGCCGCCACCCCACCACCCCTTCCCTGAGATCTCGGTCGATGGAATGCTTGGAAACCTGGTGGGCAAATCTCTACCAGAGGGACACCGCCCTCTGGGCCCAACCAGGTTTCGGTAACCCCTGCCAGGTCCGCACCCTCCTCCTGAATGAGATCGCAAATCAGGGGGGCCTTGTTAACGACGGACCTGGCATTACATAACATCAGCCGGGTACTCAGGGCCTGAGACTCTGCACAACCAGGCCTGCCAGACGGAAGTCCATGGAAATGCCACCCCATCCACAATCAGAGGTAGACTATCATATGATTATGGGGGGAGAGGGAGGAATCAAAAACAGTAGAAAACTTTCCCTGACTTGTGGCCATAAAACAACTTTGTTGTGTTAATTGGCTCCCAATTCCTTTCTGATTACGAAGTGGGGTTTTATAATGAAGGATGGTTTTCACCTCAGGAATTTCTCTTGGGGATTATTTTTGTTGTTGTTTTTCATAATACACACACACACACACACACACACACACACACACACACACACACACACATACATATTGCACATGAAATAGGCCCTTCCAATTGCCTCCCACCTGTAATTAACTGTTGTTTTTGCTTCAATCGTGTTGGTCAAAGGAGGTTTATTTCTTGTTATGTCCTCCCTTGTCCGATCCAGCCTGGATTGCTTATCTCTAAGAAGTGAGGTTATCATGCCAGCTATTCAATTTGTTGCTTTGCTCATGACCTTGTGGTCGGCCCGGCTTGTTCTTCATTATTCCTGTCTATTTTAGCTTGAGACAGCTCTTCCGGGCTCCTGTGTATTTGGACAGGCCTGGCTGTTCCTTTATAGGATGAATCTACATGCCCAGCGGTCATCAGTCCCTGCTCCCCGATGGGAATTGGTCTCTGCTTCTCCTGCAGTGTCTTTCCTGGTGTCTCAATGCTTGGTAGGCTGGTGGTAGTTCGATATGCCTATTGATGCCTATTGATAGAACTGCTGCATATACTTTAAGATAAGAAGCCAGACAAATGTTTTATATCTATTTATATTATTTCTATTTCTCCTTAGGATTATTTTCCTTTTCTCAGTAGCAGCTGTCACCCAAATAAAGTCTTTCTTGAAATGTGAAAGGAGAAACTACAAATGAAATATTATTTTCTGTTTTCTCAGATACTGAAGAATGCACCATGTGTCCAGATGATAAATTTCCTAACAAAGACCATGTCCAATGTATTCCCAAAATAATAACCTTCCTGTCCTATGAAGAACCTTTGGGCTTCATCACAGTCTCCTTTGCCCTGCTCTTGTTCCTAATCACAGGTATTGTTTTAATTGTATTCATTAAATACCGAGAAACTCCCATTGTCAAAGCCAACAACCAGGACCTCTCTTACACCCTCCTGGTTTCCCTCTTGCTTTGCTTCTTATCAACCTTTTTCTTCTTTGGAAAACCAAGGAAAGCAACCTGCCTTCTTCAAAGAGCGGTCTTCAGTATTGTCTTCTCAGTTGCCATTTCTTCCCTCTTGGCCAAAACGATCACTGTGGTTTTGGCCTTCGTGGCTTCAAAGCCAGGAAACCAAGTGAAGAGATGGTTGGGGAAGAGGCTGACCAACTCCATAATCCTTTTTTGTTCTTCTGGCCAAATGATCATCTGTGCCATGTGGCTGGGATTTTTTCCTCCATTCCCCATCTCTGACCTGCATTCCCATCCTGGAGAGATTATCCTCCAATGCAATGAAGGCTCTGTCATCATGTTTATTGTTGTTCTTGGCTACATGGGTTTCCTAGCTGCCATTTGCTTCGTGATAGCTTTTCTGGCCAGAAACCTGCCTGGGACTTTCAATGAAGCCAAGCCAATCACCTTCAGCATGCTGGTCTTTTGCAGTGTCTGGGTCTCCTTCCTGCCCACCTACTTGAGCACCAAAGGAAAATATATGGTGGTTGTGCAGATCTTCTCCATTCTGGCTTCCAGTGCTGGCCTGCTAGGCTGCATCTTCATCCCCAAGTGTTACATTATCATCCTTAGACCAGATCTAAACACGAAGGGACATTTAATGATAAAAGTAATTAAATAGTAATATATGATAAAATATGATAAAAGTATAGTATATAAAATCATACATTGCAATGTCCTACCAGTCAATGAATACTTCAGCTTCAACATAACAACACAAGAGCAAATAATAGATACAAACTCAAGGTTAATTGCACCAAACTTGATTGCAGGAAATACGACTTCAGCAACAGAGTGGTCAATGTCTGGAATACTCTACCTGACTCTGTGGTTTCTTCCCCAAACCCCAAAAACTTTAACCTTAGACTGTCTACTATTGACCTCACCCCTTTCCTAAGAGGTTTGTAGGGGGTGTGCATAAGCGCACCAACGTGCCTACCGTCCCTGTCCTATTGTTTCTTTTATATTTTATTTTTCTTATATGTATCCATGTATTCATAACTATGTTATACTTATACCTATTATCTTGTAAGCAATTGACAAATAAAATAAATAAATAAATAAAATTAATAGTAAATTTGTTTCTTAGGCTCTAAGTATATAATTATTCGTTGCACATACTATTGGGTTTCCATGCTTTCGTTGCATCTGTTTGACAATTAAGCTTGTTTCAAACTGAAGGAAATAAAAATATGAAAATGTAATATTAATCAAATTAACATTAAAGATAATCATTAAAAATAAAAATAAATGAATTAATAGAATTATCATGCAGTCAAGGAAGGAAAGCATGAGAAATGAGATAATTGCACTAACATAAGACAGATGCAGCAGAGACTTGATTCTAAAAAGAGTATGTGTGAAATTCCTGTAGAATTCTAGCAGAACCAAGAACCAATATTCAAGGCTCAATGCAATATTTATTTATTTAATCAGTGTGCGCTGGAGGAACTCCCTCTAGAAAATAAATGGGAGGGACTCCCACAGGGAAAAGGATGTGCTCAGTGGTAAGATTCTCACCAGTTCACCCAAACTGTTAGCTAATTGCTTGTGCAGTTTGGAGAACCATCTGAAAATTAAGTGCAAGAGATGTTTTTTCCCCCCTTTCTCCTTTCAGTTAATAATTCCTGGCAGATGGCCAAGAACCACTTAACAGGCTATTTAGCTGCAACTGGAATGCAGTCGACACACACCTTGAATGAAGTAAATAAACAACAGAAACTGACAGGATTAGGGCAGGGAAACACCCAGGAAACCCATCAATCACCCATCTAGGGATGGGATTAACCTCTTCCCATCAGGAAGAAGGACAAGATTACAAACATTTTCATTATAAAGGGTATTAAGTAACATTTCTGTGATCAACTGATACTCCCTGGAATCACCCAAGACCTTTTATTTATTTTTTATTTATTTATTTATTTTAGGTTTTATATACCGCCCTTCTCCCGAAGGACTCAGGGCGGTGAACAGCCAACTAAAATACATGTAGACAAATATAAATAGTTAAAAAAGAATTAAACCCTAGGCTGTCCCTATAAAAATCTAAAAAACCCCAATTAAAATAAATTAAAACTTTGTACACCCATCCCAACTAATCTAAAAACCCCATTTAAAAATCCCATTTGAGTCAGCTCAGGCCAGCCTGCTCAAAGAGCCAAGTCTTCAGGTCACGTCTGAACGCCCTCAGGTCAGTGGTCGTTCATAGTCCAGGGGGCATCCCGTTCCAGAGGGCGGGTGCCCCCACAGAGAAGGCCCTGTTCCTCAGGGTCACCAGGCGACACATAGAAGGCGTCAGGACCTGGAGGAGACCCTCTCTGTGGGAGCGCACCGGTCGGTGGGAGACTACTGGCAGAATGCGGTCTTGTAAGTATCCTGGTTGTTAGTTATAGCTGCTGCAGTGTTGGCTACTTCTTGTTTCTTCCTGGAGGGAAATATACAGGAGGGGACAATGATGCAGCTTGATAGGCCATGAATTTAGTGGATGTGTGGTCCAGCCAGCTGTATTGCTTCTGCTGTGAAGCACCCAATTTAGAACATAGAGAACATAGAGTAATAGAATTGGAAGGGTTAATGGCTTTTGGCAGCACACCCAGGCTTTCGATTAGCCTGAGCTGTTCCTCTTAGTTTCCCTCTCAGCTGGTGCTTTTGCTTTGGGGATTTGACTTTTTTAAAAAAGGGGAATGGCTGTTTTAAAATTTTCTGCATAGTTTATTGGTTCCTGGCACTGTCCTTTTGGGGTGCACTTTCTTTACTTTTTTTGAAAGTCTCTAGTGATGGAGCCGAGAGAGAGAGAGAGAGAGAGAGGGAGGGAGGGGGAGAGAGAGAGGGATATATATATGTATCTCAACTAAGGTGGTAGGGAAAAACAACTGTTTCTTTGCCCAAAATTAATTCTGTTTCTATCAATTTCTATAATTTGTTTTAGTGGTGGGCCTAAAATTCTTTAAAAATACTGAGTTAACTGTATGCCTGCATTTCTTTCTGCCATTTACATGCTGTCTAATTTAACTGCGTTCCTTCATCTAAATCTGAAGAGCTGTAGCTCACAAAAGCCAATGGCTCCCATTAAAATTTCATAGCCAAAATAGGTGGAATCAGATTCCAATTGGTTAAGGCAACTCTCCCCCTACACAATGAAAAAGAAGGAATAATTGTTTTTGGCCTCCATGCACCCCATTTTTGGCCTCCACACACCCCAATTTTTGCTTCTGTGCACTTTATTTTTGGCCTCCACATGCTCAATTTTTTGGCTTCTGGGTGAAGTCCTGCCCACCTGCCACTTCCCCCCCTTCAGCCAAGTGCAGAACTTTCACAGAGGCCAAAAAAGGGGTGCGCGGAGGTCAAAAATGGGACTGTGTCTTATGGTCAGGTGTGTCTTATAAAGCGACAAATACGATAGATTCGGTAGGTATCAGTGAGATTTCCTCTCCTTGATGAAAACAGCTTGTCTCAGCAGAACACAGAGTTTTAATAGGCATTGTCATGCCCTGTTGGAGTCTGACTCTGAGGGAGAGATGGAACAACTGACAGGGAGTGGGAGTGTGGCTCCGGTGGTTGTGGAGGAAACTGGGGAAAGGCACAGGCCGGCTGGACATTCAGAGGCAGACCCAGGCCCATCCCCTCTTCATTCTAGGGCACACAGGGAGGAGCGGATAAGGGAGAAACGTGAGTGGCGTGGTCTATGGGGGAGGAAGGGGCTCTGATCCCCTTCATGGGCTGCAGCTGGGAGGACTGGTTAAAAAGACAAAGGCTGCTGGAAGCAAAGCTTGCATTCACGTTGGTGCTTATCTGTGTTTTGGCTTCCTCCCAAGTGTGGTTGCTGCGTTATTTGGTAGAAGTCTGCAATTAATCATCCTTGCCTGCTGTAGTAATTCCTTCAGTGTGGTTTGTGTTGGGTTTTTTATTTCGAATTAACTTTACTTTGGGTGTGGACTGCATTTACTCCCTCTGTAAACTGTTTTCTTTAAGAGTTTGATATCCTGCCGAGGATAATTGGACATTGGGGCCAAGTTAGAGGCATTAAAGGGACTTTCTTCTATTTTTGTGACTTGGTTGTTTCTGTATCACACCCTGGGTCATCACAGGCATCCTCACCTAGTGGATCCTAAGATGTCTGCATGTTGAAGCTCCTGTCTTATTGAACACACACTCCCTTAAAATGCAAAGCTCCCACCAACAACTTTCTGGGGATTCAGTTCTACTCCCTACCATTGGGATCAGAAGGTACAGAATGAGAATGTGGCAAATTGCCTTAGTGAAGGGTAGTTGTGGTGCCAAGCATTTCTTTCTGGGGAGTTTATTTCATTGTTGTTGTTTTTATAGTTGTAGATAAGGGGTGTGTGTGTGTGATGGGATTTGCTGGACTGTGACCTGCCCAAAGTTTGGTTTAAGATGGGAAGCCAGGGAAATTATATATATTTTTACAATTTATCATGGCTTGCCTCTCTCTTAAGATTGGTTGATATCTAAACAAAGTCTTTCTGTAAATGTGAAAGGACACACTATAAAAGAAATATTACTTTCTGTTTTCTCAGATACTGAAAAATTCACCAAGTGTCCAGATGAACAATATCCAAATGAGAACCGAATCCAATGTATCCCCAAGAGAATAAGCTTCCATCATATGAGGAACATCTGGGCATAATCCTGGCTTCCTAGTCTTGTTCCTAAGGTTTTGTTTTAATCATATTCATTAAAAACCTAGACACTCCCATTGTCAAAGCCAACAACCAGGGTCTCTCCTATATTTTTCTGGTCTCCCTCCTGCTTTGCTTCTTGTCCTCCTTTTTCTTCATTGGCTGATCAAGAATAGCCACCTGTCTTCTCCTACAAACGGCGTTCAGCATCATCTTCTCAGTAGCTGTATTGGCCAAAACACAGTGATATTGGCCTTCCTTGCCACAAAACCAGGGAACAGGGTGAGAAAATGGTTGGGGAAGAGCTTGGCCAACTCAATCATTCTTTCTTATTCTATTGGCCAAGTTTTCATCTGTGCCATGTGGCTGGGAATTTCTACCCAATTCCCTGACTCTGACTTGCACACCCAGCCAGGAGAGATCATCCTTCAGTGCAATGAAGGCTCTGTCATCATGTTTTATCTTTTCCTTGGCTATATGTGTTTCCTAGCTACCATTTGCTTCACTGTAGCTTTCCTGGCCAGGAACCTGCCTGGGACCTTCAATGAGGTCAAAGCTAATCACCTTCAGCATACTGCTTTTCTGCAGTGTCTGGGTCTCCTTCCTGCCCACCAACCTGAGCACTAAAGGAAAGTTCACGGTGGCTGTGCAAGTCTTCTCCATCTTGGCCTCTGGTACTGGGTTATCAGACTGCATCTTCTTCCCTAAGTGCTACATTATCATTCTGAGGCCAGATCTAAACGCTAAGGAACATTTAATGATAAAAGTGGGAAACTGATGGTGAATTGGTTTTTTAGGCTGATAACATTTGATTATTGATTGAAGTTATTACAGGGTTTGTCTGCTTCCTTTGCATCCGTGTGATAATTAAGGGGATTTAATATTGAAAGAATTAAAACTGTAAAGTTGAAGAATAATGAAATTAAAATCCAAGCTAATAATAATAAAACATGTGAATTCATAAATAAATGTATGATTCATTTATCCACACTTTTGATCAGTGTGCTTTGCTTCTTGGACCGCCAGAAGCTGGCGATTCTGTTTCATCTTCTGTAGCTTCTCTGTAAACCAAAAATACATCACAGTGTTAGCAAAGGATAGAAGTGTGATCCAAGACTCCATCTACCTGCCCGTTCCAGGACTGAGGCCTTACCAGGATCAACAGATCCAATGAAAGTGACCTTGTTAGGCATCAACCTGCCATTCAAATGCAACAGCTAGAACCCAGAGCTATCAAACACGTGGTAGCCAGGCACTAAGAGTAGAAGCCAAGGGCCATACAGTGAGCTGTTATGGCCCCATCGGAGCCTGAGTCAGCAGAAAAGGATGAGCCAGAGCTGAGGTGGACAGAGATTGAGGGAGCAGCCTCATTGGCTTTGCAGGAATGCAGAGAGGAGCTGGATGAGGCAGCCCTGGGTCCCTTGGTCTTGAGATGGCTTACCATCTGGGAAGAACAGGGGCAGGATGACTGAGAGAGGGGGGATGAGAGGTTAGGTAGTGGAGATAAGGAGCGATGAACTTCAGGCAACAAGCAAGGACTGCCCCCTCCTGATTTTTGAGCAAGGAGAGTGGAGGTAGGAACAGTGCAGGCCAACCCAACAACTCGGGAGCACCCCAGCCCTCTTCACAAAGCACACCTGGGGACTGAGACTTAAGGAGACACTGTTGGGAGGGGAGCTTGTTGGAAACAGACACTGAATTCACGGAGTTCCTTTCCTTTGTGGAACTCATTGCCTTGTTCCCTTGCCTCACTGGATTTCTTGCCTGGAAGCCATTGCGCTAACAGCATTTTACTGGACTACTCATAGCCAGAGGCTGCTGGAGGTATGTTTATGAGTGTTTTGCTCTGGGACTTGCATAAACATGGGAATGTTTGGGGCAGTTGCGGCCCTTTCTGGATCTGGACGCACCTCGCACAGTCACCTCCGCCCTCATCATCTCCCGCTTGGACTATTGCAACGCTCTCTACATGGGGCTCCCCTTGAAGAGTGTCCGGAGCTGCAGTTGGTCCAGAATGCGGCTGCGCGGGTGATCTTGGGAGCCCCTCGGAGCTCCCATGTAACACCACTTCTCCGCAGGCTGCATTGGCTTCCTGTGGCCTTCCGGATCCGATTCAAGGTGGTATTGATTGTTTTCAAAGCGCTCCATGGCTTGGGACCTGGGTATTTACAGGACCGCCTGCTGCCATCAACAGCCTCCCGCCGCCCAGTGCGCTCCCACAGGGTTGCCCTCCTCGGGGTTCTGCCGCCTGATCGTTGCCCTAACCCTAACCCTAATCCTAACCCTAACCCTAACCCTAACCCTTCTCTGTGGGGGCCCCCTCCCTGTGGAATGATCTGCCCCCGGAGATATGGGCCATTACCGACATCCAGACCTTCCGGCACGCAGTAAAGACCCTGTTCTTCCAACAGGCCGGCCTGGCCCAATAAACGGTTTTTTGGGGTTTTTAAATTAACCAGGTTTTAAATTTTAATATAATTCTTAAATTTTAAATTTATTAGTAATATTTTTGTATTTAATGGGATTTTGGCCGGATTAATTTGTTTAATTTGTTTTTAATTGTATATATTGTTCATTTTTAGTAGGCTGTACACCATCCTGAGTCCCTTCTTGGGAGAGGGGGCGGTATAAAAATTCAATAAATAAATAAATAAATAAATAAATAAATAAAGCTGGAGCAATAAAGGGGAATTTGAATTATCAGCTGACTGTGTTGCCTATGTGCCTTGCCCTGGGTCAACACATGAGGTGACCTTCGAGTAGCAGATCAGATGTCATAAAGTATGACCCATATTCTACCTGTCATAATCAGGATGGTTCTATCTATCCTGTCAGCTTCTTGTCTCCCGCAACCCTCCAGTTAATTCTTATAGGCCAAGATGAACAAATCAATGTGCATCCCTTCCAGATAAGAAATGTAAGTCCAAGACAAAAACTAACCCAGAGACATCAGGAACACAGGGACTCCCTTGGTTGGCACACCAGCCAAGCACTTGGCAATCTTTGAGGGGAGGGGAGAAATTCAGGAATGGGCTACTCCGAGTTTCCACGGGTTTGAGCGATCCTCTAGTTAAGGTTCTGTGCAGTTTGCCGAACCTGTAAATCCCACCCCTGGCTGGCCCCACCCAAACCGCCCCACCCCTCCCAGGAGTCTCCACGTGGCCCATTTTGGATGCCAGGTAAGTGCAGGGCCTATGCGGAGGCTCAGGGAGGGCAAAAAATGGGTCTCCCAGAAGTTCTGGAAGGGCCTCCAGAGAGCCTCCGGAGCCCGGGGAGGCCATTTTCACCCTCCCGGAGGCCCAAGGAAAGCCTCTGAATCTCTGGGAGGTGAAAACACCTTCCCACCATGGTGGTGCAGGAGACTGACTAGGCCATGCCACTATGGCCATGCACACCCAGCAACCGGGCAGAGAACTGGTTGCTGAATTTTTTGGAGCCCACCCCGGGGTGAACACTCAAAAAGTTTCACAGATTAGTAGGCCAAAGAGGTACCACTCCACCATCTAAAAAAAAAAAGAAGAAGGTCCACAAGGTCCCCCTAAACCAGTTTCTGGGAGGGTGTGGCAAGAAATCATGTCTCATCATGGACTATGCTGTGGGAATTGTCACCATGACCACTATAGACACAATGCTGTATATTTGGTAAACTAACCAACTTCAGAATATAAAGTTTCTTAGTCAAGTCTCATCCAAAAATTGATATTTCTAGAAAAATTTTGGAATAAAATTTCATCTCATTCACAAGTAATTTTAAAATCAGCTCCATTCATAAATGGAGACTTACTAGAAAAGAAAATCACAAACAGGCCCAACTTTTACCATTAGACATGGTGTCAGGGTTCCGGCGATTGCCCTAATTAAATCAGGAACCTCGAGCCAAGCTTCAAAAGAATCCAAAAGATTTATTAGAAGCAACATGTCGACATTATCCCAGTTGAAGCCAACTCTGACACACATGATTTATGGTCACCTGTGACCCTGTTTCCCCCCTCCCTCATGGGAGTGTCATCAATTAGATTCTCCAACGAATATTACTATTAGAAGACAGGCAGTACTTGAGTTTAGTGCCACTAACACAGAATGTCAACAAATTACATCACTCTGCATGATCTTCCCCAATGTTTTCTGGAGACAAGTTTTCACATTGAAAGACAGCAGAAGTTAATTCCCTGGCTGTTGAACTATCTTCGTCCAGCATCACTTTCTGGACAAGATCTGACAGGAAAGGACCACAACCACTACACAAACAATGCCCCTGTGGGTGGATCTGTGATTTTTCTCTAAGATGCTCTTCTCCAGCTATTCCTCTGGTAAAGGAGTCCTAAAAAAATTTAGGGTCCCTAGAGGAGACGTTACTGTGTAATTTTGTGTAATTTTCAAATTTCTGGTCTCTGGGACCTCTTCTACTACTTCTCTGACTGTCTTTGAGATAAATAACAGACTGAAACAACATGGAAGGGATCTTGCATTAGAAAAGGATAAATGCCTCAGTCACACACAATATGGCACTGGTTTTGGTACAGGCACGAACTGTGTCCTTGAATGTACTTTCTTTCCAGGTGAAGCTTGGGTTATCTCTGTCTGAATCCAGAAAGTCACTAGAATTTCCACATTATAAAAGTGATTTCAATTTATCTAACTCTTATTCTTCTTTTTTAGAAAAAGAAAGGGATTTGATTCATACTCATGAACTATGGACCTTCTGCTTGTGCTTCTATTGCTGCTGCTGTCCCAGCCGATCTCTGGAAAGCTTAGAATGAAGTGCCCGCTGAGTTTCGAGCACCAGGATGAAAAAAAACCATGGAGCTATTACAATCCAGGGGACCATATCGTTAGTATCATCAACACTGGAACAAAAATATTGCGTACAATGATGTTGCCTTTCAACACAGCACCTCATTGTCAATTTGAGTTGTAAGTCATCCACTGTTATGGAGTTTCATTCTCTCTATTTGCAGTTTCTTATTCTTTTCTTCTTATTTCACTTATGCCTGTATTGTAGGACCTATCTTATTTCTTGAATTGTTTTGATTTTCATTGCTTCCCTTTTTTGTCTCATTTTGTAGAAAAACATCTTGAATCCAAAGATGAAGCAGGGGAAAAAAAAAACTGAAAAAAGTCTAGATTCCATAACTTTCCTGCTCTAATCCTTAGTTATACTTCAATACCAATTTTGGTTTCAAGTAATTATTGAATGGACTGTACTTACCAATTCCTAGCTCATGTTCATATTTTTACAAGCGCTCATTCATATTCAATGCCTGATGATCCAGTGGTGGGATGCAATTTTTTTTTACTACTGGTTCTGTGAGCGTGGCTTGGTGGGCATGGCTTGGTGGGCATGGCAGGGGAAGGATATTGCAAAATCTCCATTCCCACCCAACTCCAGGGGAAGGTTACTACAAAATCCCATTCCTTCCCCATCCCACTAACCTCCTTTCCAGCTCCGTTCTCCTGCGCAGGGCAACAAAAGAAGACCCAGCCGATCAGCTGGAACTCAGGAGGCAAAGAGTAGAGGGTGGCCACTACTGATTCTCCAGAACTAGTCAGAAGCTGCTGAATACCACCTCTGGCCTGATCTTTATAGGAACAGAGAACAGCCATATTTTAGAATTGCTTTTCTGGGTCACATTTGAAACAGTCTCTTCCTATTATGATAGTTCTATTTTAATGATTGAATGATTTTGAATCCTGGTTACTTGTCAGTTGAAAATTAGTTCTGCTACAAATAATTTGATTTGTGATTCTTAACTTTAGTGGAAAGCTATCTCCATCTCCTCTCCCCAACACTCATTAAAAGAATGAGTTGATGGGTAGCTATCATTTCCCTCTGGTTTTGGATCGGTATTGGCTTAAGACTCAGAAGGTTTAAATATGTTGCTTTTTCTCTTAATGATGATGATTATAACATGAACCTTTTTATCTTAGTTCACCTTTTGATAAGTTTAGACTGCTACGCTACATTTTTAATATTCAAGTGATCAACAAGATTCCAAGGCTTCTGCAAAATCTCACACTTGGCTACAATATCCACGACAACCATGTGAACACACTTTTGACTTCAGATGCCTTGATGGACATGCTCTCTACTGGAGAAGCCAATGTTCCCAATTATAGCTGTGGAAGGAAGGACAACATTTTGGCTCTTGTTGATGCAGCTACTTATGACATCTCCATCCAGATGTCAACATTAGGAGACATCTACAAAATCCCTCAGGTTTCTAAGTCTACTTTCCTATAGGTAAACTGAATGGAGTGGTGATAGATCACTTTGGAACTGATTTCCATCATTGTTGTGGTTCGCCTATTTGCCTCAGATCTTGCTTTCCTTTTGTTGCTATCACTTCAAACTCAAGTAAAAGTACTTTTTCTCTATTTTAATGGAGAGGAAGGAATTTTTTCTTGGGTTTTGAATGAGGCACAGCTGACAATAAGGATGGCATATTGAAATGAATCGTGCTCTACAAATGTACTTCCAAATTGGCAAGTATCTTGATGCTGAATATCTTAAGGTGGTATTTATTCAAGCAGGATATGAGCACTGGATACAAAGATTAAAAATGGAAGATTTAATCAAGACCCTTGTAATGAAGAGACTTGTATTTGCTGAGTTCCAGAGACAGACAAAATCACATCTATTATTTGAATATAAATTATATAAGAAAGAGATCAGTATCTTGGACCTCAGATTTGATTATTTAGATCCTTATAATAAAATAAATATCTCCTGTTTGGTCAAAAATTTTAAAAAATTCATTCAATATTGATCTTTATTTGAACAAAATGTTTCAGTGGACATATGGATATGTGGTCGGAGATGTAGGGGTGATAGAGAAATATGAATTGTTTTCTTTAGTCTTATTCTAAGGGTTAATGGCTAATCAACAATAAACTATTTCATTAAGTTCATGAAATTGTTGCCATGCCCCTATCACAGTCTGAATCAGAGGAGGAAGACGGACAGCTGACAGGGAGTGGGAGTGTGGCTCTGTTGGCTGTGGAGGAGGCTGGGAAAGGGCAAAAGTCCGATTGGGAAGAGCAGGGAAAATATAGAACAAGGGAGAGAGAGAATCCAGAGGAAAACCCAGGCCCAGCCCCTCTTCATCCTAGGGCATGCAGGGAGGAAAGGAGAAGAGAGTAACGTGGGTTGTGTGACTTACAGGGGAGGAAAAGGCCTGATTCCCATCATTAGTCACACTTGGAAATGGAAGTTTAAAAGAACGGAATGCTGACTGCAGCGCCTGTGGGAGCAAACGTGACTTTATCTTGTATTGCCTTTGCTTATCTATGTTCCTGGCATCTTCCCAACTTGTGAGTTTTGCTGTGCCTGCAAGTCTGGAATTCTTGCTCCTGCCCTGCCAAACTAATTACCTCAGTTTGGCTTGATTGGATTTATAGTTACAGTTTTTGTTGATCATGTTTTGGACTTGATTCTCCTGCAGTCAAAGGCTGTTCCTGGGAGAGTTTTTCTCCAGCCAGAAGGTAACCTGCACATTGGAGGCAAAGTTGGAGCTAATAAAGGGGTTCTTATTGATTATCTGACTGTGTTGCCTTTGTGCCATGCCTCGGGCCATCACAATTGTATTTCTTTAAAGCTAATATTTTGGAATTGATGTGACCCCAAATATAACCAGCATTCTTTATTATTTTTTTCAGATCGGTTTTGAATTATTTTCAGATTTGCTGCATGATAAGAGTCAATTGCCCTTTTATCACAGTTTTTCCCCCAAAAAAGGTGTCCTGTACCCAGGAATTGTCCGAGTGCTCCTCCATTTCAGATGGACCCTGGTTGGGCTCTTTGCTCCAGACACAGAAAATGGAGAGAATTTCATGAGGACTATTACTCCTATGCTTGTCAGGAATGGAATTTGTGTTGTTGTATCACAACAATTCCCAACAACTCATTTTACATTACCTCATGGTGATGCCCTCTCTAAGTGGAGACAAGTCAATGTCTATATTCATTACATAGAACATGGTGCTGCTTTGGACAGAATTCTTCTTTTTCATTTCATACTTAGGCGTTTGCCTGGATACATTGAAAGGAAAGTCTGGATCACAACACTCACTTCACCTTATCCACTGAGTGACCACAGAGCTCTCAAATATGTGAATAGTATCTGGACTGTTGATTTTGAGAAAAAAAAGGGGCCAATAAAGGATGGCTTTATACCCAATTTCTTTGTGGAACCACCCTTTGGGCATCAGTCATTTCTCTGCTCTTTTTCAAAGCATGTTTTTTCTGTCAAAGGCCGGAAAAGATGCACTGAGAAATCACCACTGGAGGCACAACAAAAAAACAACACGGTGGGGGCCCTGAATTTCCACCATTGTTACAGTGCCGTTAAGACTCTGGTCCATGCCTTGAACGCTGCATATTCCTCCATATCCATGAGGAGAAGGAAGGAGAGGAAAGGGAGTTTGGAGGCTCCAAGGCTGCAGCCGTGGCAGGTATGGGGTCTTGACAAGGATCCATGAATCTCAGTTCCTGTTAGGAAGAAATAACAAGGAGAAGAAGGGAAACCATATCAACCTACTTGTATTAATGGGACTACAAGTTTGGCCAATCTAATCACTTAAGCAAGAATGTTCACAAGAACAGGAACTATGACAGACATAGTTTGATATTAAACACTTCTAATTTAAAAATAACACATGCTTATTAAAATAAATTCCTGTAGGCAATTTGTGATTAAAAGGTTTGTGATTAATATAATGGAATTTTACCTTTATAAATTCGATGGAGCCCTTTAATCATGTAGTCCAACCCCTCTTTTCTGCAGGAATCTCAGTGAAAACTTTTCTGACTAAAATGCATTAAGATTGTTATAATGATAAGATGTATAAGATTGAGTATTTTTTAATATGAATGTAATCATAGCAAGAAATGAAATGCATACTAATTATAAATATTTGCACAAGATATATGTACCCAGATGACACACTGTTTAATTGAAAGATGGATTTGTTGCAAAATAAATTAAAAAATGGTTTTAAAAAATTCTGACTGATGGCTTCTTGGTCTTCAGTTATTCTCCCTCTAAGAGCTTTTATTAGTTGGAAAATATGTCCCCAAAGTCCTTCTAATTTTCTGCTTCAGTAGACCAACATGGTTCCATTGCTCCTTCTTGACTTTCCTCAAGGCTAAAAACAGCTCCTCCTCAGTTCCACAATCTGTTAAAAATGTGTAATCAGAAAAGCAGGGGGAGCCCATAACTCCATAAAAAGAGAAACCCAGATAGGATGCAGCCTAAATTCTCAGGTTGTAAAAATAGTAGGTGGGGCACTTGTACCTCCAGACATGCATAGTGGCACTGCATCATAGATGAGTGGCGTATAAATTTGATGATGATGATGATATAGACCAGGGTTGTTAAACTTGAGGCCTGTGGTATGCTTAAATCTAGCCTGTGAGGCCAGCCTGGAACTATCAAAGGACCAGTCCGCGGTGCCTCTAGCAGTTAAAATGGGCTGTGTGTGTCCCCCTGTACCTCATTTTCACCCTCCATGGCCTCCTGCAGCACTCTGCTGACCAAAAACAGGCTGGAAAACAACCCAAAATGGCCCCAAAAACAGGCCAACATATGCTGAAAATGGGCCCCAAAGGGCCAAAAACCAGTCTGAAAACGGACTGGAAAACAGGCTGGAAAAGGGCCCCAAAACAGGGTGAAATGGACCAAAAACCAGTCCAAAAATCGGTGAAAAATGGGGCTGAAAACAGCCAGCAGAGTGCGGCAGGAGGCCATGGAGGGTGAAAACAAGGTGCAGGGGGGACTACATGTGAACCCCATGCATCCCGTTTTAACCGGCATGTTGCCGCAGGAGGCATCCACCCCCCCCACCAGCCTGTGAAGAACTACAATGCTGATTCAGCCCTTGAAGAAATCCAGTTTGACACCTCTGATGTAGACAAATAGATAGACAGACAGAAATATAATATTCTCTTAATGTAGCCATAATTCACAATTAGCTCATCTGGATGTATTTATAATGTGGTCCATCTGGGAGATTAGCCTGGCAACTTTCTTGACAAATCCATTCTTTATGACAAGCACTTGTTGTCAATGAATTTACGAATATTCTCTTTCTTTGTGCAGTTTATTGATGATTTAGAAGGTTTCTTATAATTGACAATATGATTTTGTCAATCATATTGTTTTCAAAACATATACTGTCAATATATGATTGACAAATTTTGCTGAACCTTTCTTTTTCATTTTTGAAGATAGTGGTTAAATCTATTCTACCAACTAAGGGTATTTGCAAGTTAGACCTCTGTGAAATGAGAAGAAGGGGCAAATTTACCAAGTTTACTGCTTTACTGAACCTGGATGTTCCCATTCTAGTTCCATCCTTTTCTGGAGAAGAATGAGTTTTACAATCTTTCTGCATTCAAACTGTACTTGGACCAAAATGGGGATTTAAAGGCTGATCTGAGTATCTTTTGCTGGGTGTTTCTCCCCAAGAAGAGTCCCATAATAGGCAAACTGGTGACTGTTGAAAAACAGAGAATGATTGTCAACCAATATCATCGCTCATGGCTAAAGTTGCACAACAGGGTAGGAGAAATGGTGTCTTTTCCAAAGGCTTCTGACCAAATCGGTTGAGCTAATCCTATGCACTCTGGCTCAGTATTGAAATGGAGAAGCTGCATGAGAATGGTAAGAGAGGGATAATTCCTCAAGTGTTAGAGATTGTGATCCGCTTCTTCCTTGTCTTCAAATAGCAAACAAGAAGACAAATTTATTGACTAGTGCCTGAATTCAAGTTTGGACTGATGAAGTTGAATCAAGATTGGAGAGAGGTCCTTTTGTTCTACCTGGAAATAAGTTTTGGAACTAGAATTCACCTTGTCCTGCTTGGGGCCAGTGTCTCATAGAAAAGCCAGACCTGGCTAGAGTTATCTAACTCCAATTTTTCATCCCACTGGGATAGTGCAGTTGGCCTTTTGCTTTAATGAAGGAGGTCCAAGAATTTGGGAAGAAATTCTGGGAAGAAAAAGAGCTCCAAATATAATTAATAACAAATATGGGTTTATTCTTCCAAGCCAGTTGTTATTACTTAATTGTAGTTCTTCAACAGAAAGAACCTTCTCTTGGATACCTAGATGGGCCTTAGAAATCCCCCCCCCCACAGCTCATACTTTCTGCAGCAAAATATTCCTGACTCACACTTTCTGAGGGACATATTCTCATGACTTCACCTCTACCTTATATTGTAATAGTTCTAGAAACTCAGAAGTCACTTTTATTTCAAGAGTAGGTCAGGATGGTTAATGCTAACATATTTTCTTTGGCATTCCTTGTTTTTCTGCTTAGTCTCTACCACAGTCCAAATGTGTGGAAAAATGTCGTCCTGGATTTGTCAAGCAGAAACGAGAAGGAGAGCCATTTTGCTGCTATGACTGTGTTCCTTGTCCAGAGGGGACCATCTCCACTCAAGAAGGTGAGTGACAACAAAGAAAATGGAAGGCCTTGAGGAAATGGATTTATCCAAGGCAATTTTCATAAAGTTAAAGTTAAAGGACAGAATGAATCTCAACAGATTTTTTGTTTATTTTCAAACTGCATGATTTCTTATCAAAATGAAAAACAGTAAAGACCTTGATAGGGATTAGAAAGTATGGCATATTGGACAAGTTTTGCTACTGCCAGAGAAAATACTGCTTTTTTTGTTTGCATCTATCCTTCCACATGTATCTTTCTAGGAAGATTTGGGTTCTTTGAAACTTAGAGAATTAGATCTACTTCCTGGAAGGATTATTGCAATACTCTCTACATGGGCTTCCCCTTGTGGATCGCTGGAAGGTATACTTGTTCACAATGAGGTGGCATGGACAATTATGGGTGCATCTCATCATACCGATATTACCACTCATCCCAGTAGTCATTCCAGACTATTTGCAAGATCCTACCTTTTTCTTCCAGCCAACTAGATTTCACAAGACAGGCATCCTCCGTATGGTTTTGGATCCATCTGGAAGGATCCAATAAATGTGCCTTCTAAGATGAACTGATTCATCATTTACCTCTAATAACCTAAGTTACCATGAAAATTCTGTGGAATACACAGAAAATCACATTGGTCCTAGGATTGTCCCCAGTTTCATAGATGTTAGCTCTATATGGTTTAGTAAATGATGGTCTTCCTATCTTCTTTTTGAGCAGTTATTAAGAAATACATTTTGCAAAATGCTACTGGTATCAGCTGTTATTCCCAAAAGATGTTATTTGAAATGTGAAGGGTGGAATGTTACAGAAATATTTGTTTTTTTGTTTTCTCAGATACAGAAAAATGCACCAAATGTCCAGATGATCAATATCCAAATGAGGAACGAGTCCAATGTATCCTGAAAGTTATAACCTTCCTTTCTTATGAAGAAGATCTGGGTATCATCCTTGTCTCTTTTGCCTCACTTTTCTTCCTAACCACAGTCCTTTTCTTAATTATATTCATTCTATACCGAGAAACTCCTATTGTCAAAGCCAACAACCGAAACCTCTCTTACATCCTCCTGGTCTCCCTCCTGCTTTGCTTCTTGTCTCTTCTTCTCTTCATTGGTCAACCAAGGAAAGCCACTTGCCTTCTCCGACAAATGGTTTTCAGCATCGTCTTTTCAGTTACCATTTCTTCTCTTTTGGCCAAAACAATCACGGTGGTGCTCTCTTTCCTTGCTACAAAACCAGGCAACCGGGTAAAGAGATGGTTGGGGAAGAGCTTGTCCAACTCCACCATCCTTTCTTGTTCTGCGGTCCAAATTATCATCTGTTCCTTCTGGCTGGGAGTTTTCCCCCCATTCATTGACTCCGATCTCCACTCCCAGCCTGGAGAGATCATCCTGCAATGCAATGAAGGCTCTGTTGTCATGTTCTACATCACCCTCAGCTATATGGGCTTCCTGGCTGCCATCTGCTTCACAGTGGCTTTCCTCGCCAGGAATCTTCCTGGGGCCTTCAACGAAGCCAAGCTGATCACCTTCAGCATGTTGGTCTTCTGCAGTGTCTGGATCTCCTTTGTGCCTACCTATCTGAGCACTAAAGGGAAATACATGGTGGCTGTGCAGGTCTTCTCCATCTTGGCCTCCAGTGTTGGTTTACTGGGCTGCATCTTTATCCCCAAGTGCTACATTATCATTTTGAGGCCAGATCTGAATACAAAAGAGAAGCTAATGAGCAGAAGGAATGTAAAAATGTGAAACGGAAGAATTTTGACTTTCAAAATTTTCCAAGAGTCCAACCTTTGATTATGATTAGTCGGACAATAATCCTTGTCCAGCAAATTGCAAGATGGCCACTTAGCTCTTTTGAGTAGGGCAGTTATCATATATACCCTGTGCCCTTAGCTGAGCTGTGAAATGCCCCACCAAGATATTTTAAACATGATATTTGTACAATGAGAATCTTGTTGATATACCAGAAATAATTGGATAATTGCAGGGGGCTATAATAATGCCATTATTTTAGTTGTATGATAGTTTCTCTGCAATTGTGGTACTTTGTCATACTGGATTCAAGATCTCAACATCATCAACAAAATACTGCATTCTAAATTGATAGGCACCAAGTTGTGTGAATTGGAAGAAAAGTCTCCAACTCCATCTCCACAGGGCTGTGTCTTGAGTCTGCTATTGTTCACCTTGATGACCCATGACTGCTGTGTCAAGTCTGCTATGAATCATATTATGAAGTATGCAGATGGCACGGCAGTGGTGGGTCTTGTCCGCAATGACAATGAAGATGCTTATAGGAAAGAGGTGAAGGCTCTGGTGGACTGGTGCAATAAAAGTAACCTGGTTCTAAATATTAATAGAATAGAATATAATTCTTTATTGGCCAAGTGTGATTGGACACCCAAGGAATTTGTCTTGGTGCATATGCTCTCAATTTACATAAAAGAAAAGATAAATTCATGAAGAGTCAAGAATCATAAGATACAACTTTTAATAAAAGTCATAGGGTATAATAAGCAATCAAATCATACTAGGAAACAGTCAATATAAATCATAAGGATATAAGTGACAAAGTTACAGTCATACAGTCACAAGTGGGAGGGGATGGGTGATAAGGAGTGATGGGAAGATTAATAGTAATAGTAGTGCAGACTTTGTAAATAGTTGGACAGAGTTGAACAAATTATTTGTTTAGCAGAGTGGTGGAATTCTGGAAAAAACTGTCCTTGTGTTTAGTTGTTCTGGTGTGCAGTGCTCTATAGCATCGTTTTGAGGGTAGGAGTTGAAACAATTTATTTCCAGGATGTGAGGGGTCTGTAAATATTTTCACAGCCCTCTTTTTGACTTGTGCAGTATACAGGTCCTTGATGGAAGGCAGGTTGGTAGTAATTGCTTTTTCTACAGTCCTATTTATTCTCTGAAGTCTGTGTCTGTCTTGTTGGGTTGCAGAACCTTTAGTAAAACAAAAGAGATCATTGTAGATTTTAGAAAGAGCTGGCATAGTCATACTGACTATTTAAATTCTTTTTAAAAGCTTTCAGTGATGGAGCGCCCACGATTTCCAAAGGCAAAAGATATTGGACTAAAATATACTTGGTTAGAAAAAAATGATAAAACAACATACAGATTTGAAACCAGAAATATTCCTGCTGGGTATACTACCAGAAAATATAATAAAGGGAATACATACTTAATTTTGCATGTAGTAAAGGCAGCAAGAATAGTTTGCACAACAGTGGAAAAATGAGGTCCCGACAGATGAAAATGTAATAAAAAATATTAGAATGTGCTGAGATGGATAGATTGACATTTAAGATAAAATGAAGAAACAGAATATTTTTTAATATGTGATTTATTTCACCGATGTTTAACTGACAGAAACAGATGTTAGATGCTAACCAGAATCTAAAAAGAAAAAAAAAATCTGTATTGGAAATTATTCAGAGTTTTGCAGCCTTAATTCAGCACCAGAAAAATAAACACAGATGGCTGATGCTTCATTTAACATCTTTATAAACATAATAAGTAGATTTTACAAACCAGTTGTAGATTTTTCCATCATGGAGCAAACTCAGACAGAAGTAGATATGTTACAAGTGCAGAACTTCAGCAATAACTTCAGCAGCTCAGAAACAGACATCAGTTTCAGCAGGCCAGCAGAGGAGAGAAGCAGTTTGATTTTCAACAGACAGACTCAGAGCTCAACATAGCTTCAGAGTTTCAGAGCTTAATATAGAACCATGTCTAGACTACTTTTAGTTTCAGTTTCCAGTCTAGGCTACTTCTAGTTTCAGTTTCCAAAACAGTCCTCATTGGCTGACTTAGTTGCTATGCCTATTCATTGGCTGACCTTGTTACCAAACTCTATTCAAGTTCATGAATATACTCTGACAGAAATTTTGCAGGATGGATAAACGAAGGGTATTATTTTGTTGAGATTAATATTGATGCGTTTATTAAGATTATTAGTATGACTTTGGTTATTGTTGTATCTTTACTTAAAATTAATTGTGCCAGACAACACATTGTTCAGACAGACATGGCATTTTTTATGTTCTTTAAAAGAAAAATATATCAATAAAACACATATTAAACAAAGAAAGAAAGATATGTACAATGTTTCTGAGATAACATCTACCAGCTCCTTCAGAACTCTGGTATGTAATCTGTCAGGTCCTGGTGATTTATATTTGTCAAGGTCAAATAGGTGCTCTCTTACCATTTTCTTGCTTATTTTAATATTTATTTCTAGTTTGTCTTTTACAGTAGTATTTTTGATATGTTGGGCTTTAATTTCTTTTAGCGTGAAGACTGATGCAAACAATGAGCTAAGCAGCTATGCTTTCTCCCTTCCTTGCCATCTTCTCTCTTTAGTGGACCTACTGTTTCCTTGACTTTTGTTTTGTTATTAGTATGTGAATTTTTTTAAAAAAAAATTATCTTTGACTCTTGCTGCAAGTCTTTGTTCATTCTGAGTCTTTGCTTTCCTGACTTCATCTTTGCATGTTCTGGCTATCTGCTGATAATCAGCCTTAGTTAAGTGTCCTTTTTTTCCCATTTTTTGTATTTTTTTCCATTTTTTCCATTTCCTTTTTGTCCTCCAGTTTGTCAGAGATCTTTCTGCAACCATGCTGTTTTCTTTTTGAATTTCTTGTTTTTCTTTCTCAGTGGTATTATGCTGGACTGGGCTTTTACGTGTCAACTCATACAATATTTCTCTGGTCTTTTAGAGTTGTCAGCAGAAAGGGAGTGGGGAGAAGTGCAGGAGCTTGCAAAACCGAAACTGCATTCCATAAATATTTTCATACATAGTTTCTAGGCAACCAAAGTTTTTGCTGTGCAAAATTCTAACTGGAGAATATGATTGATGACTCTTGGCTATGGATGTGTCCCATTGGAGAATATGAATTATGATACATCCAGGGGGTGGGGGGGAAAACCAGATGTGTCTCAGAGTCAGATACACCCAGGCAGCTCTGACATGTTTACTCCTAATAAATCTTCTTTAAGCTTTGAAAATCCGGCTAGAGACTCATGATTTAAATGGGGGTAGCTATCGGAGCCCTGACATTATGATTGCATTTTTCAGAGTTTTCCATGCTTCTTGAGTTGTTTTCCCCTTTAGGATTTTCATCCATGGAATCTTTCCTAGGCTCTCTCTGAGATTGTTAAAAAGTTTTTAAAGTTTAAGATCCTGGTTGGATAATTTTCTATTGCTTGTGTTTGCATTATATTGAATTCCAGTATGACGTGGTCACTTTCACCCAAGGTTCGGTAATTTCAACTCTCTCTATTAGGAAGAATTACATCCAGTATAGCTTTATTTCTAGTTTCCTCCTCTATCTTTTAGATGACAAAGTTGTCAGCTAGGTTGGTTAGGAATCTGTTTGATCTCCCACTCACTGCAGAATTAATCTCCCAGTTGATATCTGCATAATTGAAGTCTCCCATTACTACCAGAGTATGCTTCCTATATACATTTGTTAAACAGTTGGCAAAGAGTTTGTCTATGTCTTCTGATTGGTTGGGTGGCCTGTATTATATATCTATGGCAATGTCACTTCCCCCACCATTTATATTGACCTATATATATTCTGTAGGGGTTTTATCTTTGATCATGTGCATTTCTGTAGATGTGTAGTGATCTCTTGCATGTAGTGCAACCCCACCTCCTCTTTTTGTAGATGTGTTTCTTTTGAACAATTTGTATTCATCCACCAGTACATTCCAGTAATTTAATCTTGATGTTCTGTGCAAGATTGTAAATTAAAAATTAAACATATATTTAGTCTTAGACCAGCTGTCAACAAAATATTTCGTTCAAAGGAGAACACAGGGAAGAAAAACAAATTAAAAATGAACAAGTTAAAAAAATTAACACCAAATCTTTGAAAACTAGTTAATCTCACACATGGTTTGAAGAAAAGTGACACGTGTACATGATTAACAATTTCTCTCCAAAACAACAGAATAACAGAAGACACTAGAAACATGACCATGATACTTGGTGTTTTTGCAGGAGCATTAGCAAAAACTGGTTTTCTCCACATTGGTTAAAGGTGCAGATTGTGGCATAGTACTTAAATGCTACATATTTATCCAGGTCCAAGAAGGAATGAGGAAGGCTGTGAACTTCTTGGATGCTACTGTGTTTCTCACAAAATAAGGGAGGGCCTTATTTTTTTTTGAGCCCCGAAAAAACGGCTAGGCCGCCTTTTCGGGGGTGAATTAATTTCTCTCCCCCCTCCATCAATGGGTGGGCAGCAGCCGGCGGGAATGTGGAAGCTCCGCACACACCCGAGCAGCGGCAGAAACACTTCCATGTTCCTGCCGGCGCTGCTGCTGTTGTCGTGCCAGTGGAAACGGTGGAAGCGTTTCTGCTGCTGCTCGGGTGTGTGCAGAAGGATGTTTCCACAAACACCCGAGCAGCAGCAGAAATGCTTCCACTTTCCCACCGGCACTGCTGCTGTTCTCGTGCCGGCAGGAACTGTGGAAGCCATGGAGGCAGCTCCCCCACCCGAGAAGCAGCAGAAATGCTTCTACACTTCCTGCTGGCACGAGAACAGCGGCAGCACTGCGCAGGGCACTGTTAAAGGCAAGTTTCCCCCCCTCCCCGCCAGCATGTTTTAACCCCTGCCCCCCCAGCATGTTTTAACCCCCGGCCTCCCCTCCAGCATGTTTTAAACTAGGCCTAAATTTGGGGGGAGGGGCTTAATTTCATTTCATGCCTAGAAAAAATGCTGGGTCTTCCTATTGCTGGAGGCTGTATTGTTGGAGAAACATGGTAGAAAGATACAGCCATGATAAATCCAAGAAAGGAGATATACCCAACCATACATATTTCTGCTAAATTTGAGAAACTATGAGATAATTTCCTAATAGTTAGCATAATCAATCAGTGGAACAACTTGCCTCCAGAAGTTATGGATGGTCCAACACTGGAAGTCTTTTTAAAAAAGAGATTGGCCAACTCTTTGTCTGAAATGGTATAGATTTTTCTGTCTGAGCAGGGGGTTTAGACATAGAATAACAGAGTTGGAAGGGACCTTGGAGGTCATCTAGTCCAACATCCTGCTCAAGCAGGAGAGTCTATTCCAAATATTACCCTCTACCTAGGATCAAACTCACAGCCTCCTGATTGTGAGATGAGAGCTCCACTCTAAGCCACCTGAGAACACCTCCAAAGTCCCTTCCAAATATCTCTGGAGTGTCCATCATCAGAAGAATGAGATGGATGAATTGTTGCAATTTATAAGGAGCATTTATGACCAATACAACCTCTTTCCCTTACACCACATTTATCAGACACTCAAATATGGATACTCTCAATTATTTAGGAATTTTTTAGTAAAACACTTATACAGCCGTAATTTCAGCTCTCCTCTTATTTTATTTCTGCATAATTCAATCAGATGGATAATCCAGATTATCCACATCTTGAAATTATACTGGATAAGGACGGAGAACACTATCTTCCAATTGCCCTTTGATTATTTCAGCTCGAAATTGGTGGCCTAGGTTATGTACAGGGGACAACTTGTAACAATTTCTATGCTTGGTCTATTGAAATGTGTTGAGAGTGGAAATTCCTCTAACTCACATTATACATTTCTTCTGGCTGTAAAATGTTCCTTTGTATTCAAGTCTGGCCTCAGAACGATAATGTAGCACTTGGGCATGAAGACGCAGACCAGCAGACCAGCACTGGAGGCCAAGATGGAGAAGACCTGCACAGCCACCATGTATTTCCCTTTGGTGCTCAGATAGGTGGGCAGGAAGGAGACTCAGACACTGCAGAAGACCAACATGCTGAAGGTGATCAGCTTGGCTTCATTGAATGCTCCAGGGAGATTCCTGGCCAGGAATGCTACTGTGAAACAGATGGCAGCCAGGAAGCCCATGTAGCTGAGGGTGATATAGAACATGAAAACAGAGCCTTCATTGTACTGCAGGATGATTTCTCCAGGCTGGGAATGAAAATCCGAGTCACAGAATGGGGGAGAAATTCCCAACCAGATGGAGCAGATCATAATTTGGACACTAGAACAAGAAAGGATGATGGAGTTGGCCAAACTCTTCCCCAACCATCTCTTCACTCGGTTTCCTGGTTTTGTGGCCAGGAAAGCCAGCACCACTGTGATGGTTTTGGCCAAAAGAGAAGAAACGGCAACTGAGAAGATGATGCTGAAAACTGTTTGTCGGAGAAGACAAGTGGTTTCCCTTGGTTGACCAATGAAGAGAAAAGGAGACAAGAAGCAAAGCAGGAGGGAGACCAGGAGGATGTAAGACAGGTCTCGGTTATTAGCTTTCACAATGGGAGTTTCTAGATGTTTAATGAATATGATTAAAACAAGGCCTGTGGCTAAGAACAAGAATAGGGCAAAAGAGAGCAGAATGATTCCCAGATGTTCTTCATAAGAAAGGAAGGATATAACTTTAAGGATACATTGGATTCTGTCCCTATTTGGATATTTTTCATCTGGACACTTGGTGCATTTTTCTGTATCTGAGTAAAACAAAAGGCAACATTTAAAAAAATATTCTGTACTTTCACCTTTTCTGAAAAGTATTATTTAAATCTCTTCAGAAAAAAAGGTAAGAAGAATAACATTTTCTGAAAAACAGCAATATTTTTATAGTTTATATATTGGAAGAAGTCATGGAAAAAGAATGATTTCTTGTGTAATTTGCAGAATCTATATTATTAGAGGTAGATATTGAACCAATTAATTTTCTCGATACATTTCCTGGATCCTTACAGATGGCACTTGTTAATATACTTGACGCTGGATGCCTAGCTTTTGAAATTGAATTAGCTAGAAAAAAAGTAAAATTTGAAGATAATAGCAATAGTGCTTAGACTTATATATCACAGTGCTTTACCGACCTCTCTAAGCGGTTTGCAGAGTAAGCCTATTGCCCCCAAGAATCTGGGTCCCCCTTTTACCAATCTCAAGGATGGGAAGGCTGAGTCAACCTTCAGCCAGTGAGAATCAACTGCCAAACTGCTAGCCAAAAAAAAAAAAAAAATTTCAATCTATCTTTTAACTTGTATTTATATGGCAGTGTTTCAGATGAATCCACTTCCACAAGGCCTGTCCTTTTCATTAGTGTCCCCACCTTCATGAATGGAGATGGTCCCCTCCGGACAAGGAATGCATTCATAGCAGCAAACAGGCTCTCCTTCTCGCTTCCGCTTGACGAATCCAGGATGACAACTTTCCACACATTGGGACCGTGGCAGAGACTAAGCAGAAAAAGAAGAAACGTGAAAGAAAATATGTGAGGACGAAGCATGCATGAAAATGGATGCAGAAGTTAACTTTAGCCAAATAATTCCTGGGCTTCACTTAGATAAATATGAAATCCTTGACACATTCCAAACAGATTTAGGAGACATAAATACTTGCAGATAGTTCATTTACTCACTCCCTTTGGCTTTTGACATCAAACATTGAAATAAATGATTTTTCTACTTAAGAAAGAGTGGAGGGATGGAATTGGAAAGATTTTAGCATTAAGTGACAAGCAGTTTGGCTCTTCGTCCTGGCCTTGTTAACATTTCTCCATTCTACACATAACTATGATTTTAAAGTACGGTACGATGATCTTACATTAAATTTTGGAAAAGTAATTATTGTAAATAATTTATTAAATTTGTATATTGGATTTATTAAATAAAATAAAACTGTAACGAAGAAAGAAACTTCAGAGGAGTAAGATCTCAATAGATTTCGTCTGGAGTATATAAAACATTGTAAAACCGCTTCCCTTTGAAAGGAGTCCAAAACCACCCCCCAATTAAGATATAAATGGAAAAAAAATCCTTTTAAAAATAGGGCTTTCTTTATTTGTGTGTTTCTTTCCTCAATTCCTATGGCTCTCAACTAAGACTAAAAGTAACTGCCTAGTTTCTAGAACTGGGGTGAGATGAGATGCATGAGAAGTCATAAGAATATTTAAGGGATATTTTCATCTTCAGCAAGTGGGCAAGAGTAGATGTGTGTCCAGCTCTGTATCTGTGTCTTTTTCTACCAAAGAACCACAATTAGGGGACCAGAGGTGGTATTCAGCAGGTTCTGACCAGTTCTGGAGAACCACTAGTGGAAATTTTGAGTAGTCTGGAGAACTGCCAAATACCACCCCTGACTGGAGATTTTACAGTATCCTTCCCCTATCACACCCACCCAGCCACGCCCATAGAACTGGTAGTAAACATTTTTGAATCCCACCACTGTAGGGGACACCAACTTCCACAGGAAGATACATCTTTTATTAGTTAAATTTGAAATGAACCCTCTATCCTAAAGATGCATTCTAGGTTTTTCAGATGAATTATCCTCTTACAAGCCAGAACACAAATCTAAGTAGCATTTTCTTTCAATTTCTCCCTTGTTTTTTTTCCAAAATGAGGAAGAGTTTTTCTTTGAATCAAATTCTTGCTTCAGTCCTTCAGTTTTCTAGATTATGGGCATTATCTCACATCAAAACAGCCTTTATGGTTTTATGTGAACCATTAATATCTTTGGAGCTTCTTCAGAGGTGCAGAAGGCCTATTGCTTATCTCAGTGCAATGAAAGAGAGAAATGGATAACTCTGGCCAGGTGTGGGCTGCTTAAAAACATTACGGAATATCAGTGACCTTTCAAGAGAGACATTCCTCAATCTGGACAAGGTGAAGCTTATTTCTCACATGGACCAACAGGACCTCTAACTAATTATGACTTTCATCTGATTCAGTCTAAATTGTAATGCAGATGCTGGTTAAAAGAACCTGAGGCTATTAGGAACACAAATGCCAGCACTTGAATATTTCTTACCAGCTGGTCTCCGTCCTAAAGAATAATTATCCAACATCCCATATTGGGCATGACTGAATCAGTTTAAAATAATGTTCCTTATTATGGCATCTGAATGACACTTTTGTGAATCATATTGAAGTCTCCACAATCCATCTAACAAAATGTTAAATTTTCTCTTGTGTACTTTCAATTCCCAGTGAGAGTCATCTGCCATGGAGACTAGAGTTAACCCACTTGAAATGGGTCATAATCTTTAGAAAAAGGAGAAAACGCAGCAATGTTTGACCCACCTTGTTGAGCAGATTTAGCCATGAAAGAGCAATTTCATTAATAATAATTCTCTGTCTTTCAATGCTCCCCAGTTTCCTTTTGACCAAATCGCCATCGGGTGAAATCACCAAGAACTCAATGTCCAAATCTGCAGTTATTTCTCCATTATGGTCCATGTGAAGATTCCAGTGGGAAAGATTGTAGAACTCATTCTTCTCCAGAAAGGGATGGAACTAGAAATGGAAACATCCAGGAATTTTAAAAACAGAAACCTTGGTTTGTTATCTCACCTGGTATTTTCACATTTGCCCTTTTTCTTCTACAGTTCTTTTTTAATGTGCCAACATGCTAAATTAGGACAACAGGTGTTGCTACTACGTTCATAAGTGAACAAGAAAAATTCAGCAAAATTTGTCAATCGTATATTGAAAAAATACATATTGAGAATATGTAATAGACACATTTGATCAATTGTAGGGAACCTTCTACAGCAGGTATAAAATACATTGAACAACAGCAAAAAAGAAAATATTCACAAACTTCTTTAAAATAAAGGTTGATTTCCCCAAAGTATGGATTTTTTTCAAGATGAAAGTTCCCAAGCTAATCTGCTCCCAGATAAACCAAACAGGAACTATGACTATAGGAGCTAATGCTACTTTACTGGAGTGTTATTAAGAGAATCTTGCAAGTCTCATTGATCTACAGAAGCTGAAAATCAGGAGTCTGGAACCACCATTTTTAATAGTGTTGTCATTATAGAAGGGAAGGATGGAGCACTCTTCCAAAAACTGAACAATGTTCCACAGAAGCTTAAGATTTGTTCATGGTTATATCAGAGTCTGGAACATGATAAAATGTACTCAGTGATGATATTCTGGCTGAATTAAAGGAAAAAAAAATCCTAAGAGGAGCAGTTTTACAGCTTTGCAGGTGAACCAGAGAAGATACAGAGACAGATTAATAGAGTTGGAAGGGATCTTGTAGATCATCTAATCCAACCCCCTGCAGAAGCAGGAGATCCTACACCATTTCTGACAGATGGCAGTCCAATCTGTTCTTGAAAGTCTCAAGTGATGAAGTTCCCACAGCTTTCGAAGGCAAGCTGTTCCATCGGTTGATTGTTCTCACAGTCAGAAAAAATCTCTGTATTTCCAGGTTAAATCTTTCCTTGTTCAATTTCCATCCATTATTCTTTGACTGGCCTACAGGTGCTTTAGAAAATAGCTTGACCCCTTTCTCTGGCAGCCCCTCAAATATTGGAATACTCATGTCTCCCCTGGTCATTAGTTCCAATCCCCTAATCATCCTGGTTGCTCTTCTTTGCACTTTTTTTTTAAGAGCCTCAACATCTTTTTTATAGTGTGGTGACCAAAACTGGATGCAATACTCTAGGTGTGGTCTTACTAAGGCTTCATAGAGTGGTATTAGTACCTCACTTGATCTCGATTGTATCCCTCTGTTAATGCAACTTAAGATTGCATTAGCTTTTTTGGATGCCGCTGCACACTGCTGGTCTATTTAGCTGGTTGTCCACTAAGACTCCAAGATCCCTCTCACAGTTACTGCTGTTGAGCCTGGTTTCACCAAGTCTATATGTGTACTTCAGTCTCTTCTAGACTGAGCAGTTACCAGTCAGAGAATATTTAACTGGGATTTCTGTAGAGAGGCGGGTTAGGCTATGATAGCTTAGTGACAGCTTAAGAATATAAAATGATGATGAATGTAAAAGAAAGGAGTCCTTCAAATAGGGAAAATCCCCTTAAAATCCTGGAGGAGGAGGAGGAAAAGCAATGCCTTCTACAGAAAAAGAATACTGTTCATAAGAAAAGGTTTCAAATAATTGTCAACACCAAGTCAGTCAGGAAGTGATCTAGTTATGTAGAAACAAGCCACCAAACATTAAAGTTGATTAAATTACCAACTGGGCTGTTTACAGGCCTCTCTTTGCCAGCTTCCTTACAAAACTGACAAGTCATATGCAGCAAGAAATTCCTGAGAAATAATAAGATTTTTTTCCTATCTTGTACTGAATACAACAAATGTAACCCTGTACCAAAAGGATAAATATAATCAACCAAGTGTAAACTCTGATCTTGTCAAATAAGTCGCATAGGTTGACATGTTGTAAACAACAAAGGAACATTTTGTGATAAAGTTCTGAGGAAACTTTTACTCAGAGTACTTGAAATGGACCTCTGTCCCACATGTGAAGCTTTCTATTTCTGCTGGAGTAAACAGCTGAAAGTTGCCTTCCTCATTCCAGCATGATTCATGAGCCACTCACATGGGAAAATAGAACCCAGCTGAGGCTCAGGCCATCCGTTGTTCTCAGGGTCTCCTTCAAATTTATAACAGTAAAATTCTAATCACAACCGTACATACAGGAATAGTGTTAAAAGTGGAATCACCCTTTTAAAATTAGAAGTGTTTAATATCAAACATATATTTACTACCAGTTCCTTGGTAAATTATCCCCTCCCATCCTCTGAGCAACTAGATTGGCCAAATCTGTTGGCCTTTAGTAGCATAAGGAGGTTGATATGATTCCTCTCTTTCTCTAATGGATTCCTTCTCTGGAGGACTTTAGTTTGTTGGATCCTTGTTGGAACCCCATACCTGCCACGGCTGCATCGTTGGAGCCTCCAGTGTCTCTTGGGCCTCCTTCCTTCTCTTCCAGGATCTAGACGAATATGCAGCCTTCAAGACGTGGGCCAGAGTCATAAAGATCATGTAAACAGAGTCACTGTTTTCAATCATTTTTCCATTCAGATCATCTTCTGTCTCCACTGGAGTATTTTGGGTGCATCTTTTCTGGCCTTTGACAGAAGAAACATGCTTTGAAAAAGAACACTGAAAATTTTTGTCTTCATACTGGGAGTCTAAAAAGAAAAAGGATTCAAAAGTGCCATATTTTGGGTTTATCATTTGCATAAATTCAAAGCTCCAAATACTATGTATGTATTTGTGATATCCGAGATGATACATTATATAGTTTCCCAAAGCTGTGGTGATCCAGACTTTCTCTCTAATAGGTCCTGACAAAATGTCAATTGTTAGATGAAAAATATGAAATGTGCTTGAAATGATAATATGTTCTGTGAAGTGAACAAAGACATTGACTTGTTTCCACTGAGAAAAGCTGGAATCCCTGAAGGGTGCTAGATGTCCAGTCATTGAGAATTGTTGTGATATAACGACACAAATTCCATTCCTGACAAGCAAAGGAGGAAAAATCCTGAGGAAATTCTCTCCCTCCTCTGTGTCTGGAGCAAGGAGACCAATCAAGGTCCATCTGAAGTGCAGGAGCACTCGGACAATTGCTGAATACTGAAACCCTTCTTTGAGGAGCATCCGATGGAAAAAAGGGAATTTACTTTTATCACTCAGAGTCTTTGAAACAACTCTATGACTGATCTGGAAAAGCAATGAAGAAGGCAACTCTAAAATATGAGTTTTTAATAAATCCAACCTTTTGTTTTGATAAACATCTTAGAATAATTTGTTGATTGGGCATTGTTTAAAATATTCTCCACACAGAATATTAAGAAGACTTTATATAAAAATGGAAAACGAGAAACAAATTAACTAAAAACAATAAAAATGTAAGGTCTTGCCTCTCTAATCTTCCCAAGAAAGCAGGACTCTTGGAACTGCAGTTGTTCCAAATGGAGCTTTTATTGAAATGCTTGTGATAAGAAGAGATAAGAAGAGAGGCAAGAACTGAAGCTTCTCACTTAAAACCAGCTATTGAAAGCAATACTAACCAAACCCCTCCCATGCTACATCATTGCAGGGAAACAGAAACATCATATAGAGATTAATACAGTAATGCAAGAAACAGAAACAGAAACTTCATATAGAGGTTAGCACAGTAATGCAGGAAACAGGAACTCCATATAGAGATCACTCCATTCCTCCCACCTTCCTCCCACCAAAATGCCAGCGTCCCTGTATAAATATCTGGGACCTGACATGCTGCCCCCCTAGAAAAATGGGAAGTCCACTGAAAAGAAATCAAAATAGGGGAGGGGACACAAAGGAAACATAAAATCAATGACATTTGTCAGGATACAGTTGATGAAATATATTGACATGTTTTTTGTGAACCCATTCATTGTGTGAGAAGGAGAGGTGTTTCCAAGCCACCAGGTACTGAGTGGTCAAGTGGAATTTCATAGAGTCTAGAATTTTGTGAACCTCAAAATGTTTTTCACCCTCTACCATAATAGGGGTTGAAACAGAGCTAGTAGCCAGACAAAGATAAGATGTGACTTCAGGCTTCAATAAGCTACAATGGAAAATGGGGTGGACTTGCTGTAATGACTTAGAAGTTGTAATTCCACTGTGACAGGATTAGTAATACAAACCATGGGGGAAAGGCCCAATATATTTAGGACCCAACTGGGCGGGAACAGGCTTCGACTCAACCCTTCCAAGACTGAGTGGCTATGGTTTCTGGCGGCCCGATATAGCCAGCTGACTCCGTCGCTGGCTATTGGGGATGAGATCTTGACCCCCACAGAAAGGGCTCACAATCTTGGTGTCGTCCTGGATGTACGGCTGTCTTTGGAAGATCACATCACGGCCGTCTCCAGGGGGGCTTTTTATCAGGTTCGCCTGATACGCCAGATGCGGCCCTTTCTTGATCAGGATGCCTTATGCAAGGTCACCCACGCCCTGGTCACCTCCCGCCTGGACTACTGTAACGCCCTCTACATGGGGCTCCCTGCAGGGAGCACCCGGAGGCTCCAACTGGTGCAAAATGCGGCCACGCAGGTGGTTATGGGGGCGTCGAGATATTCCCATGTGACACCTCTCCTGCGCGAGCTGCATTGGTTACCGGTAGCCTTCCGGGTTCACTTTAAAGTATTGGTTTTGGCCTTTAAAGCGCTCCATGGCATCGGACCAGGATATTTACAAGACCGCATTCTGCCAGTAGTCTTTCACCGTCCGGTGCGCTCCCACAGAGAAGGTCTCCTTCGGGTCTCGACGGCATCTATGTGCCACCTGGTGACCCCAAGGAATAGGGCCTTCTCTGTGGGGGCACCCACCCTTTGGAATGGGCTGCCCCCGGGGCTACGGACAACCACTGACCTGAGGGTGTTTAGATGTCATCTGAAAACCTGGCTCTTTGAGCAGGCCAGCCTGAGCTGACTTCAAAGTGGGTTTTAAATAAGGGGTTTTAGAATTGATTGGTTGCGGTATGAAAATTTTAGCTTATTTATAATCGGGGGTTTAAATTTTTAAATGGCAGCCTATAATTTAATTCACTTTTAATTGTATTTGTAATTTATATATATTTTAGTTGGCTGTTCACTGCTCTGAGTCCTTCGGGAGAAGGGCAGTATATAAAACTATTTAATAAATAAATAAATAAACTTTTTAGACAGCTACAAATATTTTAGAAGCTGGCAGAAAGGTAAACTTTGTCCCCCACTTTATAAGATTTAGGTTTGGTTCATTTCTTGTCTGCTTCTGCTTTACAAGCAGCCTTGGCTTCATTCCAGGCTTTGCAAACCACTGGCCAAAGTTTGTCTAAAGTTTGAGGAACCATCTCACCCCAAAGGAGGCATGCTGTAGAACCCATCAATCAGGGAATTCTGGTTGGCTGGATCAGGAGGAGAATGTTCTCTGCTGTTGCTCCTGCCCTCTGGAACATCTTGTCCCCAACAATGAGGTCAGTTCCCACTCTCCTGACTTCTGCGAGAGCCTGAAGAACTGGCTTGGTCACTTGGCTTGTGGCTCCAATGAGGGAGTGTCATGTTGCAGGTGGTTGATTGATCAAGACAGGTGGCAAACAAGTTTAATAAATAAATGAATAAATAAAACCTTCAGCAAGGAATTATTTGTCATTTATCACCGAGCAACTATCAACTCTACTCAATAGGAACTTAGTATTTATTTTAGACACAATATCTATTTGATCAATGGGTAAATAATTGATTGGGTATATGATACATTTCTTTATATTTAGAAATTATTATTGCCATCTTCCACCCAACTGGATGTAAAGGGTTATTATTTATACATATGGGTAAATCAACCTGCCAATAGCGAGACTCGCAACATGGCATTTTAAAAAAAAAATAAAAAATCATCTTGTAGAAAATCATCTCTGTGGACTTTGTTGCTCTTCAAGCTTTTATGATGAATTTGATTCTAAATACAAAAGGGTAAAAATAGTTGACATTTTGGCTAATATGCTTGTAATTTTTTAAAATAAATTGATTAATTAATGATAGTGATCACTATGGGGCTGAAAGATATATAGGTTTTATCAACAGTAGATAAGATTGGAATTAACAGAATAACAGAGTTGGACGTCTTGTGGTCCAACTCCCAGTTCACTCAGGCAGGAAATCCTAGACAATTTCAGACAAATGGTTGTCCAGTCTCTTCTTAAAAACTTCCAGTGTTGGAATATTTACAACTTCTGGAGGCTAGTTGTTCCACTGATTAATTGTTCTGTCAGGAAATTTCCCCTTAGTTCTAGGTTGCTCCTCTCCTTGAATAGTTTCCATCCCGGACTCCAAGATCTCTCTAGTAGTTACTACTAGAGTTATTACTATTGAGCTCTTTGTAGTAGTAATAGGTTGGACTTTTTTTTTTCCTTTTGGGCAATAAATAAGTTAAGCAGTTCTGCTTTCTCCCTGTTGCTTGTCAACTTCTTACCACTATGACCTATAAGGTTCCTTCTAACTCTGATTATCTGTTATCTGTTACTTTCTCCCACCAATGGACCAATAATTTCCTTGACTTTTTATTGTTTTTTACATGTTGAAAGAAGCTTTTTGTTGTTGTTGTTGTTGTTGTTGTGTTTTGTCTTAGTTCATTTTGAGCCTTCACTTTTCTCACTTCATCTTTGAATGCTTGGGCTATTTGCTGATATTCTGCCTTAGATTCGAACTCTTTCCCCTTTTTATACTTTTTACACTTGCTCTTTTTGTCTTTCGATTTATCAGAGTTTTTTATGCAGCCATGCTGATTTCTTTTGAGAGCTGTTGTTTTTCTTCTTCATTGCTATTGTGCTAGACTAGGCTTTTATAATCTCATTTTTCAAAATTTGCCAAGCTGCTTTGATTGTTTTCCCCTTGAGGGTTCTCATTCATGGAATCCTACCCAAGATCTCTCTAAGTTTATTGAGATTACCTCTCTTAAAGCCCAAGGTTCTAGTTTGACTTTGTTCTATTGCTTGTGTGCTTGCATAATATTGAATTCCAATATTGCACGATCACTTCCCTACAAGGTTCCTGTTGCTTGAACACCTATTGTCATTTCATCTCTGTTAGAGAGAATTGAGTGTCGTATAGCTGATCCTCTAGTTCCCTTCTCTACTTTTTGAGAATCAAAGTTGCCTGCTTGGTTTGTCAGGAACCTGTTGGATCTTCCACTTTCTGCAGAGTTTGTCTCCCAATTGATGTCAGGATAGTTAAAGTCTCACATTACTTTTTTGAAGGGCTTAGTTAACTGACTAGCAAAAAGTTCAACTATTTTCTTTGTTTGGTTGGGTGGCTTATAGTTTTCCACTGTCACAGTGCCACTGTGCCATTTCCCTCCCTTTTACACTGACCTAAGTGCATTCAAGACAGTTTTTATCATTGTTGTGCTGTATTTCTGTAATGATGTGCTTATTTACTTATTGTACCTTATGACTTTCATTAAGTGTTAAACGTTATGATTCTTGACTCTTGATGAATGTATCTTTTCTTTTAAGTACACTGAGAGCATTTGCACCAAAACAAATTCCTTGTGTGTCCAATCACACTTGGCCAATAAAGAATTCTGTTCTGTTCTGTTCTGTTCTGTTCTATTCTATTCTATTCTATTCTATTCCATTCCATTCCATTCTATTTCTCATATATATATTACAACTCAGCCTACTCTTTTACTTGGTCTGTTTCTTTTAAATAATTTAAATCCCTCTAGCTTTGTATTCCATTTGTGGGTTTCATCCCACCAAGTTTCCCTAATGGCAACGATATTATATCTGCCCTCATTTGCTTGAATTTCTAATTCACCCTATTCCTCATACTCTGTGTGTTGTGCATAGACAATCAAGTCCCTTTTAAATGACCATGTGTTTACTTTCTTTTTTCTTTTTAAATATTTTATTAATTTTCCAAAGTTTAAAAACATAAAATAAAACTATATGCGTTGTTATCAACATCAAGACATCTTTTACATTTCCTTACAATTTTCAATATATGGTTACTTATTCCATTACCATTACATCTTACTCTTGTTAGAAATCAATGTTTCATCTTACACTTCAAACTTTTCTATAACATATATACAAATTTACATACTTCCTCATTCTTTTCCTAATTGCCATTTTCTTTTCTTTTTATTTCTAAACCACTCCTACCAGGCATACCAGGCTCTATAATATATTGAATCTTCTTTGTCTTTTAATTTCAACGCTAGCCTGTCCATCTCTATACAGTCTATTATTTTCTTTATAACCATACCCTCTGATAGTTAGTTTTAGATTGCTGGGGAGAAAAATATTTTGTATCAATAAAGTCTATATCCCATTGTTTAGTTTAACTGTTTCTCCATAAAATGTGTGAATTTAATACCAAGTAACTTTGTCCCTTTCTTTGATGGATGCAAAGCATCTCTTTCACAATTATTTCCATGAATATGGCATTTGTTCAGCATTATCATCATTTTTGTAAGATCATGTATAAAATGTGAGCTTTCCATCAGTGCTGAACTTTATTTTACTGAAGACCCTTTGATTGGACATGCAGCCTCTCCTCACCTTCACAAGTATGCATCAGAAGCCCCCAAAGCAATTAAGAGAGGATATGACTGTTTTGATAAATGCTCCCATCCTAATGTATATCTCAGTTCCCAGCCATGACACCTACATTGGACATAGTGAAAAGCAGCTGTTGAATTCCAAAAAGAAGACATGGCTGGATCTATCATGCACCCACTATCACCCCACTCACTTTACAATAAGGAGAAACACGCACACAAACCTGTGGAGCTTTGTAGGGGCCTACTAATGTTGACATCTGGAGGGAAATCTCTCTGTCAGCTGCATCAAGAAGAGCCAAAATGTTGTCCTTCGTTCCACAACTGTAGTTGGGAACATTGGCTTTTCCGGTAGAGAGCATGTCCAGCAAGACTTCTGAAGTGCCAAGTGTGTTCAGATAGTTGTCATGGATGTTGTAGCCAAGGGTAAGATTGCACAAGAGCTGGATATTCTTGTTAATCTCTTGAATAGTGAAAATAAAGCGTTCTATTCCTTTAGGAGCATAGGGTGCGGTACTATAAGAAAAATGCTTTAAATGCGTTAATACAAGTATCAACATAAGTCATAAAATATCTTTTTCTCAATTTCATCTGCTTTATCAACACATCACTATAGAGTCTGAAGCCAATACAGGTAAAAAAATCAGAGGCAAATGATAGTCACCCATCAATGTTTAATAATTGTAAATTTTGAGAAAATGGGAAGCTGATAAGAATCACAAATAATCTATTATTTTTAGCAGCAGTAATCAGCCCACTGATGAACCCTGAATCCTGATAAACTCTGAAAAATAATTCCTGTTTCAAAGTACAACCATCATAAAAGGAAGAGAATATTTCATATGTGACTAAGAAAAGCTTTTCTAAAAAAAGTCATCCTCTATTCCTATAAGGATCAGGCATTGAATATCAATTATCAGTTATAAATATATGAAAATTTCACTACAACTATCACTACTTTAAACAAAAGTCAGTATTCAAGCCATGAATTCAAGATTGGACATGGAGAGGAAAATAATTTGGACTTCTTTCAGGTATTTTTTTCTGCTCCATCTTTCTACTTGTGTCTCTTCCCCTAAATAAGACAAAAGAGGAAATCTGTGGAAATCTGATCAATCAACAAAATTAATCACTTCCTGAAATACAGGAGTAAGCAGAATAAGGAGAAAAGAATGAGAGTGTTAGAACTTCAGATGGAAGGAATACAATTTCATCACACTGAATCACTTACAAGTAAGACCGAGTATAAGGAAGCAGGTTGAAAAACAACATTTCCTGTTTTAGTGTTACTGCACTGGTGACGATACCAATGAGATGATCTCCTGCCCTGTAGTAGTTCCATGGTCTTTCTCTATCGACGTGCACCATATTCAATGGGCACTTCATTCTAAGCCGCCCAGAGACTGTCTGGGACACCTGTAGCATCAAAAGCAGAAGCAGGAGCTCCATAATTCATGGAGCTGAATCAATGGCCTCTTTCCAGAGAAGAGTTCAATGATTTCAAAGCACCCTCAGAAAATGGAATATCCAGGAGCTTTCCTTTTCCAAACAGAAACAAATTGAGCTTCATCTGGAAAAGAAGAAAAGGTACATCCAGCAGCATAGCCTATGTCCTCAATCTTGTGCAAACCATTCAGCATGAGGAGAGGCTTATATCTTTTTCTGATGGAAGATCCATTCCATGTTGCTTCAGTTTGATGTTGTATCAAAGGCATTTGCGGGTAAAATAGCAGTAGTTGTATGAAAGCCTGGGATTTTAATAATTACGGTGAGTGATAATTTGTCTCCTTCCAGGGCTCCATGTACAGAGGGGCAGCTGGAGAAAAGGATGTTTGTGAAATGTTGCACACCACTGGAGACACTCTTCTACAATGGTTGTCATCCTTTCTGTCAGGACATGTCCAGAAAATGATGCTGGAGGAAGATGCTTCAATATGCAGGGAATTGACTTCTGCTGTCTGCCATTGTGGTATATGGTCTCCAGAGAATGCTAGAGAAGATCACACAGAGCTATGCAGTTTGTTGGCAGTCTAGGTTCTTGACTCTTAACTCTAACGCTCTCTGATACCTTCTGCACCCTTGAACCCTGCCTGATGTTAAGAGCAGGTCTTCTTTGTTATTTTTTTTCTATGAGATCTCCAGATATTAATTCTAATTTGAAACTGATTTTAAAATTCCTTGTGCCTGAAGTGACATTTCATTTCCATCTGTTCTAGAAGTATAATTTTTTTGGATGAGAGCTGACTAAGAGGCAGGAAAGTGGCACTCTGTCGACTGTATTCTTGGGTAAAAAGGGAGAAACTTATAGAAGGGATAGAAATTTTTATTTTCCTTGCCTCTCTGTTGACCTTCAATATTCAAGGAAGACACTAAATACTCTATATTCTGAAGTTTTAGAGTTTATTAAATGAAGAATGGGGGTGAAATCTGCTGCTGAGTTTGTGGTGGTGCTCACAGCATGGTGTATGGTATGATCTGATTTCTTACAAAGAAACTGGTTTGGAGATACATAATGGCCTTCCTCTCATTTTATGGATATACTTGGTGGGATGAGCCCCATTTTACATTCCCATCTCTCAGGCTTTGTTTGACACTCCCCTGTCCCACACACAAGAGCTTTGAGGAGCAGTTGGGAGCCCTTGTTCCTGATTTATCTGGGTGATTTATTGTTGAGGTTATGTTTCTTACTTGGAGAACAGATGGTAATGAACTGTCACTTGATATGTACTGCTTGGCTGTGAATGAAGAACTGGGCGTTTGAGTGAGAGGAGAGTTCTGAGGGGGTAGGCAGGTCCATCCTGAAGTGAGGAACAGGGAAAGTGAGAAAGTTTCCCCACTATATGGCCTTCAACTTCTACTCTCAGAATTTGGGTACTGGACGAGATGGGAGGATGATGGAGCCCCACAAAATGCTGCCTTTTTAAGGGCTCTGAACATTTTGCTCTTTCTCTCATTTCATTTTGGGACAGAGATAAATAGTAAGATGAGGAACACTGAGGACCAAGATGAAAGAAATTACATTGATAAAGGTTCCAAATCAATTCTACTAAAACAGATTTCCAGATATTACATAATGGGCTTTTTTTAGCCCATTTAAATTAAAATGCTTTGTAGAGTTCAAAATTTTAAACATGTGAAGGGACATTTTATTATGCAAAGTGGACATGTAAAACGGCTTTTTTTAAAAAGAAGTTTTCAAATACAGAGGATTTTAAAGATAAATATTCAATTTTTCTTTGAGGATTGATGAATGATCAGTTAGAAAAATGCCATGGAACCTTGTTTTAATAATGATTATTGTGGTGGGATTACTCAATGCACAAGGCAACATTCAGAACTACCCATTAGGGAGGAGTTGCTACGTCTAGTTTAATGAAAAGAAGGACCGGGATGACATGGTATCAATCTTCCAATATTTGAGGGGTTGCTACAAAGAAAAGGGACTCCGTTTATTCTCCAAAGCACCAAAAGACAGGACAAGAGGGAACAGATGAATCCTAATCAAGAGCAGAAGCAACCTAAAACTAAGGAGAAATTTCCTGACAGTTAGAACAATCAATCCAGAAGTTGTGGGTGCTCCAACACTGGGGATTTTAAAAAAGAGATTGGACAACACTTTGTCTGAAATGGTATAGAGTTTCCTGTCTGAGCAGGGGGTTGGACTAGAAGACCTCCAAAGTCTTTTCCAAATAATCCTGGAGTGTCTACCATCAAAAGAATGAGGTGGATGAATTCTTGCAATTTAGTAAGGAGTATTTATGCCCAATCCCACCTCTCTTCCTTACATCACATTTATCAGACACTCAAATATGGATACTCTCAATGTCAGTTCTGGAAACCATATTAGCACCAGAAGCTTCCATGCTGTCACATTCCTGTTCCTGGGAAAGTAGGAGGGAATTTTAGAGTGTTGGCAGTTAGACATAATAACATTCTTCTTTTTGGTCAAGATCATGTTATTCCTGCACCTGGAGGAAGAGTGGTTGAAGGGATATCTCAAATTGGGATAGTTGGTGATTGGACCATGTGATGGTCTGATGGCTGCAGTGGTTGGGTTTTGACTTTTGAATTACTAAGGAAAAACCTGGAATTCTCAGATTCGGTTTTTCCCAGATGTGCCAATATATCTACTCTAATAAAAGGAAACTTTGAGAAAATGCCTGTCTCAGAGTTTTGCTTGGAGTTGGGTTTTTCTGGAATCCTGACATTCAATTCTTTAGGAATAGTTTTGTAAAACTCTTATACAGCTGTAATTTCAGATCACCTCTTATTTTATTTTTACATAATTCAACCAGATGGATAATCCAGATTATCCACATCTAGAAATTATACTGAATAAGAAGGAAATGATACTGGATAAGGATGGAGGACACTATCTTCCAATTGCACTTTGTTATATCAGCTGAAAACCAACGCCCCAGTTTATGTACAGGAGACAGCTTGTAATAATTTCTATGCTTGGCTTGTTGGAATGTGTTGGGAGTGGAAATTCCTCTAATTCACATTTATAAGTTTCATCTGGTCGTAAGATGCTCCTTTGTATTCAAGTCTGGCCTCAGAATGATAATGTAGCACTTAGGGAGGAAGACGCAGACCAGCAGACCAGCACTGGAGGCCAAGATGGAGAAGACCTGCACAGCCACCATGTATTTCCCCTTGGTGCTCAGGTAGGTGGGCAGGAAGGAGACCCAGACATTGCAGAAGACCAGCATGCTGAAGGTGATCAGCTTGGCTTCATTGAAGGCTCCAGGGAGATTCCTGGCCAGGAATGCTACCATGAAGCAGATGGCAGCCAGGAAGCCCATGTAGCTGAGGGTGATGTAGAACATGAAAACAGAGCCTTCATTGCACTGCAGGATGATCTCTCCAGGCTGGGAATAAAAGTCAGAATCACGGAATGGGGGAGAAACTGCAAGCCAGATGGAGCAAATCATAATTTGGACACTAGAACAGGAAAGGATGATGGAATTGGCCAAGCTCTTCCCCAACCATCTCTTCACTCGGTTTCCTGGTTTTGTGGCCAGGAAAGCCAGCACCACTGTGATGGTTTTGGCCAAGAGGGAAGAAACGGCAACTGAGAAGACAATGCTGAAAACTGTTTGTCGGAGAAGGCAAGTGGCTTCCCTTGGTTGACCAATGAAGAGAAAAGGAGACAAGAAGCAAAGCAGGAGGGAGACCAGTAGGACGTAAGAGAGGTCTCGGTTGTTGGCTTTCACAATGTGAGTTTCTAGATGTTTAATGAATATGATTAAAACAAGGCCTGTGGCTAAGAACAAGAATAGGGCAAAAATGACCAGAATGATTCCCAGATATTCTTCATAAGAAAGGAAGGATATAATTTTGGGGATACATTGGATTCTGTCCTCATTTGGATATTTTTCGTCTGGACACCTGGTGCATTTTTCTGTATCTGAATAAAACAAAAGACAACATTCAAAATATATTCTGCACTTTCATCTTTCAAGAAATACCTTCTTGTGATAAAATAAGTTACCAGCAGTTTTTTCTGAGAAGTATTGCTTAACATTTCTACAGAAAGAAGGTAAGTAGAATAACATTTTCTGAAAAAACAGCAATATTTTTATAGTTTATGAAACTGGAAGAAGTCCTGGAACCTGAATGATTTCTTCTGTCATTTGCACAACGTGTATTATTAGCGGTAGATAATGAATCAATTAATTTTTCTAGACACATTTCCCGGATCCTGACAGATGGCACTTCTTAATCTACTTGATGGTGGATGCCTGTCTTTTGAAATCTAATTACCTAGAAAAAAGTTAGTTCTGCAAATAATTTGGAATCCAAAGTAGAAAACAGAAGATATTTTTTTTCTGGCAGTAGAGAAGCTTGTCCCATCTGCTACATCACTTATTTCTTCCTAGGCTTTCCCTCAAGGTTTTTCAGCCATTTCTCCTACTAAATAAGAAATTGTATCATTTGAAGATAATAGCAAAAATGCTTTAGACTTATAAACCATTTCACGTTGTTTTTACAGCCATCTCTAAGCGGTTTAGAGTCAGCCTATAGCACCCAACAATCTGGGTCCTCATTTTACCAACCTCAGAAGGATGGAAGGCTGAGTCAACCCTGAATTGGGGAGAATTGAACTGCTGAACTGCTAGCAAAAACAAAAAAAATAGTTTCAATCTATCTTTTAACTTGTATTTATATGGCAATGTTTCCGATGAATCCACTTCCAAAAGTCCTGTCCTTTTCCTTTGTGTCCCCCACCTTCATGGATGGAGATGGTCCCCTCAGGACAAGGAATGCAGTCATAGCAGCAAGCAGGCTCTCCTTCTCGCTTCCGCTTTACAAATCCAGGATGACAACTTTCTACACATTGGGACTGAGGCAGAGACTAAGCAGAAAAAGGAGAAACGCCAAAGAAAATATGAAGCATGTATGAAAATGGATATAGATATTAACATTAGCCAAATAGTTCCAGGCAGTGGTGGGATTTAAAATTTTTTACTACCGTTTCTGTGGGGGTGGCTTGGTGGGCGTGGCAGGGGAAGGATACTGCAAAATATCCAGTCAGAGGTGGTATTTGCCGGTTCTCCAAACTACTCAAAATTTCCGCTACCAGTTCTCCAGAACTGATCAGAACCTGCTGAATACCATCTCTGGTTCCTGGGCTTCACTTAGAAAAATATGAAATCATTGACTCATTCCAAGCGGATTTAGGAGAGATAAACTACCCTGGGCCACCCCAATGAAGACCTCGAAGTGATGACCCGGTGTCTGGAGGTTGTGCGGAGTTGGATGGGTCTTAACAGGCTTCGTCTCAACCCGACCAAAACCGAGTGGTTGTGGTTTCCTGCGCCCAGATACAGCCAGCTTGTTCCGTCACTGGCCGTGGGGGGAGAAATTTTGACCCCCATGGAAAGGGCTCGCAATCTAGGTGTCCTCCTGGACGTACGGCTGTCTTTAGAAGATCACATTACGGCTGTCGCCAGGGGGGCCTTTTGTCAGATTCGTCTGATTTATCAGTTGCGGCCCTTTCTGGATCTGGACGCACTTCGCACAGTCACCTCTCCCCTCGTCATCTCCCGCTTGGACTATTGCAACACTCTCTACATGGGGCTCCCCTTGAAGAGTGTCCGGAGGCTGCAGTTGGTCCAGAATGCGGCCGCGCGGGTGATCTTGTGAGCCCCTCAGAGCTCCCATGTAACACCGTTTCTCCGTGGGCTGCATTGGCTTCCCGTGGCCTTCCGGATCCGATTCAAGGTGGTATTGATCGCTTTTAAAGCGCTCCATGGTTTGGGACCTGGGTACTTACGGGACCGCCTGCTGCCATCAACAGCCTCCCACCGCCCAGTGCGCTGCCACAGGGCTGGCCTCCTCGGGGTTCTGCCGCCTGATCGGTGCCGGTTGGCGGCCCCGAGGGTGCAGGCCTTCTCTGTGGGGGCCCCTCCCTGTGGAACGATTTGCCCCCAGAGATACCGGCCATTACTGGTATTCAGACCTTCTGGCGAGCAGTAAAGACCCTGTTTTTTCAACAGGCCGGCGTGGCCCAGTAGCGTTTTTTTTGGGGTTTTAATAACTAGGTTTTTAAATTTTAAAAAATTTCTACCGTATTTTCCGGCGTATAAGACAACTTTTGAAACGAAAAAAAGTCAACCGAAAATCGGGGGTCGTCTTATACGCCCGGTCGTCTTATATGCCGGAAAATATGGTACATCAGGAGTGAAGCTTGAGCGCTTTTACGCTTCCTCTTCGAGGGAGCTGAGAAATAAATTTGCGGGCGCTTCCTCCAAGGGAAGGGAGAGATGCGAAGCGCAACCAGTCAGCTCGATCCGGAGTAATGCAGCGGTTGACAAGGACAAGGATCCCCCCTCACTCCGACTCGCCTTGAGCTTCTCTGGAGCCGCCGGCACGGAAGGGACGTCAAGGGATGAGGCGCCACGGAAAGCCGGGAGCTTATTGTATGTGCAATAAACGCTGAGGGCGAGGCTAAAGTACAATACTGTGGTGAGCAGAATGAAGTTGTGAATGAAGCTCGAGTTGTTGTGCCACGTGATTAAAGGACACTTTGAATGGCGCTCTCTTTTTCTTTGTTAGAGTTACTGTTTACGCAGTTCTTCGTCGCCTATATATGCTTAGAAATTTCTAAATGTTTAATGGATAGGACTTTGTGTAATTTATTTTTTTTATCTTGTTTTCTGATGAGTGAAATCAAAGGCTGACTTCAGTTCTTTATCAGATGGGATGCAGCTTTCTGCTGATTAGGTTAATGCACCATGGATATTCAGTAAACTTTAAGGAGAATTTAAAAAAATATGTCATTAATAGAAAGTTGTAGAGTTCATTTATAATGCTGACTGTATTGAATTGAATAAAAATGTATTTGCCTACACACTTAAGGAGAAGCATCTTAGTTTACAAATCCTTGCAACTTAATTTTGAATACCCGTATTTTCTGGCGTATAAGACGACTTTTGAAACGAAAAAAAGTCAACCGAAAATCGGGGGTCGTCTTATACGCCCGGTCGTCTTATACGCCGGAAAATACGGTAAATTTTAAATTTGTATTAGTTTTATATTTTAAATTGTATTTCGGCCTTGATGTAATTGTTTAATCTGTTTTTAATTGTATATATTGTCTGTTTTTAGTTGGCTGTGCACCACCCCGAGTCCCTTTTTTGGGAGAGGGGGCGGTATAGAAATTCAATAAATAATAATAAAATAAACACTGGCAGATAGTTCATTTACTCACTCCCCTTGGCTTTTGGCATCAAACATTGCAATAAAGGATTTCTCTACTTAAGAAAGAGTGGAGGGATGGAATTGAAAAGATTTCAGCCTTAAGTGACAAGCAGTTTGGCTCCTCCTCCTAGTTTTTAATATAAAATATAAAGGGAAAACATGCTTAAAAAATAGAGCTTTCTTTATTTGTGTGTTTCTTTCCTCAATTCACATGGCTCTCAACTAAGACAAAAATTGACTGCCTAGTTCAGGGGTCTGCAACCGTAAACACTCAAAGAGCCATTTGGACTCTTTTCGCACAGAAAAGAAAACACTGGGAGCCAGAAAAGCTGGGTGGGCATGGTCAACTTGAAATCATTCACTCATGCCCATTCACATGACCCCCCTAGCAATGCCTACTCAGGTTTTATGGCTCCTGGTATTTTCTTTTAAACTTTCAGTCTCTCTGTCTCCTCTCTTTCTCTCTCCTCTCTCTCTCCCGCTCTTTCTCTCCTCTCTCTCTTTCTCCCTCTCTCTCTCTCTTTCTCTGTCTCACCTCTCTCTTTCTCCCTCTCTCGTTCTCTCTCATCTCCTCTCTCTTACCTCTCCCTCTTTCTTTCTCCCTATCTCTCTTTCTCATCTCTTTTCTCTCATCTCTCTTTCTCTTTCTTTTTACCTCCTTCTCTTTCTCATCTCTCTCTCTCTCATCTCTCCCTTCCTCCCTCCCTCCCTCCCCCCCTCTTTCCTATGTGTGTGTTCCCTCTTGAACCATTTCCAAAACCAGGTGAGGGTTAGGCCTTTCGTTTTTCGTTTTTGCTGATGTTGTTCTTTCTTCTTCTTTGGATTCTTTTTACCATATGATTTAAATCAAGAGTAATTTCAGGTTCCCAGATAAATGAAGCCCTTTCGTCCCCCTGCTTCCTGTCAATTGAACCCCCACTGGTTGGCCCCGCCCCTCACCCTCCCACTCACTCCTTGCCTGCCCTGAGAAGAGAAGGGTGACAGAGGCAGATGCAGACTCGCTCTGTATTCCAGACTGGGATGTCAGCTCCCCTCTACTTCCCTCTTTTTCTGGCCCTTGTTGTGCTTTGCTTTTTGATGGGGAGACGTGCGTCTTTCTCTCTGCCCCGAGATACTGCCTGGGCTTTCTGGGCACCTCGCTCAGCACACTTAAATTTATCTTGCTTCAACAATGGGGGAGATGGCATCCCCTCCTTCTCCTCCTGGAGCTCTTTAGGATGTAGAGCATTGGCTGCAGCCAGCGCAGCCGATGTCTCAGGATGGAGAAAAGTTGCCCATCTCTCCCACTGGCTTAGGTGTGCACAGCACCAACAAGACCATCAGTGGCCTTTCAAGAGAGATTTCTCAATCTGGACAAGGTGAGGCTGATTTCTCACATGGACCAACAGGATCTCTAACTAGTCATGACTGTATTTCATCATCATAAGGATATCATGGCATCTGAAGGACACTTTTGTGAATAGTATTGAAGTCCCCACAATCCATCTAACAAAATGTTAAGTTTTCTCTTGTGTACATTCAATTCCCAGTGAGGGTCATCTGCCACGGAGAGTAGAGTTAACCCACTTGAAATGGGTAATAATCTTTAGAAAAAAGGAGAAAACACAGCAATATTTGACCCACCTTGTTGAGCATATTTATCCACGAAAGAGCAATTTCATTAATAATAACTCTCTGTCTTTCAATACTCCCCAGTTTCCTTTTGATCAAATCCCCATCAGGCGAAATCACCATGAATTCAATGTCCAAATCTGCACCTATTTCTCCATTATAGTCTGTGTGAAGATTCCAGTGGGAAAGATTGTAGAACTCATTCTTCTCCAGAAAGGGATGGAACTAGAATGGAAACATCCAGGAATTTAAAAAGCAGAAACCTTGGTTTGTTATCTCACCTGGTATTTTCATATGTGACTTTTTCTTATAGTTTTTTTTTAAAATTGCAAACATGCTTAATGTTGAACAGTTGCAGGAACTGGGCATGGCTAGTCTAATGAAGGGGAGGACCAGGGGAGACATGATAGCACTCTTCCAATATTTGAGAGACTGCCCCAGAGAGGAGGAAGGTGTCAAGCTATTTTCTAAAGCACCTGATGACAAGAGAAGGCATAATGGATGGAAACTGGACAAGGAGAGATTCAACCTAGAAATAAGGAAAAATTTTCCCATTGTTTAATTGTTTTCACTATCAGAAAATTTTTCCCTATTTCTAGGTTGAATCTCTCCTTGTTCAGCCTTCAGAAGTTGTGGGAGCTTCATCACTGGAAGCTTTCAAGGAGAGACTGGATTGCCATCTATTAAAAATGGTGTAGGTTGTGCTTGGGTGGGGGGTTCGACTAGATGAGGGGTCAGCAACCTGCGGCTCTGGTGCAGCATGCGGCTCCCTGTCACCCCAAATATGTGTCACAGCCACCAACGTGTGACATCTGCCAGCATGTGATTTATTGAGCTTTTCGACCTCCGATAGGCCAACCATAGATAAATCCAAGAAAAGAAAAGATTCAGAAGAAAATAGAACACAACGTTATGTGGGAAGATTCATTTGCTTTTACTGCTGATGAGATTGGTTTACCGGTATGCTTAATATGTGGTGAGAAATTGGCAAACAACAAATGTTTAATATCAAACATATCTGCTATCAGCTCCTTGGTAAATTATCCCCCCCAGCACTAGATTGTTTAAAACTGTTGGCCTTTCATACCACAAGGAAGTTGATAAAATTCACCCCTTTCTCTAATGTATTCCTTTTTTGGAAGAATTTAGTTTGTTGGATCCTTGTTGAGACTACATACCTGCCATGGCTGCAACCTTGGAGCCTCCAGTGTCTCTTGGGCTAACTTCCTTCTCCTCCAGGATATGGATGAATATGCAGCCTTCAAGACATGGGCCAGAGTCATAAAGACCATGTAAACAGAGTCACTGTTTTCAACAAACAACCCATTGAAATCCTCTTCTGTCTCCACTGGAGTTTTTTGGGTGCATCTTTTCCGGCCTTTGACAGAAAAAATATGCTTTGGAAAAGAGCACTGAAAATTCTTGTCTTCATACTGGGAGTCTAAAAAGGAAAAGGGTTCAAAAGTACCATACTTTGGGCTTACTTTTTGCAGAAATTCAAAGCTCCAAAGACTATGGATGTATTTGTGATATCCCAGATGAGTCATTATATAGTTTCCCAAAGTTGTGGTGATCCAGACTTTCTCTCTAATGGGTCCTGACAAAATGTCAAGTGTTAGATGAAAAATATGAAATGTGCTTGAAACGATAATGTGTTCTGTGAAGTGAACAAAGACATTGACTTGTTTCCACTGAGAAAAGCTGGAATCCCTGAAGGGTGCTAGATGTCCAGTCATTGAGAATTGTTGTGATATAACAACACAAATTCCATTCCTGACAAGGAAAGGTGGAAAAATCCTCAGGAAATTCTCTCCCTCCTCTGTGTCTGGAGCAAGGAGACCAATCAAGGTCCATCTGAAGTGCAGGAGCACTCGGATAATTGCTGAATACTGAAACCCTTCTTTGAGGAGCATCCGGTGGAAAAATGGGAATTTACTTTTATCACTCAGAGTCTCTGAAACAACTCTATGACTGATCTGGAAAAGCAATAAAGAAGGCAACTCCAAAATATGAGTTTTAATAAATCCAATGTAGAATAAACATCTTAGAATAACTTATTGATTGGCCATTGTTTAAAATATTAAACACAGAATATTAAGAAGTCTTTATATGGCAATAACTAATAAAATCCACCAATGTGCAGAAATGGTTAGACTAACCATGTTACTAAAAAATAAGGAAGAGGGGGAGTTTTTTACAATTTGGAATATACGGGTATGGTACAAATGGTTGTATAAAAAGGAAGTAAAGATGTTTAGTAAAACTGATTAAACAAACAACAAGGGAAAATAGAAATAAGGATAAATGTATATATCGCTATGTATATATGTAAAGTAATATAATTAAATAAATATTGTATTATCATTGTAATGATAACATAAAAAGTAAGGATTTAAGAAATAAGTTATAGATTTACTTCTATCAAATGGCTTTAATTGACACTAATAGAAATGTACACTACTATGAAAATGTTGCAATAATGTGAGAACATATTTCTCTTTTTAAAATATTTTTTTGAAAGCTTCAATAAACATTATTAAAAAAAGATTCTATATAAAATGGAAAATGAGAAACAAATTAACTAAAAACAATAAAAATGTAAGATCTTGCCTCTCCAATCTTCCCAAGAAAGCAGGACTCTTGGAACTGTAGTTGTTCCAAAAGGAGCTTCTATTGAAAGGCTTGTGATAACAAGAGATATAGGCAAGAACCGAAGCTTCTCACTTAAAACCAGCTATTGAAAGCAATGCTAACCAAACCCCTCCCTACGCTACATCATTGCAGGGAAAGAGAAACAGAAATTCATATAGAAATCACTCCATTTCTCCCACCAAAATGCCAGCATATCTGTCCTCCCTAGAAAAATGGGAAGTCAACTGAAAAGAAATCCAAATAGGAAGGGGACATAAAGGAAACATAAAACCAAAGACGTTTGTCAGGTTCAATCGATGAAATATACATAGTAATTTAGGGGCATGCACATGTTTTTGTGAACCCGTTCATTGTGTGAGAAGTGGAGGTGTTTCCAAGCCACCAGGTACTGAGTGTCCCATGGAATTTCATAGAGTCTAGAATTACTTGAACATCAAAATGTTTTCTCACCCTCTACCATAATAGGGGGAGGAACAGGGCTGGTAGATGGACAAAGATCAGATGTGACTTCAGGCTTCAATAAGCTACAATGGAAAATGGGGTGGACATGCTCTAACGACTTAAGGAATTGTAATTCCAACGTGACAAGATTAGTAATACAAACTATGGAGGGAAGAGTCAATATATTTAGGATCCAACTTTTAGACTGCTGCAAAGATTTTAGAAACATTGTCCCCCACTTTATAAAGTCTTAGGTTTGGTTCATTTCTTGTCTGCTTCTGCCTTTTGATTAATTGATTCTAAATACAAAAGGCTAAAAATATAGGTTCACAATTGGCAATATGCTAGTAATTTTTAAAATAAGTGAGTAATTATATGATAGCTGATCAGATTGAAGCTGAAGGCATATGTTTATTCAAGTACTAGATAAGATTGGAATAACAGATTAAACAGAGTGGAAGGGACCTGGAGGTCTTCTAGCCCACTCCCCAGATCCGACGTCAGGGCAGGGATAACCTAGCAGATTTAGAAAAATGGTTGTCACTAATCTCCTCTTAGAAAACTTCCCGTGTTGGAGAATTTAAAATCGTGGAGGGAAGGTGTGCAAATGATTATGGTACAGTTAGGAAAGTTGTCCTTAATCAGGTGACTATTCCTTGATTCGATCCATCCGGATCTGAGATGCCTCACGAGATATATGTGACGGTTTTCTGTTGTGTGTTTGATTGTGTGTTCCTTTTGTCGCAAAAAAAAAGTTAAGAAGTTCTGCTGTCCTACTTGTGGGTTGGCAACGTATTGCACTTCTTCAGTAAGGGAACCAATAATTTCCTGACTTGTTACAAGTTTTTTTCCAGGTTGAAAGAACTTTTGTATTGTGTTGTGTTGTTGTATTGTGGAGTTTTGATTACAACCTTAGTCATGTGAGCTTCGTTTTCTTAAAGTAATATGGAATACTGGGTATGGATGATATCTGCACTGAGATTGCTGCATTCTATTTCCCTTTTTATACTTGATACTAGCCTGGGTTTCTAAGAGCTGTTATTTTCTCTGTTCATTGCTATTGTGCTAGACTGGGCTTTTATAACCTCAATTTTTAAAATTTCTGCTGGGTTGTTTTAAGTGAGGTGATCATTCACGGAATCATACCAAGAATTTCTAAGTTTATGGAAATTAAGTCCAGTCCATGATTGTTGCTGCTAATGTTGAAGCCAAGAGTTGGGATGATCACTCATTCAAATCAGTTCCTGGAACATACTAATACCATGCCATCTTGCGAGAGAATTGAGTTGACAGTAGGCTGACCTAGGTCCATTTTAATTTTTGAGAGTCAAAGTGGTCTCCTGCTTGGTAGTATCAGGAACCTGTGGACTCGCCCTTGCTGCCGAGTTGTCGTCTTGGTGATGTCAGGATAGTTGAAAGTCATTACGTTGTGGTGCTACTATTAATTAAGTAACGACTGCTAAAAGTTTAAAGATAGTCTTGTTTTCTTGGTGGGTAGCTTATAGTGAGCAATTGTCCACAATGCATCAGTTTCGCACTTTTATACAGACCTAAGTGCATGTACAAGACCGGTTTTTATCATTGTTTGGTACATATGTTAGTATGCTTATAATATAAAACTCCGCTTCTCTTTAATTTGAGGCTGTTTCTTTACATAATTTAAATCCATGAACTGTGTCATTAATGGTTCAGTAACACCAAGTTTTGTACCGGGACACAGCGAGCTTCAAACTCCATTACTTGAATTTAAGTCCCTATTCCATGTGTGTGTGCATAGTCTTGAGTCCCGTTTCCGAAGACTGGTGTTTACTTTCTACAAACCTTTTGTTCTGAGTTCACCTACTTACTTACCAATGTTTACGAGTTGCACAAGTATAGCCCCCACCCCTATCACAAAGCTGATTTCATTGCACCAAGGTTTGTCTCTGAGGGAACAAACCTCTATGTTTAAAAGCATGTGACCG
>CM042834.1:3556425-3935127 GCA_023653725.1 Bungarus multicinctus | reverse complement strand
TCGAGGTCTGGCCCCGACTCAGATGTCCTCTACCTGACTTGGTCGTGGGGCAGCTCTCCCTTGAGGTTGTTCCTTCTACCTGTCACTCTGTGCCCTGCGAGGTGGGCACCCCTTGCCCTCCATCCATTCCCCTGATTCATCATCTCCCAGGCAGAAAATTCCTCCTTAGCTCAACTTTGGATCCCTTCCCTGTGGAACTTCCACCCATTGCTTTTAGCTTTACCTGGAGAATAAACCCACTCCCCTCCTGCCCTGAGAGATCCCTGTCTGTGGGGAAGAGGTCGCCATACGATCCCTCTTCCTTGTCCTCCCTCCTCCCCTCCTTCACCACCTCCTCCCCCCATACTCCTCCTTCCCCTCTCCTCCCTCCCCCTCCTCTCTTCCTCCCCCCTCCTCCACCACCTTCTCCTCTCTTCCCTCCTCCTCCTTTCCTCCTCCCCTCCTCCTCCTCCCCGTCTCTTCCCTCCACTCTTCCCTCCTCTTCTACCTCTCCTCCACCCCTCCTTCCCTCCTTCTCCACCACCTGCTCCTCCTCTTCCCTCCTCCTCCCCCTTTCCTCCTCCCCTCTCCTTCCTTCCCTCCTCCCTCCTTCTTCCCTCCTCTTCTACCTCTCCTCCAACCCCCCTCCCCTCCTCTCCACCACCTTCCTCTCTTCCCAGCATCCTCCCCCCTTCCTGCTCCCCCTTTCCTGCTCCCCCCCTCCTTCCTTCCTCCTCCCCTCCTCTCTTCCCTCCTCTTCTACCTCTCCTCCACCCGTCCTCCCCTCCTTCTCCACCACCTTCTCTCTTCCCTCATCCTCCCCCTTTCCTCCTCCCCTCCTCCCCCTCCCCCTCCTTCCTTCCTCCTCCCTCCTCTCTTCCCTCCTCTTCTACCTCTCCTCCACCCCTCCTCCCCTCCTTCTCCACCACTTCTCCTCTCTTTCCCTCATCCTCCCCCTTTCCTCCTCCCCTCCTCCTCCTCCCCCTCTCCTCCCTTCCTCCTCCTTCCTCTCTTCCCTCCCCTCCACCTCTCCTCCCCTCCTTCTCCACCAACTCGCCTCCGCTTCCCCCCTCCTCCCCCTTTCCCTCTCCCCTCCTCCTCCTCCCTCCCTCTCCTTCCCTTCCATCCTCTTCCTCTCTTCCCCTCCTACTTCTACTACTCTCCGCACACCCTCCTCCCCTCTTTCCACCCACCTTCCTCCCTCTTATCCCCATCCCCTCCCCCTTTCTCCTCCCCTCTCCTCCTCCCACTCTCCTTCCTTACCTCCCTCCTCTCCTATCTCTCCACTCCCCACTCCTTCTCCAACTCTCCGCTCTTTTCCCTCATCCTCCCCCTTTCCCTCCTTCCCTCCTCCTCCTCCACCCTCCTCCTCCCCTTCCTCCTCCTTCCCCTTCCTCTCTTCCCCTCCTCCTCCACCTCCCTACCTCCCCTCTCCACCACCACCGTCTCCCTCTCTTTTTTCCTCCTCCTCCCCCCTTTCCCTTTCCTCCTCCCCCTCCTCCTCCCCCTCCTTCCTCCTCTTCCACCTCTCCTCCACCCCTCCTCCTCCACCAACTTCTCCTCTCTTGCCTCATCCTCCACCTTTCCTCCTCTTCCTCCCCTCCTCCCTTCCTCCTCCCTCTTCCCCTCTTTCTCCACCAACTTCTCAACCTCTCCTTCCTCTTCCCTCCCTTCTCCACCACCTTCTGCTCCCTCCGCTTCTTCCTCCTCTCCTCCATCTGTCCTTTTCCCCCCTCCCCTTTTCCTCCCTCCTTGGGGAGGGGAGTTTTAGCAAGCCTAAAAGGACATTTAGTCCACCCCTCCAGGCACAAAGAAAAAAAGAGAGAGGGAAGGGATCATCCCCTCTGGAATGTATATTTTCTTTTATGTACACTGAGAGCATTTGCACCAAGACAAATTCCTTGTGTGACTAATCATACATGACCAATAAAGAATTCTATCCTATTCTATTCTTTTTCCCACTTTTCTCTGCTTCTCTCTCTGTCACGAACTATCTCCTCTACAAGGAGATGAAATCAAGAGAGACTCTGCCCGGAGACCGATGACACTGCAGAAGAGACAATTCCAATTGGTCCCTCTGCTTCTCCTGACAATTTTGAGAGGGGAAAAAAAAAACACTTCCTCCATCCCCAATTCAAACCCACCAACTCTACCTCTGGGATTGAACGCATCTGGGTCCCCCCTCTATTGGAGACGGGGGAGGCCTGCTGGGCAGCATCCATGGGCAATGCTGGGGTGCCCCTGCTGTTGCTGGTGGGAGAACTCTGGAAGTGAAGGGGAAAAGAAGCTTCATGGTAAGGAGGGGGCTTGGTGGAGGGGAGGAGGGGATCTAGGGTACTGTGTTGGGGAAGAAAGCAAGTGACTTTGAGGGCAAGAGACACAGCATCCTGCAGGAGTCTTGAACCCCATGCGGTCTCCCCTACGCCCCACATCCCCCCCAGGAAGATAGAGGGTGAACCCCCTCTTCTTTGGATGTGGCCAAAGTGGGGAAGGGGGACATGGCGAAGTAACCCTGGGACTGTCTTGCAAGCCATCCCATGCAGCTGGGTTGGAGTCGGACCTTCTGGGCCCTGAATTAAACCCGGAAATGGATTCTCCAAAGTTTGTTGCATTAAAACAGGGTGAATCTCCCAAATTATTCATTCATGTATTGGCTAGGAGCAATGGACTCTGGAGTCCATTATGATGGCCTCCTTCCCCTTCCCCCTCTTCCCCTGCCCCTCCTCCACCACCTTCTCCTCTCTTCCCTCCTTCTCCACCTCTCCTCCTCTTCCTCCTCCTCCCTCAGGCAAAAGAGACCATCTTCCCCCACTCTCGTTGTAGATATAAGGCCTCCTGCCCAGCAGTGGGATCCTACCTGTTCCACTACCAATTGAACAGATAATCGGAGTTGGAAGGGACTTTGTAGGTCATCTAGTCCAACTCCCACGTCCAAGTGAGAGATCCTACACCATTTCTGACAGACTGGAAGTCCAACCTCTTCTTGAAAGTCTCAAGTGATGATGCTCCCACAACTTCTGAGGGCAACTTCTGTTCCATTGGTTGATTGTTCTCACTGTCAGAAAGTTGCTCCTTATTTCCAGGCTAAATCTCTCCTTGTTCAGTTTCCATCCATTATTCCTTGTCTGGCCTACAGGCGCTTTAGAAAATAGCTTGACCCCCCCTTCCTCCTCTCTGTGGCAGCCCCTCAAATATTGGAAGACTGCTATCATGTCTCCCCTGGTCCTTCTTGTCACTAGACTAGCCAGGCCCAGTTCCCGTAACCGTTCTTCATATGTTTTAGCCTCCAGTCCCCTAATCATCCTGGTTGCTCCTCTCTGCACTCTTTCTAGAGTCTCAACATCTTTTTTAAAGTGTGGTGACCAAAACTGGATGCAGTACTCTAGGTGTGGCTTTATACTAAGGCTTTATAGAGAGGTATCAATACCTCACTTGATCTTGATTGTATCCCTCTGTGAATGCAACTTATGATTGCATTTGGCTGCTGCTGCACACTGCTGGCTCCTATTTAGCTGGTTGTCCACTAAAACTCCAAGATCCCTCTCACAGTTACTGCTCTTAAGCCTGGTTTCACCCAGTTTATATGAGTACTTTAGGTTTTTCTTGGTTTGGTGATTGCGTGTACACCTAACGCATGTGCACCTAACGCACGTGTGCAGCTTTCCCCACACCAGCTGATGCCTGCAGCACCAATCAGTTGAGAGGATAAAGAAGAGGAAAGCGCAGGGGTAGGTGGGGGCAGCCGATCCTGCAATTTTCTCTTCTTTCACCTCTCAGCTTTTCCTCCGCTCAGCTGATCGTCAGAGGCTTTTTTTACTACCTGTTTGGCCAAAGGAGGCCGAACCAGTAGCATACCACCGCTGCCTCTGCCCCTTCCCAGCCCTTCTGCCTCTTTTTCCCATTGGGGAGACCAAATTCAACTGTGACATTCCAGGACTGCTAGAAGAAAAGAGGAGCACGGGCAACTCGGGAGTAAAGCTGGAAGATAATGGCCCCTCCCTGAGAAGATAAAAGCCAGCTGAGAAACCGCAGTTCTTTGCAGAAGGCATAGAAGTTTTACACTTGAGCCTGTTGGATGTTTAGAATATCTGAGTTGGTTTCTGGAGACTCTTTGATTTATTGTTTAGGAATTTTATCTGTTGTTCTTGGCAGACTCACAAAAACTTGGCAAGGCTCTTCCTTATTAGAACTAATTAAGTTGGAAGCGGCCTTTTTATCTGTGAAGAAACAGGATTCCTAAACGAAACAGTAAAAAGGTTGTGCTGGTACCTTTGTCTTGTGTTTACTTTTGGGTCAGAACATCTTGGCAGCTTCTACTAATGTCCGAATTATTTAGCATGACAACTGGACAGCGTGACCTGCCAAATATTTGACCTGCCACAATGTGCAAAAAAAAATCTTGTTATTGTAAATATAGAGAATATCTTACATAACATAATACAGTGGTACCTCTACTTACGAAAGGCTCTAGTTACGAAAGTTTCAGGTTACGAAGCGCGTCTTCGAGAAAATATCGTCTCTACTTACGAATATGTTTCAAGATACGAAAGGCTTTGTTGGAAAATGGCGCGTCTGAGCTGCTCTGCCATTGGTTATCTTCCTGGCATCCCATTGGCTAGGAGGGATCTTTATGTACGCACCGCGCCGCGTTCTCAGTCTCACGCTAGCGAAATCCAGCAAAGCACGAAGTAATAACGAAGAATTACTGTCTGAATTTCGGGGGCTTGGAACGGATTAGGGCATTTACTGCTAAAATGCGTCTCTACTTACGGAATTTTCAGGTTACGAAACGGCTTCCGGAACAAATTAATTCGTAAGTAGAGGTACCACTGTATCTTACATACCATAACATCGTACTTAATATTCCAGTAAAGTGTCTTAGGTTACACAGAGGCTAAAGATGGCGTTACCGTGGCTCTATCTTTTTACAGGAATAATCCTACTTATCACATCATGTTACACCTTCAGGTGGAAAACTGGGAGGGGAAGGAAGTCTGAGACATTCTGGAATGACATCGATTGAGCCTTCCTGCGTGAACAGGAAAACGATTTCGGCACTTTGCTTCTTTCCTGTGAAAATCTACCCAAAGCCACGTAAGCCTCTGTCGGCAGGCTCCTCCTTTGGCTTTGCTCCCTTGGCTGTGGGGTCAGCCAGAAAGGAGATTCTCTCAGAGTTTCTTGGGCCTCGTGGACTTTCATTGGGTCTCCGCTGGAGAAGAGACGGGACCCCCTGTGGCTTCAGCTCCCACAAGAGAAAGTCACTTTTCCTTCCTGGGAACCCTTTCACTTTCCCCGGGTCTGTTTTAAGCTTTGATGGTGAGAGTCTTTCTGTTCCCCTCCCTCCCTCCTTCTCTCACTCTGGGTGTGTGTGTGAGAGAGAGACGGAGACAGAGAGAGACAGACACACAGAGAGACAAAGACACACAGAAACAGAAAGTGAGAGAAAGACACAGACACACAGACACAGAGAGAGACATAGAGACAGAAAGAGAGAGACAGAGAGATAGACAGACAGACATACACAGAGACAAGAGACAGACAAACGGACACAGAGTGACAGACAGATAGAAGAGACAGACAGAGAGAGAGACACACACACAGAGACAGATAAAAGAGACAGACACAGAGAGAGAGAGAGAGAGACACACACAGACAGAAAGAGAGGCAGAGAGAAGTGAGACAGAGACACAGAGACACACAGAGACAAAGACAGGCAAACAGACAGACACAGAGAGTGACCGACAGATAGAAAAGACACACACAGAGACAAAGACATAGAGAGAGACAGATGAGACAGAGAAAGAGACAGACACACAGAGAGAGAGACAGACAGATAAAAGAGACAGAGACACACAGAGAGATAAGAGACAGACAGAGAGAAAGAGACTTTTGCACCAGGACCCGGGGAGGCCCACGATCTCCGCCTGGCTTCTCCCGGCTGCTGCTCTCATAGGCGGGTGCAGCTCTTGCATAGTCTCCAAAGCTGCTCCCACGGCCGCAATTTCTTCCCAGTGGCCAGCAGGGGTCGCTCTCCTGGCCGCCGCCTAAGGCCATTACGCATGCTCCACTCTGTCTGGCTAGTTCCGGCTGAGAATTGCTCCCTGGGAATCTGGTGGTGGCGGGAAAGAGGGTTTCCCGCGACTCAGATCCTCCCCAAGGTAGGCAACGAGGCTTGAAGGGAGCGAGAAATCCTTCCCATAACTACTCTGGCCGGTGGAAGGGGGGAGATCCAAGAATGGGGCAGGGGGGAGGAGAGAAAGAAACCTAAAGGAATCCCCAACTCACATCTCCTTCAGATTCCGATTTCGGGGCTGCAAGGATCTTTGGAGAGCCAGCAGAGCCAGCGTGGAAGCCAGTAGCCCGGCGGTGCCAGTGGTTGGAAGATCCCTTCTGAGCCTGGTAGAGGAGAAGAGGCAGGAAGGGCCCCAGATCAGAGAAGCTTCTGTAGAAAGTTAGCACACCCGCCCCTCTCCTAAGAAGAATGAAATATTCAGATAACAGATAATCAGAGCTGGAAGGGACCTTATAGGTCATCTAGTCCACACACTCACACACCCCGCCCAAGCAAGTGACCCTACACACATTTCTGACAAATGGCAGTCCAGCCTCTTCTTGAAAGTTTCAAGTGATGGCGCTCCCACAACTTCTGAGGGCAACTTCTGTTCCATGGGTTGATTATTCTCAGTAGGAACATTCTAGGAAATATTAAAAAGGCAGAATATAATATTTGCCTGGGTGAGAAAAGGAGAAACATGCCTTTAAAGACAAAGCAGCTCCCTGCAGCTCCCTGCCCCCTCCCCCTGAGCACCAGGATGATGGGATCAGGGCATGATAGGATTAGCCATCTCCCTGTAGGAAGCTAGCACCTACCCCTCTCCTAGAAAAATGAAATATCCTAGGAAATATTAAAAAGGCAGAATATTTCCCCTAAAAAGAAAAGTAGAAACTCAAAGAGGCAGAAATTCACACACACACACCTTTGCCATTACACACCATTACTCTGGCCTGGGCCAGCCTATTTTACATAACAAAGATCTACTCCAGGTAGAGCTAGAATAGGAATTTCCCAAAGCCCTTTCATTACGTCATCACCCAGCAAAGCTCAACCAAGCCTGGGACTCAGGACAGCCTACAAAGTTGGCCCTGCATGGCTCCATGGGAGTCGGACAACCAATCAAAATGCAAGCTTAAATTCAAATCCCAACAGAGGGCATAAAACCCAGGGACTCTCAGCATCTCTTCCCTTTTACACCCAGGACTTCCCAGGTATGTGATCCTGTGCTCCATTAAACCTTATTTCAAAGCAACTTCCACGAATGTGGTGTCTTTTTCCTCCCACTTGGAACTGAACCCAGAAGGATATTTCTTCCAACGATTTCGCACCCAACAGATGGGACTCCCAAGTTGACCGGATCAATGGACCTGGCTCAGATAAGCAGACCCTTGCCGGCAAGCTGACCCATTGAGTCTGTAGGTGAGTTTCTCTGGACCTTGGCCATTTGGAACAAAGGTTTTAAAAGGGGCTTTGAGTGTTGAGCTTAAAGGCTGCATAGAAAGGTGAGTACCTCTAAATTTTAATTTTTATAGCCCAGAAAAGCGTGGGAAATGTGTGTATGCCTGTGTGTGAGTGAGAAAGAGATCTTTCTTCCTCTGTGTGTTCTACCAAGAGAGCTAGTATCAATTATATTACTGTTAATAACAATAACAATCATGCTATTTGTTTAACCAAGTTAATGTATCTTCCTGATATCACTTATCCTTTCCTATATTTCCCTTTTTCTAGCTCCTGTTTTTGTCTGCTAGCCATTGATAAAATAAGTCCCAAGTTTTAAAAAAAGTTTCTTCTTTTTCCTTAATTGTAAGTATTAGCTTATTCTAATCACATCTTCATCGCTTGGGATCTCTTCACTTTCCCTTTGTTGTGCAAATACTATTCTTGCTGCAATCTGTTGGATTTGTTGTGAAATCTTCTCCGCTGGGTTCGAATTTCCCGCTGGGAAGTGTCCCCAGCACAGGCGTGCAAACAGGAACAAAAACAGCTGCTGAAAGCAAGGTCTTTATTTATTGCAGGAAGGAATACACGCGGCGTGAGCGGCAGCGAGAATAGGCGTTCCTGGGCTAACAACTTGACTGTGAGTAACTGGAGGTTTTTATACCCTTTTTCTCTTGGGAATTTGTGTTTCAATGCTTTTGTGTTGGTATTATCTTTAATGGCTTGTGTCTTGTGCTTAATAGATTTATTCCTTATTTGGGCTTGTTTGAAGGGCTGGCAGGGAGTGCTTTCTGTGGTTTGATTGGATTTTCTGATCTTAAGTGTCTTTGGTATGGTGTTCGTGATCGAACTTGGGTGTTTCTCTGTCTGCTTCCCCTCTTAATCTCAGTCAGTTGCTTTAGGCGTTTTGTATTTCTTTATGTTATCCTATCTTGAAATCTTTCTATTTCTGTCTTCTCCCTTCTGGGCTTATTCTAAAGTGTTTGTGCTTATTCTGAGATAACTTCCTGATCTTAATAACTCTTGACCTTGGTCTGTGTTTTTCCTGGTTATTCCCAATGCATTTTATTTGGCTTTTTCCTTATGATTTTATGTGTCTTCTTCATGTTCCCTTCCTACAAATCAATACATGTAAAATTAGATATACATTCCCTTTGTTATACCTGTCTGGTAGTATGCCCAACAAAAATCTATATGTTGTTTTATCATTTTTTTCAAGTCATGTATGTATTTTTGTCCAATTTTTTTTCACTTTTTGACAAGCCCACCACATATGATAGTATGAACCATGTATGAATCCAGTGTTTTTTTCCCCAGTTGGAAATGAACCCAGAAGGATATTTCTTCCAAGACTTCTTTCGGAGAATATGGAGGGATCTTCACATGCTTGAATTCTTCCATTTCTCCCTGATGGAGTTTTGGAGATTAATAATGCGAGTAGATATTTAGGGAACCTCATTAGCGAAATTAGTCTTATATAACAGATACAACAGATAATCAGAATGGACCTTGTAGGTCATCTAGTCCAACCCCCCGCCCAAGCAGGAGACCCTTACACCATTTCTGACAAATGGCAGTCCAATCTCTTCTTGAAAGTCTCAAGTGATGGCGCTCCCACAACCTCCGAGGGCAAAGTGTTCCATTGGTTGATTGTTCTCATTGTCAGAAAGTTTCTCCTTATTTCCAGGTTAAATCTCTCCTTGTTCAGTTTCCATCCATTATTCCTTGTCTGGCCTATAGGCGCTTTAGAAAATAGCTTGATCCCTTCCTCCCTGTGGCAGCCCTCAAATATTGGAAGACCGCTATCGTGTCTCCCCTGGTCCTTCTCTTTACTAGACTAGCCAAGCCCAGTTCCTGCAACCGTTCATTGTATGTTTTAGCCTCCAGTCCCCTAATCATCCTGGTTGCTCTTCTCTGTACTTTTTCTAGAGCCTCAACATCTTTTTTATAATGTAGTGACCAAAATTGGATGCAGTACTCTAGGTGTGGTCTTACTAAGGCTTTATAGAGTGGTATTAGTACTTTGTTTGATCTTGATTGTATCCCTCTGTTAATGCAACTTATGATTGCTTTTGGCTGCTTTTGCACACTACTGGCTCATATTTATCTGGTTGTCCACTAAGACTCCAAGATCCCTCTCACAGTTACTGCTCTTCAGCCTGGTTTCACCCAGTCTATATGTGTACTTTTAGTTTTTCTTGCCTAAGTGTGGGACTTTACTTTTCTCTACATTGAATTTCATTTTGTTAGATATGGCCCAATGTTTTAGTCTGTCAAGATCCATCTCGATCTTGAGCCTACCTTCTTGGGTGTTAGCTATTCCTGCCAGTTTAGTATCATGTGTAAATTTGGTAAGTCCCCCTTCTATTCCCTCATCTAGGTTGTTAATGAAGATATTGAAGAGTACTGGGCCTAAGATGGAACCTTGTGGCACCCCACTGCTTACCTTCCTTCCATGTAGACTTAGGCCCATTAAGGACTACTCATTGAGTACGGTTTGCCAGCCAGTTGCGAGTCCATCTAGTGGTGGTGCTATCTATTCCACGTTTTTCTAGCTTACTAAGAAGTAGGTTGTGGTCTACTTTGTCGAATGCCTTGCTGAAATCTAAATATATTATGTCCATAGTATTTTGCTGGTCTACTAACTTAGTCACTGTGTTGAAGAATGAAATAAGATTGGTTTGGCATGATCTGTTTTTAACAAACCCATGCTGACTACTAGTTATTACTTTACTTGTTTCTAGATGTTGGCAGATCTGTTTTTTTATTATCTTTTCAAGTATCTTCCCGGGTATTGATGTTAGGCTGATTGGTCTATAGTTTCCTGGATATGTTTTTTTCCTTTTTTGAAGATGGGAACCACATCAGCTCTTTTCCAGTCCTTTGGTAGTTACCTGGTGCTCCAGGATTTTTGAAAGATATGGTGCAGTGGTTCTGAGATGACCTCTGCCAGCTCCTTTAAAACTCTGGAATGTAATCCATCAGGACCCAATGATATGTTTTCATCAAGATCAGACAGGTGTTCTCTTACTATTTTTTTTTTTTGCTTATTTTAACGTTTATTTCTGGTCTTTCTTTTACAGTTATGTTTTTGGTGGGTTGAGCTATAGTTTCTTTTTACGTGGAGACAGATGCAAAGAATGAGTTAAGCAGTTCTGCTTTCTCTCTGTTGCCTGTTACTTCCTTGCCGTCTTCTCTCTTTAGTGGACCTACAAAGTCTTGCTTCCCCCCAAAGAGGATCTCACTTGGAGTGATTCTCTCATTGGTCTCATCCATCTTCACTGAAAGACACAAGGGTTTTGTTGGCAGAAAATAACATCCAGATCCTCTTTTGTCCTGTCCTCTTAACTGCTTTTCTTTGCTTATATTTCAGGTTCTGAGGCCCTTCCAGGAATGGGGAGTAATTGGGTGGATCACATAAATCTTTCTCCTGATCTGTCTTTCAGAGGGATCCCTAAGGATAGAAGTCAAGGTCTGGATTCCTCACTAGGTAAGGGGAGACTGTTCCACTGGATTAGAGGTTTTCTAGAAAGATTCTAGTTATCCTTAATTTATTTATTTATTTATTTATCAATTGCTTACAATATAATAGGTATAAGTAAAACATAGTTATGAATACATGGATACATATAAGAAAAATAAAACAGAAAAAATAATAGGACAGGGACGGTAGGCACGTTGGTGCGCTTATGTACACCCTCTACAGATCTCTTAGGAATGGGGTGAGGTCAATAGTAGACAGTCTAAGGTTAAAGTTTTTGGGGTTTGGGGAAGAAACCACAGAGTCAGGTAGAGTATTCCAGACATTGACCACTCTGTTGCTGAAGTCGTATTTCCTGCAATCAAGTTTGGTGCGATTAACCTTGAGTTTGTATCTATTGTTTGCTCTTGTGTTGTTATGGTTGAAGCTGAAGTATTCATTGACAGGTAGGACATTGCAATGTATGATTTTATATAGATTCTGCTACGGCAGTGGATAGCTTTTTTAAGAAGTAGGCACATATTCCATCCGGTCCAATAGATAGAGATGGTTTTAGATTGCGTAGTGCTTTTTCAACGTTGTCTTCTGTAAAATCGATATGTATTAGATCATTGTAGTTGTCTGTGGTTCGACTAGGAAATACTGGGCATGATCCATTGCTGTTTACAAATACTGAGCCAAATAATGTGTTAAAGAGGTTGGCTTTAATAGTGTCGTCATTGCAGTCTTTACCATTAGGTCCATTCAGGGGGGGGGATGGACCTTGAGTCTTTTAGTTTGTTGTTTATAAAATTGTAGAAAGCACGGGTGGAATTGGTGCGTAATCTTGTTTAATGTGATAATTGGTGCATTCAGTTTTTATCTGGTGGCATAAATTTTTGTATCTGCTTTTGAAGTTGACAACATGACCAGATTTGTTTTTCCGCCAAAGTGATTTCTTTTTGGATTGAAGCTTCCTTATTGTTTTGGGTAATTTGTTTTTTCTGGCTTTGGGAGTTCTTAATGGTATATATAGTTTGATGACTCTTTTGATGTCAAGTAAAAATACATTGTAATGGTCTTCTACAGTATTGCATCCAGAGAATAAAAATTGCCAATCAAGGGATGAGAGTTCATTGTTTATAAGATCATAGTTGCCTTTTTTGAAGTTATAATTGGGGATTCCATCGTTGTGATGATTTTTGTGTGGACGTATGTTGAAACAAAAGTCAATCATGTTGTGGTCACTGTTGGAAAAGGGTTCTTTAATTTGTATTCCGTAAATTGAGTTCAAACTATTGCAGAAGATGAGATCGAGGCAGTTGTTAAATCTAGTGTTGTTGGTTATTAGTTGTTCTAGTCCCAGATTTGTTACTGCATTGTAGAAGATTGTATGTCTGGGTTCAGTTGTACATTTGTTAAAAGTCCAGTTAATATGAGGTAGATTGAAGTCACCATGAAAGATGAAAGCGTGTGGGCAGGATGCTGCCCATGTTAGTAGTGAATTTAGCTTGTTTGCATGTTCAATGTCATAATCAGGGGCTCTGTAACATAGTAAGAACCGAAATGTGATATTTTAGGACAGTTCACAGACGATGGTCTCAGGAATAGCAAGCTTCTGGATAACTTGGATGCTTTTTAGATGTAGGGACTTTTTATAGAAGATAGCAACACCGCCTCCTCTACGGATTTCATGATCTGATCGATAGTCTCTTACTGCAGTAATGGAGTCAGGGAGAGATGCGTTGAGCCATGTTTCACAGACAAATATGTCGAATTTAGCCGTATTTAGTAAGAGGAGAAATTCAGGTATTTTATTTACAAGGCTTCTTGCATTGAGTAGCTTGCATTTAAGGCAGTTGTAGTTGGGATAATGGTAGTTAGGGGCGTGCATGCCTAGTTTTGAATGATGTTGGATTGGATGGGATGGGGTTGGATGCGGAGTTGTGGGTTGTGTGACTTTCTTTTGATGCAAGCAGCTCTAGTCAATGTATAGGTCCTTTTCTCCATTGTCTAGACGGTTTTTGAGTTCAGCGCGGAGTTCACAGGAGCGGATTCTTTGCAGTATGGATAAGTGTGGTCTTGAGTTTTTTGTGGTTGGGATTGGTTTTTGCAATGGTTTTTATTGTATGAATGAATATGCGTTGCTGGACTCATTTTTGCATACAACTCTACAAAATCTTGGGGCCACAGAGCCGTCCTTGTATTTGAACTCAGGGCCATCTCTGGTTATTTCAATGATATCTTCAGGAGAGATGTTTGTTGTATTTGCGTTGCTTATGCTATCACGAATTGTGGTAATGTCATCAGATTCATTGGTATCTTCGAGATAAGATGGCATTTGGACGTTTCTGTTCACATTCCATGGTGTCTCTGATGAGTAAGGAGATACTATTTGTGGAATTAATTTGAAGGGATAGTAATTGTAATTATCTGTGTCTTCTTGTGTCTTAGTCGTTGGATTTAGTAGGTGACCCAATAAGAAAGATATGACTCCTTCTTCAAGCTAGAAGACTTAAGGGGCACAAAGGAATTTCCTCCCTTCAGAGCATTCTTGTTTGCCTTTTGCAGAAGACCAACCCTTGTAGGGGCCACCTTGACTTGCATTCTGCCTCCTCCTCCATCCTGAGGGATTTCTTTGTTTTTGGCCTTCTTGAAGAGATCATTTTGACTAAATTCCTACACAGATTCCTGCTGGGCCATTTCCAACACCACCTGTCCTTGTAGGCATATTTCCTCGGTTGCTAGAATATCACTAATTTCTCTGGTTTTAAACTGCAGAGGGAAGAGAATTTATAGTGATTGAGGAAACACTTTGGTTGCCAAGAGTATATACATCCATGTGTTGTTCCAAAAGGTTAGGAGAACAATCTAACTGAGGTTTGTTCTTCAGCGTGTGGTGGGTTTAGTCTTCTCCTTTTATTCTTGGCTCCCATGATGGAGCCTATGAAAGGCAGAGTGTAGAAGAGACAAAAATGGAGGTTTCCTGGGCAGGACAGGAAGAAATCTTAATTTGTGCCTTCAAGCTAGAAAAGATGATGATTTCCATCCTGTCTCTCCTTCCCAGTGGACAAAATGGAGTCAACATTGCTCACTGAATCATCTCCTCCTATTGGTGAAGCTGAAAGAGCCACTGGATTCCTGACTCAGGTAAGAAGGAAGACTTTAGCAGCTTATATGAGGGAGAAATAGGAGACCTAGTTTCCTTTGGGGACTCAGCATATGATACTGCTATTCCTGAGCAAAGCGCAAGGAAATTAGAATTAGAAATTTAAATTTGTGATCAGTCAAACTAGGCCCGCCTCTCAACAAAGTTATGAAGATGTGTGGAATTCCTTAGTGGTTGTATAATTCTTGATTCAAAAAATGCCACATGGCAGTTCATGTGGCCTGTCTCAAATAAAGCAGAAAGGAGATGAATAGTTAGGCTAAATCTACTTTATGGTAAGTGTAATCTTATTTTCCTATCGTTGGGGAAGGGGATAAAAACAGGAGAAGCAGAAATTGCTTTGTGTATCATCTACATCTTGATGCCTAGAAGTGCTTCCCTGGTATTTTCATGAATGTTCATGAGTGTGTTTTTTTCAATTTAACTTTTTAATGTATTGAAGTATAAAACACAAAGAAAAAAAACATGGAAAAGTAAGAAGAGAGGAAGGGGAAAAGAGGGGGTATAGTGTAATGGAGTAGGGGAGCCAAAGGCATCTACTTCCAATTCTCTTTGGCATAGTTGAAGATAATAATATTCCAACCATAACGTTTTGCTTTTTACACAGCAGTATGTATAAATTATAACAATAAGCCTCTCTAGTTTACAAAAACACAAAGTTTCATTTTTTTCTCTCATTGCAAACAGAAAATCCAAAAAGCAATTTCAAGGTAGAGACAAAATTAAATATAATCTCTTGGAGAAAATAATCATTTTCACCATCTCAGCTTCCTTCTGTGGGGAACAATAGATCATTCATTCTCATATTTTCAAATCTAGTCCATAATATTTTGCCAAATTTAGAATGTTGTTTGGCAGACCTGGGTATAAATACATATTCGTTTTAAAAATACAAAACTAAAAGCTTTCTAACAGTACATATATCTTTTTTTTTAAAAAAAAAACAACCCATCCTAATTGATTAAACCATATTAAAGTCACTCCCTCCAGCTCATGTTCATAGAATAGGGTCTTTTTCTTTTCTGGAGAGTCTCCTTTCCTAAAGAAGTTCTCAGCTTTTTTTATACCCTTGGAAAAAAAAGTCCCAAAGTTGTTCTGTTAGACTAGTGGTTCCCAATGTGGCCGGTACCACCCCCTGGGGGGCAGTGGGATGCCTTAGGGGGGCGCTAAGAGGCAAGGGGGGGGACGTTCGAGGCACCTGCCGGCCCTGCAGTTTCACCCATTGAGGCACCAGCTCCTGGAGCAGTGCTATAGTCAATGGGTGAACCTGCAGGGCCGGCGCCTCGAACGCCCCTCTGCTGCCTCTTAGCATCCCCAAGGGGACGAGCAGAGGGGCGCTAAGAGGCGGCGGGGGAGTGGCGCCTCAAACGCTTCCGCATTGGAGGCGCCAGCTCTGGAGCGGTGCTAGTCAATGGGTGAACCTGAAGGGCCGGCCGGCACCTCGAACGCCCCCCTGCCACCTCTTAGCACCCCTCTGCCGGCCCCCTTGGGGACACTAAGAGGCGACGGGGGATGTTCAAGGCGCCGGTCCTGCAGGCTCACCCCATTGATTGTTGTACCGCACCACAACCGGCGCCTCGAATGTGGCAGCACTTTGGGAAAACTTGCCACCACCGCTTTCCCAAAGTGCCGCCGCTGTCGCATTCTGTCTGTCTGTCTATCCGTCCGTCCATCCATCTATCCAAAATGTCTGTTTCCCTGCCTTCCTGCCTACCTACCTACCTACCTGTCTCTTTCTGTCTGTCTACCTACCTATCTACCAATATAGATTTATCTATCTATCTACCTATCCATTCATCTATCTAAAATGTCTGTCTCTCTGTCTTCCTGCCTGCCTACCTACCTACCTACCTAGCTATCTACCAATATAAATCTATCTGTCTGCCTCCCTGCCTCTCTCTCTCTCCCCCTCCCTCACTCCCTCCATCCATCCATCCATGTTTGAAGCGCCGGCCCCGCAGGAACATTGGGAAAGTCGGGAGGAAGGGAAGGAGGGAGGGAGGGAGGGAGAGAGAGAGACCTGATGCATCAAATTGAATGAGGCCTACTTTAGACTGAGGTTCTTTTCCACATTGAAACATCTTTGCCAGCACATTGAAACCTCTTTGGCTTCTATTAAAGGTTTTGTGGACGAAACATGGTCAAGACTATCAGGAAATTCTCACATTTTGTTGAGGCTTTAAACTAGGTCCATTGGACCAGATCTCCACCCTAAAAATTACTTTTCCCCAATGTATTAGAGTGCCAATTCTGAAGAAGGCAAAACCAAAATGTACTGGTAAATTACAAGGAGAACACACACACACACACTCCTAACCCTGCTGGAGCAGGTGATTAGACTAGAATAGATATCTCATTATCTTTCTCCTCCATCCTTTATTTCTTTTTCTTTCTGTCCCTTCCTTCCATCCCGCCTTCTTTGTCTGTCCCCTTTTCTTTCTTTCCCTTTTCTCTTTCTTTTCTTCCTCTCTTTCTCTCTTTTCCTCTCTCAGGCTCACCTCTTTTGATCAGGGGTTGCCAAACTTTTGGACCTCAGGGGTCGCCAAACTTTTGGACCTCAGGGGTTGCCAAACTCATAATTTTAAATCCCGGAGACCATAATATGAATTTTGACTGACGGTGATTTTCTGGCGTTGGTGGGAGAGAGAGAGATCTGATACAACCTCTCTCTCTCCCTCTCTCACACACACACACACAGGCAGGGGTGGGATTTAGACTCCTGATCTAAAACTGTCAAAACTCCAAAAACAGGTCAAGTAGCTCTGGGGAGGCCAATCATAAATTAGAACACTTGGTAAAGAACAGGCTATTAAGTGAGGACCACTTGTATTTGGTTTGCCAGCCACCTGGCCACGCCCACCCAATCACATGACCAGCAAGCCACACCCTCAAATTAGGTCACACCCGCAGAATTTTGCATCCCACCTCTGGGTGGGGGGCACCGAGGATGAGTTTGTACCACCAAGGGGGCCGTGGTCTTAAAAAGTTTTGGAACCACTGTGTTAGACGTTGTAAATTGGTCTCAAGCAAATCTTCCCCGATTAAATGTTCCCTCACTGAAATAGCTATCATGTCATTTTTTCTTGGAGAATTGTCAGCCTTGTTATTATTGTTAATAATATTAACAACTAGACAGGAAAAGCCCTGATTTCAGCAACAATTAAATTATGCAAATGTTTTCCCTGGGGCCCCAGAAGCGTCATTGCACCTCGAACAACGAAATCAAACACCATCTTCATTTTACATCATGACCATGAAAATAAACACAAACACACATCCTTCACACTCCACACATTGAGCCGAAAACTCCTGATGCTACCTGATCCATGATCATGTGGTATGCTTTTTTATGATTTTGATTTAGAAGTTGCTTCTTGTCTGCAATATATGCAGTAAACTGTTCGACATTGTAGTTCTTTTCTTGTATGTAATCTGCATGAAGTACGTCATGTCAGTCTCGTAATGGTGCAGGCAGACCAAGTTGCAGTAATGTTTTATTGATCATGGCCATACATTTGTCCTCAAGAATAATTAAAGCCTTGTTGAAAATGTCCAAAAAAAAACATAATTTCTAATGTTGGCATTTCCCCCTTGCCAGAGAGAGCCCTCTTGTGGAGTACTGTGAAGCTGTTACCATGGCAACTCCACAGCGCTGTATAGTAGAAGCCATTTAAGGCAGTATGGTAGAAGCCATTTTAAGGCACAACAGGCTGTATCTTAATAGAATACACACACCCCAAGGGTTGTTAGGGGTGTCTTAGTCAAGCAGACAAAAGGAGTCCTGCTCCTCCTGTTAATTCGGAAAAATGACAGTCCAGAGAGAGGAGGTTCTCTGGGCGTGTCACCTGCTGGCCATGTCACCTCTCTTTTTCCCTTCTTACTTTTCCATGGCTTTTCTTTCTTTGTATTTTATAGTTCAAAAACCTAAAAAAAATATTAAATTGAAATGCTCATGAGTGTGAGCAGGGCTGAAACTTTAAAGAATTGCAAGGACCATTTGGTTATTATGTCAAACGGAAATCCCCCAGAACTTCTTGCAAATATGATGAAATGTTGAGGCCACTGGTAGATGATGTGTGTAAGGGACGCTATGCCACTTGATCAAGGCAGATTGATGATATTGAAGGTCAGCAGAGTCACTAAAAGTGATAAAACATGCTCTAATTGGCTGTCAGCCGTAAGCTATGAATTCTGCCCTTTTTATCATATAATATGTTGAGTCCACTAGGGAAATGTCCAGTCAAGGGTTTTTACTTTGGCTTTTAGTCCCAAAGGTGCTTTTTCAAAAGGCCACTGGACTTTCTGGTTGTTCTTCAAAGACACTTCAAAGACAAGTTTCTTCAGCTTAGATGAGAAGTAAAACATCTTCAAAGAAAAACCAGAAAGTCCAGTTAACTCTTGCAAAAAGCACCTTTGGGGCAACCGTGACCATGGATGACTGAGAATCTCCATAGACATTTCTAGTTTTAGGATTTGCAGATTGAAATCTTGCAAATTCTGTCGAGTCTTCTCACAGGGATTCTTTCTTCTTTAGGGTCCTGTCTCTTTTGGGGAGGTGGCCATCCATTTCAGCAGTGAAGAGTGGTTGCTGCTTGATCCCAGCCAGAAAGCCCTGTATCAAGAAGTCATGTTGGAAACGTCTAGGATGGTGGCCTCTTTAGGTAAGGGTTCCTCTTTATGAAAATTGAAGTCAGAGCAAGGTGTCACTAGATACATTATTTACAACTTAGATCTATGCGTAACTTGTTAAAAATGATTTCACCTCTTCTTTTTTCCTCCTATATTAATTCCAGTCCCCCTTCATGGTCTTCTAAGTAGCACAGTTTCATTTAGAAGAAAGAGATCAGTGTAGTGACATTCCGTTTTGTGGTCAACCTGGGGCCCCGGGTCATTACTGCAGAGTTATTGGGAAGATGTTCAGAGGGAGGATGTTTTTTCCTGTTGCAGTTGTCCTACTCAGCAACAAATTTTGTCTTGCTTTGGGTTGCAATGACATATGTTTTATTGAATGCAAGTTAGGTGGGTCATAGTTAAGACAATTTTCATGCCTCGTCCTGATGTCAAGACTTGTTTTTCCTTTAATTTTTTAACTGCCAAGAATGGGGGGTAGATGAGCAGCCATTCTAGTCTTTTAAAGTTAATAACTAATATCCATGCTGTCACTTCCCTCGTTCCTTTCTCGGGAGATGCCCAATAGTAGATAAATCTATGCATAGGGACACTAAAGTGGATGTTGTAGATTATTCTAATTTATTTTGCTTCCCCCCACAAGCATTTGATGCGCAGAAGATGGAGAATGACCAAGAGCCAAATTTAGTGCCATTGCAAATAATCAAAACTGAAATTCCTGAGGAGACACCTACAAATAAGCAGGGAAAGAGGAAATCTGAAAAGAAGCACAATTGGAGAGAAAAATCTATTCTTGAATGTGTGGAAATGGATTGTTTTCTGACCCAACGTGATTCCAAAGAAAATATGGGGAAATGTCAAAGTAGAAAAAGATTCAAAGCAAACCCCGATGATAGTAACCACTGCAAAACTGGAAAAAGCTCCAGCAGTAATAATCTTACTTCACTTAATATGATCCAGGCGAGGGAGAAGCCCTACAACGGTGTGGACTGTGGAAAAAGTATTGGGTGGAGAGGTAATTTAACTTCTTATAAAAAGATCCACACTAGAGAAAAACAGTATAAGTGCCTAGATTGTGGAAAGAGCTTGAGGCACAGAGTATGTCTGAAATATCACAAAAGGATCCACACAGGAGAAAATCCTTATAAATGCCTAGACTGTGGGAAGAGCTTCAGGCAAAGCAGTACGCTTGCTTCCCATAAATGGGTCCACACAGGAGAAAAACCCTATAAATGCATGGAGTGTGGAAAGAGCTTCAGGGGAAGCAATGTTCTTAATCGTCATAAACGGATCCACACAGGAGAAAAGCCCTATAAATGCATGGAGTGTGGAAAGAACTTCCGTGAAAAGAGGTCTCTTACATCTCATAAACTGGTCCACACAGGAGAAAAACCCTATAAATGCCTAGACTGTGGGAAGGGCTTCAGGCAAAGCTGTGACCTTGCTTCCCATAAACGGGTCCACACAGGAGAAAAACCCTATAAATGCATGGAGTGTGGAAAGAGCTTCAGAGGAAGCAATGCTCTTAATCGTCATAAACGGATCCACACAGGAGAAAAACCCTATAAATGTATGGAGTGTGGAAAGAGCTTCAGTGAAAAGAGGTCTCTTACTTCTCATAAACTGGTCCACACAGGAGAAAAACCCTATAAATGCCTAGACTGTGGGAAGGGCTTCAGGCAAAGCTGTGACCTTGCTTCCCATAAACGGATCCACACAGGAGAAAAACCCTATAAATGCATGGAGTGTGGAAAAAACTTCAATGTAAAGAGGTCTCTTACTTCTCATAAACTGGTCCACACAGGAGAAAAACCCTATAAATGCCTAGACTGTGGGAAAGGCTTCAGGCAAAGCTGTGACCTTGCTTCCCATAAACGGATCCACACAGGAGAAAAACCCTATAAATGCATGGAGTGTGGAAAGAGCTTCAGAAGAAACAGTGCTCTTAATCGTCATAAACGGGTCCACACAGGAGAAAAACCCTATAAATGCATGGAGTGTGGAAAGAGCTTCAGAATAAACAGTGCTCTTAATCGTCATAAACAGATCCACACAGGAGAAAAACTCTATAAATGCATACAGTGTTGGAAGAGCTTCAGCAGTAGTATGTCCCTGATATTGCATAAAAGGATTCATACAGGAGAAAAACCCTATAAATGCCTAGACTGTGGAAAGAGCTTCAGGCAAAGCAGTAACCTTATTTCCCATAAACGGATCCACACAGGAGAAAAACCTTATACGTGCCTAGAGTGTGGGAAGAGCTTCAGTGTAAAGACTTCTCTCACTTCTCATAAACGGATCCACACAGGAGAAAAACCCTATAAATGCCTAGAGTGTGGAAAGAACTTCAGTGTAAAGACTTCTCTGACTTCCCATAAACGGATCCACACAGGAGAAAAACCCTATAAATGCCTAGACTGTGGGAAGGGCTTCAGCCATAGTGGTGAGCTTGTTTCCCATAAACGGATCCACACAGGAGAAAAACCCTATAAATGCCTAGACTGTGGGAAGGGCTTCAGCCGTAGTGGTGAGCTTGTTTCCCATAAACTAATCCACACAGGAGAAAAACCCTATAAATGCCTAGACTGTGGGAAGGGCTTCAGCCGTAGTAGTGAGCTTATTTCCCATAAACAAGTCCACACAGGAGAAAAACCCTATAAATGCATGGAGTGTGGAAAGAGCTACAAAAGCAGCAATAACCTGAACCTCCATAAACGGATCCACACTGGAGAAAAACCCTATACATGCCTAGAGTGTGGAAAGAGCTTCAGTGTAAAGACTTCTCTCACTTCTCATAAACGGATCCACACAGGAGAAAAACCCTATACGTGCCTGGAATGTGGAAAGAGCTTCAGTGTAAAGACTTCTCTCACTACCCATAAACGGATCCACACAGGAGAAAAACCCTATACGTGCCTAGAATGTGGAAAGAGCTTCAGTGTAAAGACTTCTCTCACTTCCCATAAACGGATCCACACAGGAGAAAAACCCTATAAATGCCTAGACTGTGGGAAGGGCTTCAGCCGTAGTGGTGAGCTTGTTTCCCATAAACGGATCCACACAGGAGAAAAACCCTATAAATGCCTAGACTGTGGGAAGGGCTTCAGCCGTAGTAGTGAGCTTGTTTCCCATAAACGGGTCCACACAGGAGAAAAACCCTATAAATGCATGGAGTGTGGAAAGAGCTATAAAAGCAGTAATAACCTGAACCTCCATAAACGGATCCACACTGGAGAAAAACCCTATACATGCCTGGAGTGTGGAAAGAGCTTCAGTGTAAAGACTTCTCTCACTTGTCATAAACGGATCCACACAGGAGAAAAACCCTATACATGCCTGGAATGTGGAAAGAGCTTCAGTGTAAAGAGTGCTCTCTCTTCTCATAAACAGATCCACACAGGAGAAAAACCCTACAAATGCCTAGAGTGTGGGAAGGGCTTCAGGCGAAGTTCTGAACTTGATTTCCATAAACAAGGAGGATCCATAAACACGCTGATCCACACAGGGCAAAAGCCCTATAAATGCATGGAGTGCGGAAAGCGCTATAAAACTAGCGTGTACCTGAACCTCCATAAACGGCTCCACAAGGGAGAGAAACCTTATACATGCCTAGACTGTGGGAAGACATTCAGCCACAGAGTGTGTCTGAAATTCCACAAAGGGATCCATACAAGGGGAAAGCCTTAGAAATGTGTGGATTGTAGAAAATGTTTCAGTGTGAAAAGTTTCCTTATTTCCCATAAAAGGATGCATACTGCAGAAAAACCCTTTAAATGCATAGACTGTGGCAAGATCTTCAGCACTAGTAGTTACGTGATATGCCACAAAAGGATCCATATAGGAGAAAAACCTTATAAGTACACAGACTGTGGAAAGACCTTTGCTGGCAGTATGTCTCTGACAACTGGTGTCAGATACGTATAGAGACATAAAAGGAGTGGGCAGAACAATATCCTGTGGAAAGCCATCAACTTATTCACAACAGGACGGGAGGGTGATCTCTTTAGGGACCGAAGTGTCCTTAATTTATGTAAAAAGATCCACTGTGATATGAAACCATCTAAAGATATGGAGTGTAAAAAGAATAACATCTGTGGGAAATGTGGTGAACAGTCTTCCTTCTTTCGGAGTTATCGCCATAGGAGCAACTGAATAAATGTATGGATTTGGGGATGCTCCCAGAATAGATTTTTTAATTCCAGAGGTATTACCTATTCAGTTAAGGTCTCACTCAAAAAGATCCGTTAAAGATCTCTCACTGCTCCAAAACTTCACAACCTCAGCTTGGTCAGAAACTGCTTTATTTATTTAGGCAGAATCAACATCTGAACTGAGTCTGGGATCAGCCTCCAGGCTTTGTGAAGAGGTGGTGTATGCAAGGAAAGCAAAGCAAGGAAAAATGTATGCGTGTATATTCATTTTAGCTCTAATTGTGTCAAAAATACTGGCCTTCTTTAAACATCTAGCAAGGTATTTAAGCTATTTTTCCCCATATACAGTGAAAAGACACGGCGTCTCTGCTAGTGAAAATGGAGCTCAGGAGAGATGTGTGTGGCCCTCCCAAGCTTAGTTTTTGTTGGCAGAGGGTTGCAGGAGACCGTCACAGCCAAAAACAGACCTTGGGAGCCCATTTTTGCTGACAGAGCCCTAAGGCCTCCACAGATGCCGCCAACATGCCCCCCACCCCCCAAGTTCACACACAACCCTGATGCCCTCAATGAAATTGAGTTTTACACCCTCATATAGGGTGTCCTGCTTGAGCAGAGGGCTGGTCTAGACCTCAAAGGTTTCTTCCAGGTCTGTTCTGTTTTATTCTGTTCTGACCCAACCCGGTTACCAGCAAGAAAATCTCAAACAAATGCAGCAACTCAAACCTTCACAGCTTTAATCTACAAATAAATTTCTTTGTAGAAAAAAGATGGCTTGCAGCCAGTTAGTCCAACCAGAAAAGCCTTGACAGAATTCTTCAGATAGTCCAGAGTCTCTGCACAAAATGCTGGGTCTTTCAAACGTTTTTGCTTTCTGCAAAAGCAAAAACCCTTTGAAACCAGGCTTATATTCCCTGAAGGGAGGGGCCATTACACTGCATTCTTACTCCCGAGTCACCTGTGCTGTTCCAGATGTTCTCTTCTACGAATCATCCTATGCTCATGCGCACTTAGCATATGCTCCTCAGGAACCTCCTCACTGCTGCCGGCTAACCACAACATATTCTCCTAACTAAAAGGGACTTAAAAATGGTTTTATTGATCCAACAATACGAGCAATTTTTTTTAAAAAAGACTTAAATGCCTGATTTAAAGTATTCATTGTTCAGTTTCTCAGATAAATCAGTACTGTATTTTCACTTTCTCAATTCCTTTCCTCTATTTCATTTTGTGACATCAAGTTGATCAGAAAGATCAATCATACTAGATGTGTTAGGGGACCGTAGTTTTGTTATGGTTTTGAAGAAAACTGGTAGTAGTATGTGACTTTGTGCTTTTTATCTTAATATAGCTTGGTAAAAAAGGTATTTCCTGATTATTAACAACCTTTCTGTCAATATATAAAAATTATGAGCTGGGATAGACATAACAAGTCAGCCAATGGGAACTATCTGGTGACTAAGAAACAGCACCTCTGGTAAGCCATGCCAGATGGCTTGGAGACTGGGCTTGACTTAAGGTTACTGGTCTGTATAAATATAGAGATTCTGAGTTCTGGTGGTGCTGGTTGCTTCTGCTTCTTGTCCTTATATTTGCTATCATGTTGAAAGAGCTGCATGGGTATTGTATACATGCATCATATTTTATATTATTGTATATAAACAAGTTCTATAAATGAATCCTGTTGAATTATTTACTTGTGTTCTGGTTGGATTGCTGCAAACTCTGATACTTTCTCAATTTGAAAAGTTAATAAATTATTGGAAACGGTTGTTGTGCAATGTAAATGATGCCCTACTTTATATACATTGAACAAAAAAGCTTAAGGAAGAAAGATGAATTTGGAGAACTTATGTGGGGGGGGGGGAATGGAATAAAATGTTAGAAAGTGCTAGAAGGGGATGGAATGAGTTGACATCTGACTCAGTTTCACATTGCACAATGATGCTTTGAAAACCATGGAATGAGAAAAGCATTAGTTAGATTTATCTATGAAAGAAGCAAACAATTAAAATGTGGGAACATTCCTCATTATAAAATCCTGGCTTTCATAATTACATACTTACTTTTATATCTGTGGAGATAATCCATGAAACATTGAAAGTGCTTCAGCCAACTATCTCTAATTCCTTTGCACCAGGACTCAAAGGGGAACCAGAAAATTGCAGCCTTTTGCCTCTTTCTACAACTTGGAAGGTAATTTGGGGGCTTTAAGGATTTGCACTTTGAGTCAGAGAGGGGAGGTCCAAGCAGCGTCTATATTTATCTTCTCATTTAATATTAATGTATTAATAGAATAAGACTAAGTCCAATATATTCCTTATTGTCCAACCAGCGATTCCATTCTTTCTCTTTGAAAATGAAACCCTGAAAGAAACGCCATCATTTTTCTGAGGCGAGTCGAGGCCGAGGGCTTGAAGGGGATCCAGTGGGGAGATCTGGGGATCGTCCAAGTCATTCGCCTCAGTGACGGGGTGACTTGAAAGGGTCCCTTGAGGGGAACCCATCAGAGAAGCCGGAAAGTGGGCAAAGGGGGACCTTGAGGGAGAAGGGGACCAGAAGGAGGGCCAATTCAGTGACTGACGCAGAGAAAGGAGGAGTCCAGCCCGACCCTGACGACTCCCTAAGACGCCCCCTCCCTCCGATGGCGGCGCTTTCCTCAGCGGCGTCCGTCTCTCCGATCTTCCCGCCAAGAATAGGCTCCTCCCACGCCTCTCGGAACCCCTTTTCCCGCTTCTCCGTCTGAGGGAATCGTACTGCGAGGAGCGTGGCCAAGAGGAAAGGGGTGGAGTCACGTAAGCTCCCTCCTCGCTGCCGTCTCACGGAGGGGTCCCGATCACACACACCCCCCCGCGGCACCAATGGTCCTTCCCACTCCCCCACACTTACCGTAGGTCCTTCCTTTCGCCCTTCGCTTCCAGGGCTAATGTCTCCATACGGATGCTCCCTCCTAGCTCACGTCTTACTTGGGGGGGGGGGGTTTCCGAGTCCCGTTCTCCCCCCGCCCCCAGCAGCACCAATGGTCCCTTCCACTCCGCCACCCTTACCGTGGGTCCTCCCTCCCCACTTCGCTTGGTGGACGTCTCCAACAGTAACAGACGGAGCCCATGGAGGATTCCCCCAAGCCCTCTCCCCAAGAGAGGGGAGAAGTGGAATTGGGGGGGGGGACTTGACAAGGATACGTCGGAATTGGTTTCCAAGGAATAGGTTACGCCAATAGAAAGTCTCCCTTTTGATGAGTCATCTGTCTCCGGGCAGAATCTCCCTGCCGAGAAACCCTTTGAAGAGGAAACGGAGAAGGAAGGAGGGGCTACGCAGATTGTGTGCAGCGTAACTATGGGGACCTTTCCGTGTTCAACTGTGGGGTCCCAAAGAGACGCAGGTGGGCCCCGAGCGAAGCAATGTCTTGGGGGAGGCAACGACTGCTGAGATACGAAAAACCCAGGCTACCAACCGATGAGGCCCCAAATCTAGTGGTCTCCTCCAGCCATAGCTCCCTTGGTTTTCCCACGACCCCTGTGACACGTGTCTCTAGCCTTCCCGTGCACGATCCCCTCTTGCTTTCCAGAGGACTATCTGTATGACTCTCCCCCTTGTGCTTCACGGGGAGCCCGTTTCCCTGACCTCCTGGGAAGTTGGACGTCTGAGAAGCCTCAGGTGATGAGGATGTTTTTAAGGCTTATCTCTGTCTTCTAAGGGAGTGGTTGTCCCTTTCCCCTCCCCACTTTTCTCACGATCCTTAATTGCACAATTGTTAGGAATTCCATGGTCTGAGCCTGCATTCCCATTTCTTGGAGAAGTATCTCCTGCGATATTTAACAGATAATCAGAGTTGGAGGGGGCCTTGTAGGTCATCTAGTCCAAACCCCCCTCCCCCCCCCAAGCAGAAAAAAATATGTTTTTTGCAAAGAGAAAATCTGGATCAAACATATTGCTCCCGGCAGCCTTTTCTAGGAAGTTTGGAGGATGGAAACAGGGACTGCCCCTCCTGGCTCCCTCCTCTGTTTCTTCTCTGAAGGAGAAGAAAACTCAGAGGACGTGGCTCCGGAAACTCTGGTCATAGTTTTATGAGGATGTAGTCTAGAAAACAGGGAGGCATTAGTAGGCGTCAAGCTCAAATTATCAAAAGCAACACCATGTGTCATGTTCTGCCATATTTGGTGGTGGTGTTGCAAGTCTGAAGACCGCCCAGCCCCTCCATATCAGCCTCCCAGCCCCCCCCCCCCGCCCCATATCAGACCCCACTTGCTCCAGAAAGGCTCATTCACATACTAACATGTGTCTGTGGGGATTCTCAGCCATCCAGGTCATGGTTGTTCCAAAAGTGCTTTTTCAAGAGGCAACTGGACAGTGGTGGGAGTCAATTTTTTTTTTACCTGTTCTGTGGGTGTGGCTTGGTGGTCATGGCTTGGTGGGTGTAGCAGGGGAAAGATACTGCAAAGTCTCCATTCCCTCCCCACCCCACTAGCCTGCTTTCCAGCTCCGTTCTCCTGTGCAGGGCAACAAAAGAAGACTCAGCCGATCAAGCTGGGACTCGGGAGGCAGAGAAGAGATGGGGCTGGTAGGGCCAGTCAGAGGTGGCATTTTCTGGTTCTCCGGACTATTCCAAATTTTCACTACCAGTTCTCCAGGACTGGTCAGAACCTGCTGAATACCACCTCTGCAACTGTGGGCTTTCTGGATTTTCTTTGAAGACATTTTGCTTCTCATCCAAGCAGCTTCTTCAGCTCTGACTGGATGGTGTTCTACAACATTGTCCTTGCAGCAGTTCCAAGAAGGTTCCTCACCCATTTGCACAACTCGAGTGACCCCGAGGACCCAGTGAAAGCTCCAAGTGGCCTCAAGGATATAGAATAGAATAGAATAGAATAGAATAGAATTCTTTATTGGCCAAGTGTGACTCGACACACAAGGAATTTGTCTTGGTGCAAATGCTCTCAGTGTACATAAAAGAAAAGATACATTCGTCAAGAGTCAAGAATCATCAGGTACAGCACTTAATAATAGTCATAGAGTACAATAAGCAATCGAATCATACTAGGAAACAGTCAATAAAAATTGTAAGGATACAAGCAAAAAAGTTACAGTCATACAGTCACAAGTGGGAGGGGATGGGTGATAAGGAGTGATGCAAAGATTAATAGTAATAGTAGTGCAGACTTTGTTATAATTGGACAGTGTTGAGGAAATTGTTTAGCAGAGTGACGGCTTTCGGGAAAAAACCTGTCCTTGTGTCTAGTTGTTCTGGTGTGCAGTGCTCTATAGCATCGTTTTGAGGGAAGGAGTTGAAACAGTTTATGTCCAGGATGTGAGGGGTCTGTAAATATTTTCACAGCCCTCTTTTTGACTCGTGCAGTATACAGGTCCTCCATGGAAGGCAGGTTGGTAGTAATTTTTTCTGCAGTCCTAATTATCCTCGGAAGTCTGTGTCTGTCCTGTTGAGCTGCAGAGCCAAACCAGTTAGTTATAGAGGTGCAGATGACAGACTCAATGATTCCTCTGTAGAACTGGAGCAGCAGCTCTCTAAAAAGACTCTGACCAGCTGACCAGCTGTCTACAAGGAGTATCAATCTTTCCATTCCCCACCCTGCAGTTAGAGCTTCAGAAGCTTCTTGGATGAGAAGTGAAAAATCTTGGGGGGGGGGGAACCCAACAAGAAGAAGAAAAGTCCAGTTGCTTCTTGAAAAAAGCACCTTTTTCCTGAAGGTGAAAAAACAAGTCCCTGTTGCCTTTTCCACCTTTGACGCAATTATGACCTGGGTGGCTGAGAATCTCCACAGACATGCTCAGGAAAGCTTCTGCTTTGAATAAAATTCGTCAGCGGAAAAAGGAGCCCTCGGGTTCCCGTCCCCCCCCCCCCGTCCCCCCCACGCCATCCCTACCCCCAAATCTGGGCTGCAGAGGAAGAGCAGCTTCCGATGTCTGCCGTCGCTTATTCACCACCATCGGCAAAGGCCTTTGATGACCACCAGATGGCAGACACAGCCCACAAGAGCTCGGATCCGCCTTGCTTGGCCAGCCCTCGCGGCCCTCGGCAGGACCAGCAGGGGGCAGCAGAGATGCAGGAAAAAAAATCGTTCCTAACGATTCCTTTAACGCTGTGTGGGGCAGAGCTGGCCTCGGCTGGGCTTTTAGCCGAGCAGCGGGAAGTGAAGGTCTTCGGGACTCGCCTCGTTTTCTTGCTCGGCTGGACCAGCGCAGCTTTTGGGGCGGGGAGGAGAGGGTGGGCAAGGAGGACCTCTCCTCACTGCCGCTCCCGGGGTGACTTGGGCCAGTATCTCCCCTGTCTCTCTCTCTCTCGCTCGCTCGCTCGCTCCCTCCCTCCCTCTCTTTTATTTTCTCTCCCTCCCTCTCTCTCCTGCTTCCTCTCTCTTGCTCTCCCTCCCTCTTTTCCTCTCCCTCTCTTCCTCTCTTTCTCTGCTTCCCTTTCTCACTCTCTCACTCCCTCTTCATCTCTCGCTTTCTCTCCCTCCCTCCTTCTCACTCTCTTTCTCTCCCTCCCTCTCTCCCTCTTTTCCTCTCCCTCCTTCCTCTCTTCCTCTCTCTCTTTCTCTGCCTTCCTTTCTCACTCTCTCATTCCCTCTTCATCTCTTGCTTTTTCTCCCTCCCTCTCTTGCTCTCTTTCTCTCCCTCCCTCTTGCTCTCTCTCCCTCTTTTCCTCATCCTCCTTCCTCTCTCTCTCTTTCTCTGCCTCCCTTTCTCACTCCCTCATCATCTCTCGCTCTTTCTCTCCCTCTCTCTTGCTCTCTTCCTCTCCCTCCCTCCCTCTTTTCCTCACCCTCCTTCCTCTCTCTCTCTTTCTCTGCCTCCCCTTTCTCACTCTCTCATTCCATCTTCATCTCTTGCTTTTCTCCCTCCCTCTTGTTCTCTTTCTCTCCCTCTCTCTTGCTCTCTATCTCTCCCTCCCTCTTTTCCTCACCCTCCTTCCTCTCTCTCTCTTTCTCTGCCTCCCTTTCTCACTCCCTCATCATCTCTCGCTCTTTCTCTCCTTCCCTCCCTCTTTTCCTCTCCCTCCCTCCCCTCTTCCTCTCTCTCATTCTCTTTCTCTACTTCCCTCCCTCTCTCTTCCCACTCCCTCCCTTCTTCTCTCCCTTTTACTCTCTCTTGCTCTCTTTCTCTCCCTCCTTCTTTCCCCCTCTTCTTTCTCTTGCTCTCTTTCTCTCCCTCCCTTCCTCTTTTGCTCTCCCTCCCTCCCCTCTTCCTCTCTCACTCTTTCTCACTCTCTCACTCCCTTGTCATCTCTCGCTCTTTCTCTCCCTCCCTCTCTTCCTCTTTTCCTCTCCCTCCCTCCCCTCTTCCTCTCTCTCATTCTCTTTCTCTGCTTCCCTCCCTCTCTCTCTCCCACTCCCTCCCTCTTTCTCTCCCTTTTACTTTCTCTTGCTCTCTTTCTCTCCCTCCCTCCCCTCTTCCTCTTTCTCACTCTTTCTCTGTCTCCCTTTCTCTCTCTCTCCTTCCCTCTTCATCTCTTGCTCTTTCTCTCCCTCCCTTTCCTCCTCTTCCTCTCTCTCTTCCTCCCCCTCCCGTTTTCTTTCCCTCTGTCCCTTCCTCTCCCTCGGTCTGTCTGCCTCTCACTCTGTCACTCGCTCCGTCTCTTTCTTGCTTTTCATGCTCAGGCACCTTCTGGGACTGTTGGAACCCGGCCCGCGTTTGTCATGTGATATCAGGGCGTGTAACACAATCCTTGGCTTTGTGAGCCCAGGCAACCTTTGTGCATTGCGTCCTTTGTTTGCCAAGCGTCCTCCGCAATGAATCCTGTTTCTTTCGGCCAGCAGTTTCTTTTGGGACACCGCCCCCCTCACAAGAGCTACTGCTGGGGGCGGGGGGGGGGAGCCTGCCAAAGGTCCACATATATCCCCAACCCGGCTGATCACTGGAGCAGCTGTAGTCCTTCCCCCCACCCATTAGTGAGGATGGGGCACTCCTCTCCCACACCCATGTTGCTGTCCCCCTCCCCTGTGTATCAGATCCAAGAACAACAGACACAGAGGGCCGAACCTAGGGGATGGGATAGAAGACAGTGTCTCTGAGCAAGAGCAAAGTGCGTTTTCTTCCCCCCTGGGGATCACCACCCATGATCAAATGGCCTTGGGGGGTGCCTGGAATATTCCAGCTCCGGACCTTTTTGGAAAAGAAAAGTCACCGTCAGTTATTGGCTTATTGCCACTTAATAAAGCAGAAGTGGGGTCCAATTTCCCCCAAGAAACCGAGAGTCCATCGTCAGTTGCTTTTGCAACGCCCCGCCCCCTTTCTACAGCCCTCCCCCCCCCCCCCCCCCCCCACATTTCGCTGGACCCACGCCAGGGGTTTTCCTCACTGGGATGGGACTTTCCACGAACCAGCCAATCAAAACTCTGAAAGAGGCTTGGTCACTAGTTGCCAGGCAGGGAAAGTCATTTTCTCGTCCGATTCACCACTTAAGCTGCACGGCTGTTTTACAAGTTCCATATCTCTGCGGGAGAGATTCGTTCTACCCCCCCCCACCATGCTTTATTAGTTTACTGTACTATAAAATACAATAAAATTAAAGATTTATTAAAAAGAGGTGGGGGGGGGGGTCAGGATAAAAAAAATGAAAAAAGAAAAGAAAAAAGGCGTTGACCCTGTATTTTCAGTACAGTGAAAATACTAAACTACATTTGACTTTTGAATTAGTAGTTACCAGCCATTTCTAAAACTACACAATTATTCAATCTTCAAGCTAAAGTCTAATTTTTTTTTCCTATTTCAGGCCTTAAAAAGAAATGATTTCCCAGTGGAAACAGGAGCGAATTAAAATCTTCTCTTTGTTTAAAAATCTTTGCATTGCCATCCCAACCAAATCCATTTTTCTCCATGCAATATTTTTTTTTTCAATTATGAGGGGAAAAAATACATTTCCATTTACACTTGTTTAATTTTCTGCACTGTCATCATCTACAGGCAGTCCTCGTCTTACCACATTTCATTTAGTGACCGTTCGAAGTTACGGCACTGAAAAAAGCGACATGACCATTTCCCCCGCTTATGAGCATTATTGCGTTCTCCAGCTTCACATGATTTATATTCGGTTGCTTGACAACTGACTCCCATTTATGATGGTTACAATGTCCCGGGGTCATGTGATTTTTTGCAACCTTCTGACATGCTGTTGTGGTTCGCTGGAAGCAGGTGTGGATGGCTGAGGTCTCGGAGAGTGAGGACTCAGATGAGGGGCCTGCATGTGATGCAGGGATGGGGCCAGGACTATCAGAGAGTGGAGTGCTGCCTTCGGAGATTGTGAAGGCTGGCAGCAGTGATGAAGAGGTTCCCGAGGAGCCTGTGCCCAGTGCGCGTGCCCACAGGGTTGCTCAAAGGAAAGAGCAGCTGCAGCAGCACGGGTGACTCAGGAGTAAGGCTGCAAAGTAATGGCCCCTCCCTTAAGAGATAAAAGCCAGCTGAGAAAACACAGTTCTTTGCAGGAAGCAAAGAAGTTTTTGCACTCAAGCCTTGTGGATGTTCGGAGTATCTTGGTTGGTGTTTGGAGACTCTTGGGGTATGAAATATTTCTTAGTAACTTTATCTAGTGTTCTTGGCAGCCTTGCACCACCTTGGCAATGCTCATTCTTATCAGAGACAATTAGTTTGAAACAGCCTTTTAACCTGGAAGGAACAGTATTCATAAAGAATCATTAAAAGGTTTTGCTGTTATCTCTGTTTTGTGTTTGTTTCCTTGGAACAAGGTTTGGGTCAGAACACATGCAAACTCACTGGGGAAAGCCAGATTCACTTAACAACCGTGTTACTAATTTAATGACTGCTGTGATTCAGCTAACAAACATGACCAGAAAAGTCATAAAATGTGGCAAAAGCCCCTTAAAAGATTTCTTACTCAGCAACAAACATTTTGAGCTCAGTTGTGATTGCACACCGAGGACTACCTGTATAATAGCACAAATTGCCTCCAGAAGTTGTAAATGCTCCAACACTGGAAGTTTTTAAGAAAAGATTGGATGACCATTTGTCTGAAGCAGGGGTCGCCAATCTTTTGAACCTCAGGGACTACCAAACTCATAATTTTAAATCCCAGGGACCACTAACCAGTTCTGTGGGCATGGCCTAATTTGTGGGTGTGGCTTGGTGGTCATGTGAGTGGCTGGGCATAGCTTGTATTGTAAATATTATAAATATTTATATAAATATTGATTTTTTTATAAAAAAAGTGCAACTTTTATCCAAATCAGGCAAAGCAGGCAGGCAGATTGAGTTGCTCAGAGAATCACAGATTCATTCAGAGATCTATTTATCTGCCATTGACTAGCTCAGTCTGTCACATAAAATTTGCTAGCAAGCAAACACAAAATTAACTCACAACATCATGTATGTAAATATTGAATTTATATATTGTGTTATATATATATAAGAGCAACTTTACCCAAAATCAGGCAAAGCAGGCAGGTAGATTGAGTTGCTCAGAGAATCATTCAGTGATCTATCTATCTGCCATCAGCTAGCTCAGTCAGTCACATAAAATTTGCTTGCCATGAGTCTGCACTGAATAACAGAACCTTCAGTTCTAAGGGAGGTTCGGCTGTGCTTAAAAGTAGAGACAAAGTTCTAAAGACTAGCTAGAAAGCAAGAAATCCAACCATTTCCTGTTTCCTAGCTAATCTAAATCTCCTGGCACAGCAGAAAAGCTGATGGTCGGAAAAAGGAAAAATAGCAATTTAGTAGGCAAGTTTACCAGGTAAGGAGTGGGTGAGAAGGGTTCCCGCGGGCCATGTGGGCAGCGCAGCCTTGTGTTTCTGCATAGCCTGGATTAATTGCTTTTGGGGGGGTGCTCTGGGGGTGAGATTTTTCTGCAGCCCATCAAATTTCCTCATGGCCCACCAGTGGGCCGCGGCCCACCGGTTGGCGACCACTGGTCTGAAGTGATGTAAGTTTTCCTGCCAGAGCAGTGGGTTGGACTAGAAGACCTCCAAAGTCCCTTCCAACTCTGTTATTCTAGTCTATTCTAAAAAATCACAATATTTTTTTCAAAGTTTTTCACCAATGTACCCCAAAAGGGAAACGTTTCGTTCCAATTTTATATATCCTCTGAAACATCCGCAGAAGAGATTATTTTGCCATCACGAAATCGACGGCTTTCGGGCTCCTCTGACCCTCCCCCCTCCCTCCCCCCCCCCAACCTACAAAACCACAATCAGCATCGCTTCCCTTTCTAAAAACAAAAAAAAGGGACAGGAACAGACACGCAAAGTTGAGTAATATCTTTATTAGAAAGAAGAAGCATTATTAGCCAGCCTGGAAGCGTTCCGATTCTGCAGCAGTTGCAAAAAAAAAATCAAGGAGCTGATTTTGCAGGACAGAAAAAAAATTTTTGGGGGGGAGGTGTGTGTGTGTATTGTGCAGAAGGAAGCACTAAGTGGGGGGGAAAAAACTTACTACTGTAATTCTACAGGGGAGCACAAGGGAAATGGCTAAATCACTGTCCAAGGTCCTGAAAAAGGGGTAGAGAGGGTGCCCCTTTTAGCTAGCCTTGGTTCCTGGGGGTCGTGGACCAGCTGCCCCCTTAAAAACAGCCTTCTCCGTCGCTAGGGGCCTTTCAGCAAAGGTCCTGCGTTTTTGCTCAATAAAGGAGAGCATTTTGAACTCAGGGTTGACCTTAGGGGTCCTGGGTGCTCTCTGAGCTTGGATGTTTTCTTCAAGACATTTCATGACCCAGTTAGGTAACCGCATCAGTGCTGACGGCGTTACCTAGTTCGGGTCACGAAACGTCTGCAAGAAGACAGCCAAGCTCAGAGATCGCTCCCTTCTAGCCCTGATGATATTAGCAATTTGAGTCAGGAAATGTTTGCAAGAAAACAATCAAGCTCAGAGAGCACTGAGGACTCTCCCACGCCTCCATGCCCCTCCAAAAAAACCTCTCTCACTCCCAAACCCCCTCCTACATGTCCCTCTAGACCCAAAGCTTGGAAGGCAAGGGGCCCCAAGATCCCCTTGGAATGTTTCACTTCTGGGGCCTCCAACAAGAGCGGTGGGAAAAAAACACTGGCAGTGCACTCTGGAGTCATCACGAGAGTCGGAGAAAGAAAAAGTATGCAGCACAAGTATAAATGCAGTTCCCGGGGTTGGGGTCAGGGCGGGCAGGAGTCAAGCCTGCAATCGTGGTTTACCTGGAAGGAAGAAAAGAAAGGGTACGTGTGAGAATTCTGAATGGGGGAGCCATTGGAGAGAAAGACCTGATGTATAATGCTATGCCTGATCTCTGCGGTAGAGTGAAATGGTCGGAAAGTGACGGAAAATAACGGACACTGTAAATGGAGCCAAGCTGGGCGTCCCGGAGTGAGGAGGAGTGCCGGAGGAGTAATACCTCCTTTAAAAACCTTGCTCTAGCTGGCCAGGCTGGTAGCACCTTGTAAGGGCCCCTTTCCAGGGTTACAGGAGAAGATGGTCAACAAGTATTGAAGGCAGAAGAGGGCTTTATGCCCCAATGGCAGATAAAACGTTAGACCCATCTTCTAGGACAGGGGTCGCTAACCTTTTGGACCTCAGGGATCACCAAACTCATAATTTTAAATCCCGCGGACCACTAGTTCTCAGGGGAAGAGGGGGAGGGGTATTTTGCCATCGATAGAAAAACGGGGTGGGGGATTTTCCTGCAGACTTTTGGGGGGATTTTCCCAAAAAGAGACCCTGGGGAAATCCCCCAAAAAGTCTGCAGGAAAATTCCCCACCCCATTTTCCTACCGATCGATTGTTCTTTATTTGAGATCGCAAGATACCATTTCCAGCTCCGTTTTCAGGAGGAGAGAGAGAGAGAGACTTTGGGCTTCATGCAAGGAAAGCAGCAGAAGCAGCAGAAGTCTTTCTTTCTCTCCTGGCGGAGTTTGGGGGAGAGAAAGACTTTTGCTGCTTTCCTTGCATGCAGCCAAAAGCAGAAGAAGAAAGAAGCAGAAAGAAGCAGCCCATTTGCCAGGCAAGTTCCCTCCCCTCCCCTCACTACCTCGTGTTGTTTGCAATGCAAGCAACGCAAGCCTTGTGTTCCCATGGGCTATGCAGGTGGCGCAGCCTTGTTTCCACGCATCTTGGATTAATTGCTTTGGGGGGTGCTCTTGGGGTGACATTTCTCTGTGGGCCACCACATTTTTCTTACAGACCACCAGTAGGCCACAGCCCACCGGTTGGCAACCACTGTTCTAGGAGAAGGGAAACTCTGGTTTCAAACTTCCACTGCCTTGTGGGTATATCTATTCTTGGAAAAGGCTTCAGGAGTCAACCTCGAGGCAAAATCCGGAGCCGGCATCCTGGAGGCAGTTTGTGATTGTGTACAATCACGTTCTGGTAAACTCCTGCGATGCAGCTGGAATTCATCGTATCGGCTCTGCCGTTCCATTAGGCTGTTTCAGTGATATGGAGAAGGAGGGGATCTGCTGCTTGGGTAACAGTGTATCCTCCATATTAAATTACCCAGGCCTCGTGCTCTGGATAGGACATTCCAGCTTTGCATACAGCAATGAAACAACACGGGAAAACAGCATTTACTAGTTTCAATAGCACGAAGCCGCCAAGTTTGAGGACCCCTGGTCTATGGGGTTTTTCCCCCCAAAAAAAATCAAGATGGAGGCCACAATCCTGCAACTGAATCCCCCTGCCCCCTTTCTAGTTGTAGCTGCCATTTCGATTGTTTTGACTCGTTGCAGAATCCTCTAGATCAGGGGTCTCCAACCTTGGCAACTTGAAGACTTGTGGACTTCAACTCCCAGAATTCTTCACCCAGCTTTGAAGACTTATGGACTTTAACTCCCAGAATTCTTTGCTGGCTGAGGAATTCTGGGAGTTGAAGTCCACAAGTCTTTAAGTTGCCAAGGTTGGAGACCCCTGCTCTAGATTGGCTCTCTTCAGACTTCAAACTGACCGTGTTTGTTTATTTAATACACACAAAAAATGCGATTTGTTGAAGAAGCAACAGAGTCCAGAGAAAGAGACGCAACGTTTCACACACCACACTCATGAAAAGAATCTCCCTCATACAAAACCTAAGATGGCCACTCCGGGGAGGAACAGAGACTCCCACTGGCTGCCCCCTAGTGGCTCCCCAGGGTTTTGCAATCCAGATATCTACACACATACACACACACACACAAACACACAAACGCTTCCTAGCTGAGCCTGGGATCTGGGCCCTGCTGTGAATCTCCCCCACCCCTCCCCCCCGCCCCGTTGATGCCAACCTGGTGGATTCCCTCCTCCCTTGCCCTTCCCGCCCCCCCAATGCAAAACTGGAGAGTCTGGGAACTCACAGGTGTCCTCGGCGATAATTGGCCTCCCCCATCTTCCGGCTCTTGATCATCAGGATGGTGCCAGTCACAATGCCAATGAGGCCAACCGCCAGGCCCAGCGCACAAACCACATTCTCCATCGTCTCCGGGAGGGGCTCTGGCATATTGACATCTATGGGAAGGGGAGGAAAAAAGGGACACGGTGGGGAGGGTGCCATCTGGCAGGAGCACATCCTGTCCAGCAGGCGCTGCAGGAATTCCCTGGGAGTTTCCACAGTGAGGGTTCGGGGGATGGGAGGGTGGGGGCTGGCAGTCAGCACAAATCCAATTTCAGCAAGTCACAGAAGCCTAGGGCTGCACGGGACTTTGAAGGTCAGAGCAGGAGCCTTCAAACTTTCCCAGACAAATGGTTGAGCTGCCCCTTCTTGAAACCCTCCAGTGAAGGACCCCCCCCACACACACACCCCCACCCCCCAGGGCTTCAAGTGGCAGATAGTTCCCCTGCTGCATCATTTTCCCCCCGTCAGAAAATTCCTCTTTTCATTCAAGTTTGGATCTCACCCTGTGGAGTTGCCGCCCATTGCTTCTACCTTACCTGGAGAATGTCCCCTTCCCCACGTCGATCACCCTGAGGGACTCCTGCCTCTATGGGAAGATGCCACCATGTCTCCCCACCCCTTCCTCACTTAGGCAGGAAAAATCAAAAGCACCCATACAGACTGGGTAAAACCAGGCTGAATAGCAGTAACTGTGAGAGGGATTTTGGAGTCTTGGTAGACAACCAGCTAAATAGCAGCCAAAAAAGCTAACGCAATCCTAAATTGCATTAATAGAGGGATACAATCAAGATCAAGTGAGGCATTAATACCACTCTATAAAGCTTTAGTAAGACCACCCCTAGAGCACTGCATCCAGTTTTGGTCACCACACTGTAAAAAAGATGTTGGGACTCTAGAAAAAGTACAGAGAAGAGCAGCCAGGATGATTAGGGGACTGGAGACTGAAAGATATGAAGAACGGTTACAGGAACTGGGCTTGGCTAGTCTAGTGAAGGGAAGGACCATGGAAGACATGATAGCAGTCTTCCAATATTTCAGGGGCTGCCACAGAGAGGAGGGATCAAGCTATTTTCCAAAGCACCTGAAGGCCAGACAAGGAACAATGGATGGAAACTAACCAAGGAGAGATTCAACCTGGAAATTAGGGAGAAACTTTCTGACAGGGAGAACAATCAACCTTGGAAGTTGTGGGAGAGCCATTATGTGAGACTTTCAAGAAGAGATTGGACTCCCATCTGTCAGAAATGGTGTAGGGTCTCCTGCTTGGGCAGGGGGTTGGACTAGATGACCTACAAGGTCCCTTCCAACTCTGATTATCTGTTATCCTTCTCTCCCTCAGACCAAAGATCCTCAATAGGATTTGACCCCAGGCCTCTCCTACCTTTGTCCCTCAATGCTGCCTCTTTAATGTGTGTGTGTTTGTGTGTGTTTGTGTGTGTGTGTGTGTGTGAATCTCCCATCTATTGAGCACCTGAAGCCCCACCTGGAACATCTGGATGGTCACTCTGTGTGGGCAACTGTGGGACAGACGGGCGTGAGGAAGGAAGGCAATCTTGGGAGTGAGATTTTCCAAGGGGAGAACCCTCCCCTTTTCAAATTGGCTTAGATACATGGGACCCCTGACTCAAAAGGTTGCTCTCCCCCCCTCCCCCATGTTCTGCTTACGCCAAATCTTGCCCAGGGGCTCCTTGAGGCCCCAATGTTCCGTCTGGCATATGTAGATGTCATCCATGTTTGGGACGAAGGGCAGGTAGGAGAACCGGCGGAAGGCATGGTCCTTCTTGGGGTAGTAATCCATGGTCTGCACCCCTTCGGTCACCAGCTCGCCGTTCTTGAACCAGGTCATGTTCAGCACCGGTGGAGAGAAGTTGTCCGCCATGCAGATCAGTACGTTGGGCTCCTCCATCTCCACCATCTTCTCTGGGTACAGCATCATTTTTGGAGGCGCTGCGGGGGAGAGAGGAGAGGGGCTTCGGTTGGGATGTGGGGGTACTTTGACTTCCTCCAACCCCTTGGAGGAAAAAGGCCATCCTTCAACGAGGGGAAGGTCCTCAGGAGAAGTCTGAAGGACATCTGGCTAGGATCAGAAGTCCACTTCTTGGCCCAGTGAATGGTTAGGGGCAGGGAAAGAGAAGATTAGGGTTTGGACCAGGTCAATCAAACAATCAAGAATAGAACTGGAAGGGATCTTGGAGATTGTCATGCCCCTGGTGGAGACTGACTCTGAGGAAGAGGAGGAACGGCCAACAGGGAGTGGGAGCATGGCTCCAGAGGTGGTGGAGGAGGCTGGGGAAGGGCAGAGGCGGGTTGAGCAATCAAAGGAGGATCCAGGCCCATCCCCTACCCATCCTAGGGCATGCAGGGAGGAGAGGATCAGGGGAAAGTGTGGTCTACTCGGGAGGAGAGGATCATGATCCTCCTCATGGGTTGCAGCTGTGAGCTTGGTATAAGAGTTTGTAACCGCGTGTTCACAGACGCTGAAGTCAAATTAGTGTATTCCTTGGATGAGCTTTATCTTTGCTGGCGTTCTTTCCATGGACTCTCCACGGTTATCTTCCTGGAATGCGTGATTAATTATCTTGCTTTGCTTTGGAACTCTTGCCAATACGGTTTGTTCTGGTTTCCTTTTGCTTCATTGTTTACTTTTGGAATTTAAAACTGTGACTAATAAAACAGCGAAGTTAAGTTTGAAGGCATTGCAGGACCTTGATTCCTGTTTTAGTTTTTGTGTTATTTTTGGGACACTGCGGATGATCACAGAGATTTTCTGGTCCAACCTCCTCAAACAGGAGACCCTAGACCACATCAGGTCAGAGGGTTCCCACATGGCATCAAGATTAATATTTGTTCGTTTTTATGCTGCCCTTCTTCCCTCCAAGATTATTCTGGCTGCTTACGATGCTCAAGAGGAGGAAGGATGCCTGAGGAAACGCCTCACCAGTTGGTTGTGGTTTTGTTTGAAAGTATCTCCCTCTCTCTCCCCCCCCCCCCCCCCAAGAATAATCTAGGCAAGCAGGAAGACTCAGGAGGGGGAAGGGCAGAAATGAAGCAGTGAGTCAAATTTTGATTAAGGTCAGCATAAAAAGGGTGGAATGCAATACAGCAATTGTAGGGGAGAGAGGGGGGAAGAGACAGAGAGGGGGGGGAGGAGAGAGAGGGAGAGGGGGAGAAAGAGAGGGGAGAGAGTGAGAGAGGAGAGACAGCGACAGAGAAGACAGACAAGATAAAAGAGAGAGAGGAGAGAGAAATGAGAAAGAGGAGAGAGATAAGAGAGGAAAGAGAGAAGAGGGGGGAAAGAGAGAAGAGAGAGAAGGGGAGAGAGAGTGCAAGAGGAAACAGAAGAGAGAGAAAAGAGAGAGAGGAGAGAGTGAGAGAGGAAAGAGAGAAGAGAAAGAGAGAGAAGAAAGAAGGGGAGAGAGAGTGAGAGAGAAAAGAGAGAAGAGAGAAAAGAGCAAGAGAGAGAGAGAGAGGAAAAAGAGAAGAGAGAGAAGAGAGAGAGAGCAAGAGAGAGAAGAGAGAGTTACATGGAAGGCAAAACGAAGAGGCTGAATCCCTCACCCCCACCCCCGCCTTCATCAGTTGCGTTCATGAGGAAGCATCTTCCAGGGATCCATCTGGTGCAACCTTCCCCCTCCCCAAATGTCCTTCGAATTTCAAGTGGGCTCATCCAGAGGGAGCAGCAAGAGAGTGGTGGGGGGGAGGGGGGGGTCAAAAGAGTCCAGAAGGCAGGCAGCTCCTCCTGTGAAAGGAAAGCTGAGGCTTCCACAACTCCAGAGTTGTGTCCCCCATCTTGACTTTTTTTTAACTCCCCTCCCAGGGATGCCAATGGGGGGTGGGGTCAAGGAGGAAGGACGAGAAAAAAGAAAGAGAGAAAGAGAGAGAGAGAGAAAAAAACCCCGTCCCTCTCACAATTAGTGGCGGGCGTGAAGTTAGATCTCTTCATCAAGATGTCCAAGTTGGTCTGCAAGACAGCGATGTTCCCTTGGGCGCCCTCGGCTTGGAAGCTGGTGAAGCGCCCAAACTCAGGCAGGCGCCAGATGGTCTCTCTCTGCTCCAGGTCCACGTGGAAAATCTCATCGTCGTTGAACTCGAACATGAACTCGGAGCTGCTACTGGTGTTCCGGAGCGTCTTCTGGACAAAAGCCACCTGGGACAAGATCTCCACGCCAGGGTCAGTGGGTTCCTGGGCTGAAAACAGGAGGGAGGGAGGGAGCGATCAGAAACGGTGTAGATCAGAGGTCTCCAAACTTGGCAACTTGAAGACTTGTGGACTTCAACTCCCAGAATTCTTCAGCCAGCATAGTTTATTCTCTTGTATTCCCTTCCTCTGCAATCTCTCTCCACTTTAGGAGATTAAGAGAGAGAAAAAAGCAGGCATAGCTGGCTGGAGAATTCTGGGAGTCGAAATCCACGTCTTAAAGTTGCCAAGTTTGGGGATCCCTGGTGTGGGGTTTCCTGCTTGGGCTTGGGTTGGACTAGATGACCTACAAGGTCCCTTCCAATTCTGTTAATCTAAGTCAAATTTAACTCCTCAAGTCTTAAAGTTGCCAGGTTTGGGGACCCCCGGTGTAAGGTCTCCTGCTGGGCGGGAGGGTTGGACTAGATGACCTACAAGATCCCTTCCAACTCTGTTAATCTAAGTCAAATCTAAGGTCTTTCCAGCCTTTGAGTCCACCGGAAGGGGTCGGCATGCCTCCCATGCGTCCGCAGTCTGCTCCACCCCCTTACCCCACGAAAAAAGGGAGTGGGAGGGAGAAGGGGTCTCGGGTAGACTGTAGAACAGGAGTCTCCAAATTTGGCAACTTTAAATACTTGTGGACTTCAACTCCCAGAATTCCTGAGCTGACGTGACTAGAGGAGGGATTCTGGGAGTCGAAGTCCACAAGTCTTGAAGCTGTCAAGTCTGAAGACCCCTGCTGTAGAAAAAGCGCAGAGAAGAACAATCAGGATGATTAGGGGATTGGAGACTAAGACGAACGGTTGCAGGAACTGGGCATGACTAGTCTGGGGAAGAGAAGAACCAGGGGAGACAGGAAAGCAGTGTTCCAATATTTGAGGGGCTGCCACGGAGGGGATGAAGGGGTCAATCTGTTTTCTAAAGCACCCGAAGGCCAGACAAGTGAGAACAATCAACCCATGGAACAGAAGTTGCCTTCAGAAGTTATGGCAGTTTCATCCCTGGAAGCTTTCAAGAAGACACATTTCCTATGCCCAGTACCAAAAAACTCGTAATAATAATAATAATAATAATAATAATAATAATAATAATAATAATAATAATAATAATAATAATAATAATAATAATTGATGATGATGATGATGATAATAATAATAATAATAATAATAATAATTGATGATGATGATGATGATGATAATAATAATAATAATAATAATAATAATAATAATAATGATAATTCTCCGCGCGGGTGGTTATGGGGGCGTCGAGATACTCCCACGTGACGCCCCTCCTGCGCGAGCTGCATTGGTTGCCAGTGGCCTTCCGGGTTCGCTTTAAAGTACTGGTTTTGGTCTTTAAAGCGCTCCATGGCATCGGACCAGGATACTTACAAGACCGCATTCTGCCAGTAGTCTCCCACCGACCGGTGCGCTCCCACAGAGAGGGTCTCCTCCGGGTCCCGACGCCTTCTATGTGTCGTCTGGTGACCCCGAGGAATAGGGCCTTCTCTGTGGGGGCACCCGCCCTTTGGAATGGGATGCCCCCTGGATTACGAACGACTAGTGACCTGAGGGCCTTCAGACGTGACCTGAAGACCTGGCTCTTCGAGCAGGCCGGCCTGAGCTGACTCAAATGGGATTTTAAATGGGGTTTTTAGATTAGTTGGGATGGGTGTACAAAGTTTTAATTTATTTTAATTGGGGTTTTTAGATTTTTATAGGGACAGCCTAGGGTTTAATTCTTTTTTAACTATCTATATTTGTATACATGTATTTTAGTTGGCTGTTCACCGCCCTGAGTCCTTCGGGAGAAGGGCGGTATATAAAACCTAAAATAAATAAATAAATAAATAAAATAATTGATGATGATGATGATGATGATAATAATAATAATAATTGATGATGATGATGATGATAATAATAATAATAATAATAATTGATGATGATAATAATAATAATAATAATAATAATAATAATAATAATAATAATAATTGATGATGATGATGATGATAATTATAATAATAATAATAATAATGATAATTGATGATGATGATGATGATGATGATGATAATAATAATAATAATTGATGATGATGATGATGATAATAATAATAATAATAATAATTGATGATGATGATAATAATAATAATAATAATAATAATTGATGATGATGATAATAATAATAATAATAATAATAATAATTGATGATGATGATGATAATTATAATAATAATAATAATAATAATAATGATAATTGATGATGATGATGATGATGATAATAATAATAATAATAATAATTGATGATGATGATGATGATGATGATAATAATAATAATAATAATAATTGATGATGATGATAATAATTAATAATAATAATAATAATAATAATTGATGATGATGATGATGATAATAATAATAATAATAATAATAATAATAATAATAATTGATGATGATGATAATAATAATAATAATAATAATAATAATTGATGATGATGATGATGATAATAATAATAATAATAATAATAATAATAATAGATGATGATGATGATAATTAGAGTGGGTGGAAATGGAGAAATTAACTATGGAACTAAAAGGGAAGGCAGACACGGAATACAATGCAATATGGGAAACATGGTATATTTGGATTGACGATAGATATAAGAAAAGAAAATGTAAATAATGTATATAATAGATACGAGGGTATGAAAGTATTGTGTATTGTAAGTTTAGATAGGATACATAAATGTATATATAATGTCACAGCACTGTCGAATTGTTGATAACATCTAATGGATCTTAGCCAAAATCAACTTCCAAACTATTTGCAGTCAGAATCATTCTTTTATTGTAGAAAAAGTAAACCAATTCACGTCCATGCTCTCCCCCAGATACCACTCCTCCAGGAGGTAAAACAAGAGAGAGTTCAAAACCAAAACAGAGCATCCTTTATAACTGGTGGGAGAGGAATATGCAGTGATGCATTATGGGACTTGTATGCTTAACCAGTTCGACATTTTACCTTAACGTGAATAAGTTTTGGTATTTTGTGTAAATGGAAAAAAAAACTCAATAAAGCATTTTTTTTTTTTTTAAAAAGGAAGTGATTGGGCAGAAATGATACAGGCAGGGTTTCCTGCTTGGGCGGGGTGGGCTAGATGACCTACAAGGTCCCTTCCAACTCTGTTAATCTGCCCGTTGCACGAGCGAGCGAGGGAGGGAGGGAAGGAGCGGGCGGGGCAGAGGCGGCGCCACCCGGAGGACTTGGGGGCAGAAGTATCGTCCCAGCTGGTGTGGGGGGGGCGGTGACTCCTCCCCTTGCCCGCTCCCTTCCTTGGAAACAGCAACCTGCCCACCCCCACCAGGCCCGCGGGCGCGGCGCGGCGCGCGGCGTCGGATGGTCAAAACGTTCAGCAGCTCCCCAAGAAGGGAGCTCAGACCGGATCTCTCTTTGGGCCCAGGCTGGATCCCGGATGGATCGTGTTCTCGCCTGGGGAAGGCGAAGAACCGGGGTGGAATTTTATTTTATTTTATTTTTTTTTCCCTCCCCAGCCCTCGGGCGGTGGCTTAGTTCTCACGGAAAGCTTTGCCGAACTCGGGGAGGGGGCCTTTTTCCGGGTTCGCGTTCCAACGGCCTGCACGCGCCCGCGGGCCTGCCCGCACCCAAGGGCTAAAGTCGCACGAGGCAGGAGAACTGAGGGTCAGAAATGGGGTAGGGCAAGGGTCGCCCTGCTTGTGCGGGGGTATGGGAGGTGGGGGGGTGGGGGCTGGACTAGATGACCTCCAAGATCCCTTTCCGACTCCGTGAAGGGGAATCTGTCCCGCTTGCCTGATTCCTCCCCCCCTCCCACCCCTCGAGTTGCTTGCACTCGGCACAGGAAGCCACGGAAAGCCCCCCCGCCCCCCCCCCCGCCACGCACACACACACACACAATCCTTTCTTAGAATAGCCGGCCGTGTGAATTCCACCCCACTTAACCACCCACCCACCCCGTTAACCTTCCCACGGATCGTGGGCGCAGGGGGTGGGGGAGGGCGGAGAAAATCGGTTCCCGTCCCGCTCCCGACTTTTGCGAACTCGGAAAACGATGGGAGGGGCGGGGGGGGGGAAGTCGGGGAGTGGGCAGAGATAACAGATAACAGATCCTCAAGAGTTGGAAGGGACCTTGTAGGTCATCTAGTCCAACCCCGCGCCCAAGCGGGGGACCCTACACCTTTTTTGACCAATGGCCGTCCAAATCTCTTCTTGAAAGTCAAAGAGGAATTCGCCCGTTCCTTTTCCGAGGGGGGGGAGGAGGTTACAGCCTCGGCTTCTTTTCCCTCCCTCCCTCCCACCGACCCCCGGACCCCCGAGGGTCAAACTTCTCTTCCCCTCCCTCTGTCCCAGGGACTCCCCCCCCCCCTACCTCTCCCGAGTTCGGCCTGGGCCAGGAACATGAGCGTCAGCAGCCGCGCCAGCCCCACCGAGGCCCCCGCTCCGTTGCCTTTGCCAGCCATGGAGAGTCGTTCGCTGCAGCCCGGACAGAAAGTGGAAGCGACGCGTCCCGCGGGGCAATTTAGCCTCAGCCGTCGGGCTGGCGGGGCGACCGCGCCCGCTCGAGGACCAATCAGAAAATCGAGCGGCGGTGACGCCATTGTCGCCGGGCGAAGGAACGCCGGCAGGTGGACGGTCCCGGAGATAGCGTACAACCAGCAGCAGTCTCCGGTTCCGGCTTGAGGGCTGCTGCAGGATTGCTCCCTGCCCCTCAGGAGGGGCAGAGGTGGGTTCAGTGTTCCCAATTCCAAATGGAGCGGAGCGGAGGGTGCCTGGGGTCTCTGCTGGAGTCTGATTCAATCCATCAATCGGAGTAGAGCTTGGAAGGGACCCTGGAGGTCGTCTAGTCTAGCCCAATCCCCCTGCTAAAACGGGAGACCCTATTATATACCATTACAGACAGGGAGCTGTCCAGTCCTGAAAAAAAAAACTCCAGTGATGAAGCACCCACAACTTCTGGTGGCAAGCCGTTCCACTGGTTGATTGTCCTCCCTGTTAGGAAGTTCCTCCTTCATTCCAAGATCCAGATAACGGATAATCAGAGTCAGAAGGGACCTTGGAAGTCATCTAGTCCAACCCCTCCTCTCTGCCCAAGCAGGAGGCCCTACACCATTTCTGACAAATGGCAGTCCAATCTCTTCTTGAAAGTCTCAAGTGATGGCGCTCCCACAACTTCTGAGGGCAAAGCTGTTCCATTGGTTGATCGTTCTCACTGTCAGAAAGTTTCTCCTTATTTCCAGGTTAAATCTCTCCTTGTTCAGTTTCCATCCATTATTCCTTGTCTGGCCTACAGGCGCTTTAGAAAATAGCTTGACCCCCCCTTCCTCCTCTCTGTGGCAGCCCCTCAAATATTGGAAGACTGCTATCATGTCTGGTCCTTCTCTTCACAGGCCCAGTTCCTGCAACTGTTCTTCATATGTTTTAGTCTCCAGTCCCCTAATCATCCTAGTTGCTCTTCTCTGTACTTTTTCTAGAGTCTCAACATCTCTTTTTATAGTGTGGTGACCAAAACTGGATGCAGTACTCTAGGTGAGGTCTTACTAAGGCTTTATAGAGTGGCTGTCAGGCTACAGAACTTTTTCCCATTCAATCAATAAGAATGAACTTCTGAGAACCAAATGTATCAAAAGGAATCCTTTATTGAGATGAGACAATTCATGTAGGAGTTCAAAGCAGCGTCTGAGGTCCCTCAGGCATACAGTGATAGATAAGGGAGTTTAGAACCCCTCCCCTTATCTCAATGTTTACTTAGGGAAACAAAAGCCAATATGTTAATTCCCTTCCCAGCCCCTCTGTAGGAAGGATCTTTCTCACACTTTCCTAGGACATACCTAATTTCCCCCCCACCCACTTTTTGGAACGGACTGTTTTTTGGAGGTTGCCCAGAATACTTCACTGTGGAATTTTTATGGTCTTCTCATCTCCTGGCTGTGCCTCTCAGAGGTGTTAGGTTCTGGCCATCTGGCTTCTCTCCCTCCATTGTATCATGTGTGGGTGTACAAATTCGATATAAGATTAAATATATTCAGGTTACATCAAGAAAGGATTTCCTTATCAGTCTCCCCTGCCTTTTCTTCTTCCACTGAAGAAATGACAGATACACGGATCTGACAGTGGCATTAGTACCTCTCTCGATCTTGATTGTATCTCTCTGTTAATGCAACTTAGGATTGCATTAGCTTTTTTGGCTGCTGCTGCACACTGTTGGCTCCTATTTATCTGGTTGTCCACTAAGACTCCAAGATCCCTCTCACAGTTACTGCTATTGAGCCTGGTTTCACCCAGTCTATATGTGTCCTTTGGGTTTTTCTTGCCTAAGTGTAGGACTTTACTTTTCTCTACATTGAATATATCCATTCAGATCCTCCCTGGGCTTGGTGAGGGGTTCAGCAGCTTGCCTTGCAAGGCAGGGGAGGTGAAGTTTAGTCCCGCCTTGAGCATGAAAGACAAGGACTGGGTGAGCCAGTCCTTGTCTCTTATCCCCACTCCACCCCACAGGGTTGGCCTTGTGGTCTAAAGTTACTGGCAGGAGGATTAAGTTATGTTCGCTGGCTTGCATTGTACGTAAGAGTCGCTTTTTAACCGGGCAGCAAATACATCTGGTGAATAAATATAAAAAAAAACCAGGGGATGAAATAAAAAAAAAACAATCATGGTAATTAATTATTTCTGCAAAGAAGCTGAAGAAACAGTGGATCACTGGGTGAGCCACTGGAAGAAGATCATGTCAGTGTATGAGAAATTATGAGCTGGGATAGCCATAACAACAAATCAGCCAATGGGAACTGTTTGGTGATTAAGAAACAGCACCTGTTGTGAGCCATGCCAGACAGCTTGGAGACTGGGCATGGTTTAGGACCGTGATGGTGAACCTATGGCATACGTGCCAGAAGTGGCACGCAGAGCCACTTCTGCCGGCATGCGAGAGGTCACCCGGAAGAGCCCCACTGCGCAGGTGCATGCGCCACCTGCCCGACAGCTGATTGTCGGATATCTGATGCACATGTGCAGGAGCATGGGTTCGCAGGAGATGCACATGCATGCACAGAGACAGGCAGGGCATCATGAGAGATCATGCGCACATGCGCAGGGGCATGGGGGCCCTCCTCATGCACTGCCTTCTGGGTGCTGGCATCCGAGCATGCATGCACACAATTTTTGGCACAGGAGCCCCAAAAGGTTAGCCACCACTGGCTTAGGGTAATTGTTATGTATAAATATCAAGCCTCTGTGAATTTTGAGTTCTGCTTGCTTCTGCTTCTTGTCTTTGTATTTGCTACCACGTTGAAAGAGCTGCATGGATATTGTATACATGCATCGTATTTTATATTATTGCATATAAACAAGCTTCTATAAATGAATCCTGCTGAATTATTTACTTGTGTGCTGGTTGGATTGTTGCAAACTCCGACACTTTCTCAATTTGAAAAGTTAATAAATTATTGGAAACGGTTGTTGCGCAATGTAATATACATTGAACAAAAAAGCTTAAGGAAGAAAGATGAATTTGGAGGAGAACTTATGTGGGAGGGGGGGAGTGGAATAAAATGTTAGAAAGTGCTAGAAGGGGGTGGAATGAGTTGACATCTGACTCAGTTTCCCATTGCACAATGATGCCTTGAAAACCATGGAATAAGAAAAGCAATCCTGCTGAATTATTATTGCTGGTTGGCTCGCTGCAAACTCTAACAGATCGCATGGACTAGCAATGTAAATGGCTGTTAGGACAAAAGTAGCAACAATGGAAGAATCTGCCAGAAATAGAATGGAGTAGAATAGAATAGAATAGAATAGAATAGAATAGAATAGAATAGAATAGAATAGAATAGAATAGAATAGAATAGAATAGAATAGAATAGAATAGAATAGAATAGAATAGAATAGAATAACAGTAGGAAGGGACCTTAGAGGTTTTCTAGTCCAACCCGCTGCTTGGACAGGAAACCCTACACCACTTCAGACAAATGGTTATCCAACATCTTCTTAAAAACTTCCAATGTTGGAGTATTCACAACTCCTGGAGGCAAGTTGTTCCACTGATTAATTCAGGAAATTTCTCCTTAGTTCTAAGTTGCTTCTCTCCTTGATGAGTTTCCACCCATTGCTTCTTGTCAATCCTCAGGTGCTTTGGAGAACAGCTTGACTCCCTCTTCTTTGGGGCAGCCCCTGAGGTATAGGAACACTGCTATCACGTCTCCCCTTTTCATTAGACTAGACATACCCAGTTCCAGCAACCGTTCTTCATATGTTTTAGCCTCCAGTCCCCTAATCATCTTGGCTGCTCTCATTTGCCTGCAAGCCAGAGATCAGAAAATAGACAACGTAAACACAAAATGAGGAAGTTAAAGTGCTCGGGGACTTTAGAATTCAAACAGATAGGCGCCTGCCACACAACAACACCCCTCCCCCTCCCCACCCAACCTGACAACCGAAGCCTTGTTAGAGACCCCACACACCCCTTCAGGGTCTCTGTTTTCTGTTGCTCCCCTCTGGGAGGAGATTTTGAAGCATCTATATAACAGGTATCTCTGGAGGTTTAGTTTAGTTTAGTTTCATTGTACCTCGTACAACGAAATCAAACACCATCTTCAGTGCATAACATGACCATGAAAATAAACACAAACACACATCCTTCACACTCCTTCACATTGAATTTAAAACCCCCGACAGCACACCAATGCTGCACTATACAGTAGAATTCAACAGAGCTACTGCCCTGGGATAGAAGCTGTTTTTCAGCCTGTTTGTCCTTGTTGAGAGCATTTTGCACCAAGACAAATTCCTTGTGTGTCCACTCACACTTGGCCAATAAAGAATTCTATTCTATTCTACTTTTAAAGAAGAGATTGGACTGCCGTTTGTCAGAAATGGGGTAGGGTCTCCTGCTTGGTCAGGGGGTTGGACTAGATGACCTACAAGGTCCCTTCCAACTCTGATTATCTGTTATCTGTTAAAGTGACAATATTTTATTCTACCCTGTCCTGTCTTATCCTATCTGTCCTGTCCTATGCTATCCTATACGGTCATATGCTATCCTATGCTGTCCTATGCTATCCTATCCTATCCTATCTTATCCTATCCTATGCTATCCTGTCCTGTCCTATCCTATCCTATTATGGATAAGATAGAGGAAAAAAAAGTCTGGATAATGAACATGGCAGTCCCTGGAGAAAGCAGAATAAAAGAGAAACAATTACAGAAACTCACAAAATGCAAAGACCAGCAAACAGAAATACAAAAAAGTTATGGTTAAAAAAAGGCACAATTACTGATAGCCCTTGACCACAATCGAGCCCTAAATTTTCCATTGCTAAGCAAGACAGTTGCTAAGTGAGTTGTGCCCTGTTTTGTGACCTTTTTTTGGACACAGTTCTTAAGTGAATCATGCTTCTCCCCACTGATTGTCAGAAGCCAGCTGGGAAGGTCGCAAAAGGGGACCACATGACCCCAGGACAGTGCAAAACCGTCATAAACGCAAGCCGGTTGCCGAGATCCTGAATTTTGGACACGTGAGCATGGGGAAGCTGCAACGGTCATAAGTGTGGAAAACGGGCATGAATCACTTTTTCAGTTCTGTTGTAACTTGGAACGGTCACTAACTGAATGGTTGCAAGTTGAGAACTACCTGTAATATGAGTAGTAATGGTGATGGGCATTGACAAAAATCCTCCTCAGTCAATTGCGGAAGGCAGCTCTGCTTGGAACGGCTTAAATCCCGCGAGGGGAGCTTTGGCGCCATCCAACACTCTCCCGGGTGCTTGGAAGGGCTCCGCAATCGACTGAGGGGGACAAAAAGACCAAATCGAGGCTGAACAGCTTGAACATCGCCCGGCGCCTCCGAAAACTATCTCCGCCAAAGGACTTGGATGTGACTCCTCTGCCCGGAGACGGATGACGCTCACGAATCTCGATTTTTCATTGGGTGGGCCGGATATTCGATTTTGTAGAAGTCAGAAATAGAATCCCGAGGCGCTGCCCCTTCCCCCTCTTGCTTTCCCCTCCCCCCTCCCTCCTCGTTCTCCCCTCGCTCTCTCCCTCCTCTTTGGCCCTCCCTCCCCTCGCTTTCCCTTTTCCTCCCCCTCGCTCTCTTTGCTTCCCCCCTCCCTCCTCGTAACCCCCTTCGCTCGCTCCTCATGCTCCCCGCCCCTACTGTTCCTCGTTCTTCCCCCTCCCTTTTCCCCTCTTTGCTCCCCCCTCGCTTTTCCTCCTCTTTCCCCCTCCCTCCTCCCTCGCTCTTCCTCCCCCCTCGCTGTCTCCACTCCCTTTTCTCCCTCCTCACTCTCCCCCATATTCTTCCTCATTCTCCCCCTCCCCGTTCTCCCTACCTCCTCACTCTCCCTCCTTCCCCCTCGTTCTCCCGCTCCCTCCCCTCTTCGCTCTTTTTCACTCCCCCTCGCTTTCCCTTTCTCTCCCCCTCACTCTCTTCGCTCCCTCCTCACTCCCTCCATACTCTTCCTCGTTCTTCCCCCTCCCTTTCTGCCTCCTTGCCCCCCCTCGCTTTCCCCCCTCCTCCCCCTCCCTCCCTCCTTGCTCTTCCTCCCTCCCCCTCGCTTTCCCTTCTCTCCCCCCTCGCTCTCTTTGCTCCCCCTCCTTGCTCCCCCTTCGCTTCCTCTTCACTCCCTCCATACTTTTCTTCCTTCTTCCCCCTCCTTTTCTCTCTCCTCGCTCCCCTGTCGCTTTTCTCCCTCCCTCTTCCTTATTCCTCTCTCTCATTTCCCTCTCACTCCCCCTCCCTCTTCCCCCTCATTCCCTCTTCGCTCCCTCCCACCCTCAGTTTTCAATCCTGCTGTGGGTGGGCAGCCTTTCCTCCCTCCTGAGCCAAGAAGAGGGTCAGGGTTCCTTTTGCACCTGAGACCGGCAGGAAAGGGGGGGATCGGCCCTGGGGGAGGAGGATAAAGAGGGCTTGGAGACCCCCAATTACCTTCCTTGCGCCCTGAGCCTTGGACAGGTGGGAAAAGGCTAAAAGGCTTCTGTATTTAGGGGCAAGGACCAAGAAATGCGAGACCCCCTGTTGCCCTCTTTAGGGTTTCTGCTCCACTCTAACCTTGTCCCCTCCCTCTGGATAAGGGGAATTGGGTTCCCACAAAGTCCTCCAAATGGCAGGAACTGAGAAAGGGAGGGGGGGGAGAGTTTCAGAGAAATCAGGCAAGACTAAATAAGAGGAATGGGAAGTGAATCTTTTGAGGGAGGCGAGTTTGAGGAGGGCCTGAAGCTTCGCCTTCCTTGTCTGGAGGAGTTTCAGCCTCTCCAGCAGCCCCGATGCTTCCTGGTGGTCTCCCATCCTTAGGCTAAGCAAGCTGGTCTCTCTCAGCCAGGGGAGGCCAGGGGAGGCTGGGCAGCTTCCAGCTATTGAGGGAGGACGATGAAAGATCAGCTGATCATTGGTGTTGCCAGATCAGGCCAGAGCTCAGAGCCCCAACTCTCCCCCAGCTGCAGCAGGCAGGCATCCCACAGGGCGTCCATCCTGGGAGGGCCTAGATCCTCTCCTGGGATGGGGCGGGGGGGCTGGAGGGGTCAAACTTCCCCCTGGCCCAGCACTGGCCTCAGCTGGACAGAACTGGGTCCCCCCCACTGCAGCTGAAGGAGGCGGCAAGGTCCGAACCTGCCCCACAATTGTGTCTTTGGACAGACCCAGTCACACAACATGGGCCCCAGATCCAGGCAGCCTCTGATGGGAGGCCCATCGTTCTCCTGGTCAAAGCAGAACTTCTAGGCTCTTTTCCTGTTTCTCCTCCCCCGCAAGATTTTCTCTGAATTCTTCCTTGACACTCCAATCCCACGTACACACACACACACACAGAGAGAGCAGCACTTCTTCCTCCCACCCCCATCAGCTGCAGAGGCGCTTGGGTTTCGCTTCCCTGAAGCGTTGGGCTCCTCCGAAGCAGAACTGAGGAACTGGCCAGGATCCAGCAGACAACAAGCCTGGATTCGTCATCAGGACAGTTCGGAGACTGTCTTCCTCTGCCGCAAGGTCCTCTGGCCCACCAGAAGTGGCTGAAAGGGCCATTCTGACAACCAGATGATAGTTCTCTATTTTTTTTTTCTCCATCAGTTAAAGCAGATTGAAGAAAGTAGTCCTTGACTTATAAGTTCGTTTAGTGACCGTTTGAAGTTACAATGGCACCGAAAAAAAGGGATTCTTCATCTAATATTCCTTCTTTTTAAAATATTTTATTGTTTTGAATGTTTTTTAATACTTGCATGTACATACCTGTTTTTAGCTTTGTTGTATGTGACCCAGAATCACTTGTTGTGAGATATAAATTTGAGAGAGATGATGAGAGAGGGGAGGGAGAGAGATGATAGATAGATAGATAGATAGATAGATAGATAGATAGATAGATAGATAGATAGATAGATAGATAGATAGATAGATAGATGGGTGGGTGGATGATATAGATAGATATATTGTAGATACAGTATATAGATTTTGTAAATAAATAGATACTGTAGATAGGTAGGTAGATAGGTAGATAGGTAGGTTGGTTGGTAGGTAGGTTGGTAGGTAGGTAGATGATAGATACAGAAGTGATAGATAGGTAGTAGATAGGTAGGTAGGTTGATAGGTAGGTAGGTTGATAGATGATAGATACAGAGATGATAGGTAGATAGTAGATAGGTAGGTTGGTAGGTAAGTAGATAGATAGATAGATAGATAGATAGATAGATAGATAGATAGATAGATAGATAGATAGATGGTAGGTTGATAGGTAGGTTGATAGGTAGGTTGATAGATAGGTAGGTAGATAGATGATAGATAAATAGATGATAGGTAGATAGTAGGTAGGTTGATAGGTAGGTAGGTAGATTGATAGGTAGGTACATAGGTAGGTAGGTTGATAGAGATACTGTATATAAATTTTGTAGTTGATAGATAGATAGATAGATAGATAGATAGATAGATAGATAGATAGATAGATAGATAGATAGATATGGATGGATGGATAACCCTAACCCTAACCCTTATATTTTGAATATAAGCAGAAATATTCCTTTACATCAGTGTGTTGTCCGTTCCTTGCAGCCTCTTTAAATATGTTCCAATTTGTGCCCTTGTAGCAATCTCGTAGAACCTCCATAATTTCTGCTGGCCACACTGTCCCTAGTTTTCTAATGGGTCCCTCTCTGATTAACCAAGGCGTATATGCTAAGCATCGCAGAAAGAAAATCTGAGGAGCCAGAATGAGGGCGAGGGGCAGCCTTAAATACTTCCTGGGTGTCGTCCCCCCCCCCCCCCCCCCCCCCGTGTCAAAGCCCAACTCTGGATGGAAATTAGGGAGGGCTGCTTGCTCTCAAATCAGCCTCTTGTCCCCAGCTGAGGTCAGGGGAGTCAAAGTCTCCCCTGACTATTGTGGGAGCCTTAGCTAATTGACAAAAGATTCATCTACTTCCTCTGTTTGGTTGGGTGGCTCATAATATCCCCCCATGGCTCCATCCTTCTGTACCCCCTTTCCTATTAACCCAAAATGCATTCAAGGAGATTTTCCTCTTCGTTTTGTTTTGGTGCATTTCTAGAGTGGTTTGGTTATTTTTTATATATCTATAGTGCAACTCCACCTCTTCTATTATTATGTCTGTTTATTTTTCAACACTTTAAATGGGAAGATATTCAATGTAATAGCTGGGACAGGGAAGTGCACAATGGGCCCGAACACCCCGTTGTGGCTGAGTGAGGGCGGGCTCCCGCATGAGGCAATCTGCGCTCTGATTGGTTGCTACGGGTAGAAAGGGGACGTTTCCCTTTTTCCCGCCTTTTTCTTCTCTGGGCTGTTTGAGATTTACCTCAGGATGTTCCTGACTGTCTTTTCTACTGTGAATGTTAAATACATTTATACTGATATAAAACTACAAGTTTGTGTCCGTGTCTCCCGCTTCCTTTGGGCAGCAGCTGCGCGATTCCCCCACATTCAATCTCTTCAGTTGCCCCTTCCAGTTGTGTGTTTCATCCCACCATGTTTCAAGGATTGCAACAATGTCACACCTGCCTTTGGGTTCCACCTTCACCCCGTTTATTCCTCGTACTTTGAGCATCCACGCAGAGGCCTCTGAGTCCCTTTTTAATGGTGTTGGTTTCTACATCCCTCTTTTTTGTCTCCAAGTTCCCCCTTTTTCTTCCATATTTCTCTGATTCCCATAAGATTTGAGCTTCCAATTAGCTTCAAAAACTTTGTCTCCCTCTCACTTTGGTTTCACTTTCAAGCCCTTCTGATGAGGGGAGCCAGTCGGTGTCCAGAGCCGACATTCTGGGTCCTTGTGAGGGGCAGCTCAATGAGAGGTCTCCCCTAGATGGTCCCCTTCCCACAACCTCTCCTCCAGCTTCCCAGCCTCACCTTTCTTGCTCTTCAGGTAGGAGAAGAGCCCCACAGCCAGGAAGGCCGCTCTTATCACGGCCCCCATGATCCCCATCCAGAGTTTGCTCCTGGCAGAGCTGAAGAAACAGGAAGGAGGAGCAGGAGGATCAGACCCACCTTCCCCCAGGAGAGTCCATTCTGGTGCCCCCACACACACACACAGGGAGGGTCTCTCCTCCTTCTCAGGGCAGGGTGGGGTCCCCAGAGTAGGAGGGGAGGGAGAAGAGGGTCTTACCCCACTGGATGGTGATGGGGGCCTCCAGGCTGGCGTGCCCCACCTAGCAAGAGTAGATGTCCCCCCCGCTGGGGTTGGGTCTCCACATCTCCTGGAGTTGATATGTCCAGTCTCCATTCTGAAGCTCCTCCCTGAAGGCCACACCCTCCTCCTCCAGCCGGCTGTTCTTCAGCCACTGGACCTCGATCTCCAGGGGTTAAAAGCCCCTTGCGGTGCAGAGGAGGATGACGTTGAGGGAAGCGAGGTCCATCTTGGTGGGGGAGATGGTGACGGTAGGCTTGGCTGGAAGGAAGGAGGAAAAGGAGGGACATGAGAGACACAGGAGGGCCCAGAACAGGAGACCAAGTTGGTTAGTTCAGGCCAAGATCCCTTTCCACTCCTGAACATGATAAATGTTTTAAGTCATCTTCCAAAAAAAATTTCAGCAAGAAATTATAAGGGATCCTGAAAGAGGGAAAAAGGTGAAATCCTTCCTGATTGGGATCATTTGCAGTCTTCAGAAAAGAATTCCCCAAATAGGCAAGTCTGACAGGGATAAATACTGGAAACATCCAGAGGTGGAAGGAATCTTTGTCCAGATGTGGTGGACATGGAAAGAAATAACATAGAAGATGGGAAGGACAGACGCAGCACGGTTCGGATGATTCTTGGGATCTCGTTAAAAATGAAACTACACTTTTAATTAGGTGTAATACCCCAACATTTGTTTGTTTGTTTAGTTATTTATTAAACTTATTTGCCAAAGTGGACCAACTAACCCAAAGTCTTACAAACCCTCTCCTAGCCATGATTGCCACCTGCTCTTCGGGAATCCAGGAGAATCTCCAGAATTGCAAACTGGGTCTCTGGGATAACACAACTCCATCCAGAGCGAAGTTGGTTCAAGTCCCCCATCTTGGGACTCTGGGCACCCAAAGGCCAACGGTCTGGCCAGGATTTAGATGAAGTGTCATGCCCCCTGGTGGAGACTGACTGTAATCCCCTATTCAGCCCACCCAGCCTCCCCAACTGTAATTTTCCCTGGTGGGCTTCTCATGAGGGGTCCGAATGCGGAAAGACACACAAGGCAGCTTTCTCGGGATGAGAGCCCAGAGCTGACTCCAGGACCCCCTTTTATTAGCAAAAGGTGAGAGGATGCAGAAGGCAACAAAGGAATTCAAACAAGCATACAGATATGATAACTTTCTATACGTACGCGGTTCTCACTGGCTGGGCAACTGTTGCTGGGGTGAATCTCTTTTTATCTTTCCTCCTTGTTCTGTGTATGTGTTACAGTCGCGGAGTGGCCTACACATACACAAGATAGTACAGAAAGTTCCAACATCTCCTCTGTTTTTGTTTTTAAAGGCAGGATTCTTTGTCCGAGAGATGGAGATAGCTGCGTCGTTCTGGTTCCTCCTCTCCCTCGTCCCACACTGATCATTAGGCTGAGTTTTTCTGGATTCAGAGGATCCTTTTGACGCTCTTCTTGAGTCTTCGCCCACAATGCCATTACCTGCGCCGTAGCCTTGCGTTCAACGAGTAATGATAAGCTATTGCTAATAGTGCGTACAAGAATAGGCAAAACACATGGTAATATAATACAACCGAGTGCAATCATCCCAACTAAAGCTGCAATAGCCTGTAACCCTGGTAATTTTGGAAACCAGGATCCAAATAAATCATTAATATTAAACCCGTTCCATGTCTGAACTGGAACGTGAGCAATTTTTACCATTTTTTCAGATATTTCCTGTATTACTTTCCCACTCTCATCAATTTCTATACAACAATTTGTCAAATTAAACTTTCCACATACCCCTCCCTCTTTTGCCAACAAACAGTCAAGGGCCAAACGATTTTGCATAATGTAAGTCCTGGATTTAGCACTTTCCTTTGCAAGGTGTGTTAATGCTAGAATAGTTTCATTTGTTATGATTTTGACAACTGCTTGTAGTCGGATTATCCTGTTAATCATGTAAATAGGAGTCCGATACCCATATGTGCCATCCTCTGCCCAAGTAGCTGGGCCATAAACCGCGATAATTCACTCAGGGGGCCATTCACTATCTTTCCAGTTTCCCTTATGAATATCTTTGGTACCTCTTTTGTTTTGAACGTTGCCTAGCTCCTCATATACTGGAACTCCAAGATCTTGTCTTTGACTGAGTGGCAATAGGAAAAAACTGGGTCTAATGGTTGCCAATACACACAAGCCGTACCAGCGTTTGGGCAATCTATTATAGGCAAAACGACCGCATACCCAATACAGCCCGTCAGGTGTGACCCAGGGATCATTGTTATCCTCGGGGGTCAACAAAAAGGTCATGTTAGCAATCTTTTCTAGTGATTTGTTAGGAGCAGTCAAATTTTCTCCCGACCACCATGTCCCATTATCCCAGGCCCCTAAGCATCTCAGTGCCCCTGCATCAAAGGTTCTATGTTTGGTTTTATTTCTTTGATAACAAATATTGCCCACTAGATTAGTAGTAATGGCCCAAATTTCATCTCCCATTTGTAAAAAGGTGTTGTTAGCGCCTCTTGCCTCAATGTGATCATAGTCCACTTCTTGGGCTTCCCAGGGCCATTGTTCTCCCATACTGGTTCCCCCACAAACAAAGCAATTGGAAATCTGAAGTTCTTTTGCAATGGTTTCTGCCAAGGTTAAAAAGGTGTTCTTTGCTTGGGCAGGAATGGCCAATTCTTGTGTTTTTTGCATCTCTTGGTCCCCAGGTGATCAGGTCAGCTGGGCCTCTCCAGGTCGGATCAGGGAGCTGTCGATAGTAGACCTGTGGCTTGTTGATAACTGCGATTGGGGAGGCAGAAAAGTGACGAGTTGCAGCAGAGGCGGGTGGGGTCCCAGTTAGGTTTAAGAAATTCAAGGTAAAAAGACAAAGGTTCAATCTATCTTGCACTGCTGGGAGGCCAGGAGTGATTTTCCCCTGTTTTATATTATAACGGTCCAGGGCCCTTTTTAAGGTTTGATTGGCACGCTCAACCAATGCTTGCCCCTGTGAATTGTATGGGATACCGAATTTATGGACTATGGACCAACGGTTACAAAACTCTGCAAATAGCGAGCTAGTGTAAGCAGGCCCATTGTCTGTTTTTAATTCTTTTGGGCGTCCCAACGTTGCAAAAGTCCGAATGCAATGGTTAATTACATGTTTTGTAGCCTCACCCCTTTGTGGAGTTGCCATTATGAATCCTGAATAAGTATCAATTGAAACATGAAGATGTTTCCAAGGGACAAAGGAGGGATATTGAGTAACATCCATTTGCCAAATCTGACAACACTCGGTGCCCCTAGGGTTTACTCCCATTGGTAATGAGTGAGCTTGTTTGCTACAGGTAGCACACTGCTGAACAATGGCTGAGGCTTCTGATGCCGAAATTCCAAATTGTTTAATGAGCGCTTTTTTATTCTGATGGAAGTAGGAATGGCTTTCCCATGGAGAAATGGGGGAGAGAGTGAGCAACAAAGAAGAGGAGGTAGCTGTGTCTGCAACATTGTTGCCTTCCTGTAAGAAACCTGGGAAGGGTTGGTGACTTCTAATATGCATAACAAAATAGGATGCGTACGGTCTTGTATCAAAGTCTGCAAGGTCAGAAATAACGACAAAAGATCTGGGTCCAGTGAAGGGGATAGATAAGACTGAAAAATTGTTTTAACGATTTGGGTGACATACAAACTGTCGAGAATCAAGTTTAAAGGCTCCCTAGAAAATTGCTGAAGGGCTAAAATAGAAGCAGTCAATTCAGCACGTTGGGCGGATAATTGTGGTGGGGTGACTTTTGTATGCCATATGCCCTGTGAAAACCAGGCACAGGCACCTTGAGTTTTACTGCCATCTGCAAAGGCTGTAATGGCATGTTGAATAGGGGCTGATTTCTGATGACAGTCCCACAAAACCGGAACTTGTTTTAAGAAATGAAAACGAGGGTCAGAGGGAGGGTGGCAGGAAAGGGTCCCTGGCCATTCTGTCAAAAGAGCAGGCTGAAGAGAGGCGCCCCGGAGCGTAAATGACTCCTGTGGCAGCAAAACAGCAGAAATGGGGAGGGAAAGGGGCTGGGCAGGGAGGTGGGAATAAGGTAGGAGGTGTTGGGGAAATCAGCGTCAAGTGACGCATCAGCAATAAGAACAACAGAAGCTGGAAAAGAAAGCAGGAAATGGCACCCACTGTGCAGCCTTTTGGGTGGGGCTGGCTACAAGCCCCGAATTTAGTTTCCCGAGGGGGAGGATGGAGATTGGTAAACGACACAGGAAAAGCAGAGCACTGTGCGAGTTCCTCGGGATCAAGGAGACCTTGACTCCGAGCCTGTGCTATAGCAGTAGCAACCGCTCCCATGGTGGAGTTGGGAGGGGGTGCAGCGAGCTCGGGGGATGCAGGAGGGGCAGTAGCCTTGGGGGGAGAGACTGGAGTAACAGAAAAGGCAGCCTTATCCCCCGAAGCAGCCCCTTATTGATATGGCGGTGGCTGTGGGACAATTGAAGGAGACTCATGCAGATTTTTGTCATGTTGTATCAGAGCCTCCATAACCGCCTGCCAGGCAGAAAGAATTGTTGCGGGGGCTCTCGGACTTTCATGGAAATAAGTGCCCAATTTTCTCCATGTAGTCACTTTAAGCGAGCCTCTCTCCGGATAACCCGGACAATGTTTCCAAACATAGGCCATTAAACTGGCAAGGTCAGATTTAGTAAGGGTCGGGGTGGATTTTCTATTAAATTTAGGCTTGGTTAGCTCTCTAAGTTCTTGCAGGTGCGCTGCCTGCGTCTTAGAGAGCCCTACTCCCATACTCACGAGGGGATTGCCGTCTTGCTTCGGACGGAATCGTGTGCACAAGCCTCTTCCAGGCGATGAGTAGAGGAGCTCCAAGAATGTACAACCGCAGAGGTTATCACGTCAAGGTCACCGGATGTAATTTTCCTGGTGGGCTGCTCATGAGGGGTCCGAATGCGGAAAGACACACAAGGCAGCTTTCTCGGGATGAGAGCCCAGAGCTGACTCCGGGACCCCCTTTTATTAGCAAAAGGTGGGAGGATACAGAAGGCAACAAAGGAATTCAAGCAACCATACAGATATGATAACTTTCTATACGTGCGCGGTTCTCACTGGCTGGGCAACTGTTGCTGGGGTGAATCTCTTTTTATCTTTCCTCCTTGTTCTGTGTATGTGTTACAGTCGCGGAGTGGCCTACACATACACAAGATAGTATAGAAAGTTCCAACACCCAACCTCCAGGATCCTCAAGGGGGCAGCCTCAGCATCACCTGGGTCCCCAGAGGTGGAGATGTAAAGTTATATCATCATCATACGCAGGAGACCTCCAGCCCTGGTGACGGAGGGTCTCACCCAATGGATCCACAGGGGATCTTGGGGAAATGGAAGGTGGGGGCAGTTGGAGGGTGAGGAGATCAGATAGATCCCAGGATCTCAGCGGACCCTTGGAGAGGATCCCTCTTGATCTCTTCCTTCAGCAAGTTCTCCAACTGGCACAAGTTGTGGGAGCGTCATCACTTGAGGCTTTCAAGAAGAGATTGGACTGCCATTTGTCAGAAATGGTGTAGGGTCTCCCGCTTGGGCCGGGGGTTGGACTAGATGACCTACAAGGTCCCTTCCAACTCTTGATTATCCTTTTATTTGTTTGTTTATTGGATTTAAAAGCTGCAGGGCTGCAAATGACTCTGAAAAAAAGAATAAAACAAAACAAAAGGGGATAACAGGGGAAAGAGCTTCCAGTAATCGTTTTTTAATTTTTTTCTTAAAAAGGTAATTTTAAATCCTAAAGTGCCCAAAATAGCATTTCTGGGCCCCCGAAAGAGTGGGAGGGGCTTCTGGCTGGAAAGAGGGAGGGAAACAGGTTTTATCCTGAATAGGATAAAAAGGAATCAGGGACAGAAAGAAATAGATGAAAACCCAGCGTAGTTCTCCACTTACGACCACAATTGAGCCCAGAATCTCTGTTGCTAAGTGAGATGTTTGTTCCATGAATTTTGCCCCATGTTACGACCTTTCTTGCCACAGTCGTTAAGTGAATCATTCCAGTTGTTAAATGAGTAACCTAGTCAGTAAGTGAATCCGGCTTCCCCAGGGACTTTGCTTATTGGAAAGTTGCAAAAGGGGATCAGGTGACCCCTGGAGGCTGCGACCGTTGTAAGAACGAGTCAGTGGCCAAGCACCTGGATTTGGATCAGGGGACCCTGGGGAGGCTGCAATGGTGGTAAAGGTGAAAAAGGGTCAGAAGTCATTGTTTTCACTGCCCTTGTGACTTCGGATGGTCACTAAGTGAACTGTTGTAAGTGGAGGACTGCCTGTATTGAGCAGGAGGGAGGGAGAGACAGAGACTTGGCTGGATTCCCCTCCCCCCCCAAAAAAGAACGTCATATTTGGGTGGATTTCCTGGGGGGATCAAAGGGATCCAGACAGGGAATAAGTTTGGATCCTGGGAAGAAGAGGAAAATTTTGTAGTTCTGAGAGGGCAGAACAGATAAAGAGATCAAACCCTCATCCGGAAGAATTTAGTTTATTTTATTGTCATTGCACCTCGTACAACGAAATCAAACACATCATGGACCATGAAAATAAACACAAACACACATCCTTCACACTTCACACATTGAATTAAAACCCCACAACACTGCACCAACACTGCACTATACAGCAGAATTCAACAGAGCTACTGCCCTGGGATAGAAGCTGTTTTTCAGCCTGTTTGTCGTTGTTTTTATTATTCTGTACCGTCTGCCAGATGGTAATAGTTCAAAAAAAGGGTTCCCGGGATGAGATGAATCTTTGAGGATGTTTTGAACTTTCTTAAGGCAGCGGGCGCTATAAAGCTCTTCCAAAAAGGGGAGAGGGCAACCCATGATCCTCTGGGCAATGACGTTAACTCTCTGGAATGCTTTCCTATCTGAATGTCCAGGAAGGAAACGAAAGGGGAGGTCCCGGCCTCCCCTCCCAGGGAAAAGCCCTCCCCCAGGACACACCTCTCCGGCCGATCAGGTGCTCCTCTCTCTTGGCTGCCTTGTAGTTGAACAGCCAGTAGTTGTGTTGGCACGTGGGCCATTGTGTACTGTAGGAACTTTTTATCATTGTTTCACCTGTCCGCCTCCGCCTTCCCCCAATGGTCATGTATTTCCCAAGGTCGCTATCGAAGAATATCGAGGTCGTAGAAGTACCTGAGTAGGAACCTCACCCGCTGCATCCCGTTGAGGAAGTGGCATTCGTGCTTCCACTGGTGCAGGAAATGGGATGAGGAGGAGGAGAAGGAGGAAGGCCATCAGTTTGGAGTCCAAAGCCCATCGTTCCCAGCCATTGGTAGAGGAAGAGGGTCCCACGGAAGAAGGGAGGGAGGTGGGGGAAGCTTCCTTTGAGATACTGGAGGAAGGCGCCCCTGGAGGAGGAAAGGGGGACTCTGTCCGCCTTCCAGCGCGCATTGAAGATTCATCTTTTCCAACAAGCCGGTCTGGCCTAGAAATATTGGATGGTTTTAATTTTGTTATTTTTTTACCCTGTTTTTTATTATTTTATTGGTGTCTTAAATTATCAGCCATTGATTTAATCCATTTTTAATGTTTTTAAATTTTATATCTGGTATTGCACTGTTTTTAGTTGGGCTGTGCACCGCCCCGAGTCCCAATTTGGGAGAGGGGGCGGTATATAAATTAAATAAACTCTAAACTCTGTCAGCCCTAGAGAAGAAGGCAGATTTGCTGGGGGGGGGGGTCTGGAGGGGAAGGGGAGAAAGAGGGGGGAGGAGCCTCCTTAAGGGATTCCTCCATCCTCCCGATAGAAGAAGGGAGGCAGGAGCTCACCTAGTTTAACAATCCCATTAAGTCTCTGCAGTGAGCACATGGGATTTAAAGGGGGAGGAATTGTGGGGGGAGGGCTGGAGGGGAAGTAATATCCATACCCCCCACTCTCTCTTCCTTTGGGAGGAAATATGGGGAGGGGGCACAAGAAGGACATCTAGATCGACTCTCCTGGGGTCTCCCACTGTTCACCTTCCCTAGGTCTCCCCTCTTTCTTCTTCCCCGAATCTTTAGCCCACGCACTGGCCTTTGGATGATTGTCGAGGATCAAACCTGTTTGCTATCCCCCCTCCCCCAAAAGACCCCCTGCAGTGCCCCCTCCAAGAGCCTCTCAAAGGGAGGGTCTCCAGCCCCTCTCACAAAAGAGAATTTTTGAGAGCCAATTGAAGGGAGCAACACAGAGCCCCCAATATCCCCCTCCCTCAGTTCTCCCCTTTCAAAGTCCCAATAGAGCAAAGGGGGATTATGGGGGTGGGGTGGGGGGGTTCTTGGTCTCCTCCTCAAATCCAGGGGCTCCCCCAGGAAGGACTGAAGGTCCCCTCTTGCCTGATTTTCAAAGCCTCAATTCTGAGATTCAGAAGAAAAACGGAAGTTTCTGCAGAAGCCAAAATACTTTAGTTCCAACGTCTCTTTTTCCTTTTGTGGATTCAGGGCTGAAAATGCCTCAGTTTCCCTATTTCGCTTTTCCTTCCCTTCCTTCCCTTCCTCTTTCGAGGCAGCCGATTCAGACCCAGGCAATGGATGGGGGAAAGAGGGATCCGGCTGTGACTCCCCACTTCGGCTACAATAGGGGAACAGGGGTTGGGGCTCCTTCTTATCCTCCTGGGTGGCAATATGGGCAGGAAGGGGGAAGAGACCACGCAGAGATCGAGGCTGTTGGAGGCTCTGGAGACCCAGCCTTCCCCCTCCGGGGGTCCTTCCCAGCCCCCTCCTCCTCTCAACACCCTCCTCCCCTGCCCAGCCCCCTCCTTACGGGAGTCTCCTTCCCCCCCTTGCTTCCAGGGATCCGGCCCAGTGACCTCACCAGCAGCATCAGAAGGAGCCCAGCAGAGCCCACGGATACCGCCCTACAAACACCCCCAAAGAGAGGGGAGGAAGATACGGAGGCTCCCACCCCAGAGGCAGAATGGGAGGGGCTGTATGGGGGTGAAGGAACTTCGGACGTGGGAGTGTCCAGAAAGAGGAGGGCCAATGAGAATCCTCCCTTCTGCAGCGTCATCGGTCTCCGGGCAGAGTCTCCCTTGACTTCACCCGACGGCGTAGATTAAAATTCGAGTCGGATATTGAGGCCCTTTTTTTTAGAGTAGAATAGAATAGAATACTTTATTGGCCAAGTGTGATTGGACACACAAGGAATTTGTCTTGGTGTAAATACTCTCAATATACATAAAGAAAAATTGCATTCGTTAAGAATCAAGAGAAGATCTCTGGAAGGCCCGGGACAGGGGTTGTTCCTCTGTCCTGGTCCTGTTAGATCTCTCAGTGGCTTTTGATACTGTCGACCACAATATCTTATTGCGGCAGTTGGTGGGGCTGGGAGGGGAGGCACCGTGTTACGGTGGTTCTCCTCCTTCCTCCCCGACCGCTCGCAATTTGTGTTGGCAGGGGGGCAGAGGTCGACCCCGAGGCCCTTGTTTTGTGGGGTGCCTCAGGAGTCTGTGCTCTCGCCCCCACTGTTCAACATTTATGTGAAGCCGCTTGGCGAGATCATCCGTGGTTTTGGGGTAGAGTTCCATCAGTATGCTGATGACACTCAGCTATACATTTCTACCCCAGGCCACCCCAACGAAGCTGTTGAAATGATGACCCGGTGCCTGGAAGCCATGCGGAGTTGGATGGGTCTTAACAGGCTTCGTCTCAACCCGACCAAAACCGAGTGGCTGTAGTTTCCTGCGCCCAGACACAGCCAGCTCACTCTATCGCTGGCCGTGGGGGGAGAAATTTTGACCCCCACAAAGAGGGCGTGCAATCTGGGTGTCCTCCTGGATGTATGGCTGTTGTTAGAAGATCATATAGCGGCTTTTTATCAGGTCCGTAGGATCTACCAGTTGTGGCCCTTTCTGGATCGGGGCACGCTTCGCATGGTCACTTCCGCCCTTGTCATCTCCTGCCTGGACTATTGCAATGCTCTCTACATGGGGCTCCCCTTGAAAAGCATCTGGAGGCTTCAGCTGGTGCAGAATGCGGCTGCGCAGGTGATTCTGGGGGCTTCTCGGAGCTCCTGTGTTACACCACTCCTGCACGAGCTGCATTGGCTACTGGTGGCCTTCCAGGTACGATTCAAGATGTTGGTGGTTACCTTTAAAGCGCTCCATGGCTTGGGACCCAGGTACTTACGGGACCACCTGCTGCCACCATCGGCCTCCCACTGGCCAGTGCGCTCCCACAGGGTGGGCCTCCTTGGGGTGCCGTCAGCTGGATGATGCTGGCTGGCGGCCCCGAGGGTGTGGGCCTTCTCTGCAGGGGCACCCTCCCTCTGGAATGAATTACCCCCGAAGATGCGGACCATTACTGACCTGCAGACTTTCCAGCGCACATTAAAGACATACCTTTTCCAACAGGCCGGTCTGGTCTAGTATTAATTACTAGGGTTTAAATTTTTGGTATTTTTTAACTTTTTTACCTTGCTTTTATTGCGTTACTGTAATCTTATATTTCCAGCCACTAGTTTAATTCTTTTTAAATCTGTTTTAAATTTTCTACTAATTGTGCTGTTTTATCTGGGCTGTACACCGCCCCGAGTCACTTTTTGGGAGAGGGAGCGGTATAAAAATTTAATAAATAAATAAATAAATAAAATCATAATGATAGTCATAGGGTACAATCAACAATCAAATCATTCTAGGAAACAGCCAATATAAATCGTGACGATACAAGCAACAAAGTTACAGTCCTACAATCACAATTAGGAGGGGATGGGTGATAAGGAGTGATGAGAAGATTAACAGTAATAGTAGTGTACACTTTGTAAATAGTTGAACAGTGTTGAGGGAATTATTTGTTTAACAGAGTGATGGCTTTCGGGAAAAAACTGTTCTTGTGTCTAATTGTTCTGGTGTGCAGTGCTCTATAGCATCGTCTTGAGGAAGGAGTTGAAACAGTTTATGTCTGGGATGTGAGGGGTCTGTAAATATTTTCACAGCCTTTTAACTTGTGCAGTATACAGATCCTCGATGGAAGGCAGGTGGGTAGTAATTGTTTTTTTTTTTTTGCAGTCCTAATTACTCTCTGAAGTCTGTGTCTATCCTGTTGGGTTGCAGAACCAAACCAGACAGTTATAGAGGTGCAGATGATAGACTCAATGATTCCTCTGTAGAACTGGATCAGCAGCTCCTTGGGCACTTTGAGCTTTCTGAGTTGGCGCAGAAAGAACATTCTTTGTTGTGCTTTTTTGATGTTGTTTTTCATGTTAGATGTCCATTTTAGGTCATGTGATATAATAGAACCTAGAAATTTGAAGGTCTCTACTGTTGATACTGTGTTGTCTAGTATCCTCAAAATAATATTCTGGTTCTTAAGTCATGTTTCCAAGCAAATGACAGCAAGAAATTAAAAGGATTCCTGAAAAATGGAAAAAAGATTCCAAGTTGGGATCGGTTGCAGTTTTTTGTCCCCTCCCAAAAGCCCTCCCCCCAAGAGCCCCCCTAAGACCACCTCAAAGGGAGGGTCTCCCCCCCTTCACAAAAGGGAGAGTTTGGGCGAGTTGATTTCCGAGGAGCAACTCAGACCCCCAAATCCCCTTCTCTCAAAGCCCCCCTTCCAGGTCCTGATTGAGGAATGGGGGATTATTGGGTGGGGAGTCCTTGGTATTCCCCCAAATTCACAGGCTCCCCCAAAGGGATCCAAGCTCCCCTCTTGCTTGACCTTCAAAGCCTCAAATCTGAGATTCAGAAAAAAAAGTGAAGTTTCTGAAGGTGCCAAAATTCTTTTTCTTATATATTTTGGCGGCATTTGTGGATTCCGGTCTGAAAATTCCTCAGTTTCCCCCTTTTGCTTTCTGCCTCCTTCCTCTTTTAAGGGAAGAAACTTTGTGGGCTCCAAAGTGATTGGGGCCTTGAAGCCTCTCCTGTCCTCTACCCCTTTCCCAAAGTCTCTCCTGGGGATCCCAGCCCCTTCCTCCCCCCCCCCCCCCGCCTCCCAGCATCCCTGGGTCCCTCCCAGCCCCTCCTTCCTGGGCGTCTCCTTCCCCCTTCGCTTCTGGGGATTCCCAACAGCCCCACTCCCATCAACAGCTCAAGGACCCCAGCAGAGCCCATGGATGCTGCCCCACAAGCGTCCCCCCTCCAGGAATGGGGAGACCTGGATGTTTCCAGCCACAGAAGCGGAATTGGTAGGTCTGGAGTGGGTGGGAGATGAAGAGTTTGGAGGGCAAAGGTTCCTCCTCCCAACGTGGGTCGCTTTCCGGAGGTTTCGGTCCCAGCTGGGTAGCATCTTCAGCGGAGTGGAGGGGAAAGGGTTTTAAAAAAAGCTTCCTTCACTCAAAGTCAGCGTGGAGTAGCCAGAAGCAGCAGAACCAATCAGAATTCCCCGTGATGCAGCAGCATCAATCTCCAGGCAGGGTCTCTCTTGCTTTCACCCACTGGAGGAGAATTTGTAGCTGACACAGGAGTTTCAACTATGACAACGTCACACAACCTTCACCCTGTTTCTTCCTTGTGCTTTGAGCATCTGCGCAAAGGCATCTGAGTCCCTTTTTAACTGACTTTGATTTCTACATCTCCTATTTTGAGTCTGAGTTCCCCCTTTTTCCTCCAATTTGGTGGATTCCTCTCAGATTTGAGTTTCGAATTAGCTTCCAAAACTTCCTCTCTCTCATACTTTCAAGCCCGGGATGAGGGGGTCAGGGATTCAAAGGGGGACTCTTGGGGAAAGGAAAGGGGGTAGCAATGAGGACTGAGGAGATCAGGCAGATCCCAAGATTACAGCAGAGCCTTGGAGGATCCCTCTTGATCCCCTCTTCAGCAAATGCTCCAATTCTTAGATGGATTAATGAGGGGTGTCTGGGTGAGCCCCCCCAAGAAGGTATGCTCCAACTTAAAGTACTTTGCTAACAATGTTTCTCTCTCTTGAGGGATTGTTTTTAATAACTGTTAATTCTATAATGCTGAAGAGCATTCAATTTGTTATTTGTAATTTAAAGCAGGGATCTAATCTGGTTGCTACCCAAATAACATTTCAGGTGTGGATTGTTGTTGTTTTTCAAAATAAGCCCATTTGCATCTGGGAACATGAAAGATCTTTCTCGAATATCTAAAAGGCAGTGGCTTTACAAAGTGAAAATCGTGACTATTTGTTTGAACCAGAAATGCAAACTCTAGATGAGAAAAAATATCAGCAAAAAAATGGAGTATTTTTAAATAAATGGAAATTGAAAAGTTTCAATTTGGCATTTTATTGAAAACTTCTTCAAATCATATAGATTACTTTTAGTAGGTAAACAGAGTATCGGATGGCATGAATCATTTTTATGGCCCAAGCCAAAATTAACCTAAGTTTAGACAAAAATCTACTGATAGGAGTTTGTGGTTCCAATTTGATAAGATGGGAGTTGCTGGAGAGATTTTCATTCACTTCTGGATCCACTAGTGAATCGCAAGAAGATTCTTTTTTATTTTTAAAGATCCCCCAGAAACCCAACTTTCTCCTTCTATCCATCCAAGAATTGAAAGAGCACTGGTGCCTGAAGTCCTAAGCCCGGTACAAGTCTTCGGCGGCTGGCGCGCCTATCCATACTTTCGCTGAAGCAGGAGATCCTATACCATTTCAGGATCTACTGATACTCCTATAGGATCTCTTTCAGACAAGTGACTATCCAGTCTCTTCTTTAAAACATCCAATGATGAAGCAACCGCAATGTCTGAAGGAAAGCTGTTCCACTGGTTAATTGTCTTCACTGTAAGGAAGATTCTCGTTAATTCGAGGTTGCTTCTGTCCTTGATTATTTTACATGCATTGTTTCTTGTCCTGCCCTGATACTTTGGAAAATAAATTGACCTCCTCCTCTTTGTGGCAGCCTCTCAAGTACTGGAATACTACTATCATGTCACTCCTAATCCTTTTCTGCAGACTAGCCACCCCCAAATCCTGCAACTGTTCTTCTTATGTTTTAGTCTTCAGGCCTTTAATGCACTTTCTCCAAAGTCTAAACTTCTTTTTTGTAATGCGATGACCAAAACTGAATGCAGTATTCCAGGTGTGGCCTTATTAAGGCTTTATAAAATGGTACTAACACTTCAAGTGATTTTGATTCTACGCCTGTTTATACAATCAAGGATCATATTAGCTTTTCTGGCTGCTGCCGCACACACATGACTTATGTTTAAGTGATCATCCATTCAGCCTCCCAAGGTCCCTCTCACAATTAGTGTTTTTGAGCCAGGTTTCATGTAATCTGTTTTTCCTGCCCAGGTATAAAATCTTACTTTTCTCCATATTAAGTTTCATTTTGTTGGATTCAACCTTGTCTCATTTGGATTAGAAAGGCAAAATATGCACACACACACAAATCTAGAGACATGGTGAGTCAGTGGTTAGAATGCAGTACTACAGGTTAACTGCCCACAACTGGGAGTTCAACCCTGATAGACTCATGGTTGATTAAGTCTTTCATTCTTCAGAGGTCGCTAAATTGAGGACCCAGATTGCTGGAGACCATATGCTGACTTTGTAACCTGCTCAGAGTGTGGTAAAGCATTGTGAAGTGGTATGTAAGTCTAAGTGAAATTGCTGTTGCTATATAGTTTCTCATGAGTGTGGATCCTTTTATGAGAAATAAGATGACCATTCTGAGTAAAACTTTCAACATTCCACAGATTTATATGGCTTCTCCCGTGTGGATCATCTTATGGGAAATAAGATGACCTCTTTGAGCAAAGGTCTTTCCACATTCCATTAATTTCAATGGTTTCTCTACTGTGTGGAGCTTTTTGTGGGTAGTAAGTCCACTACTATAAGCAAAGGTCTTTCCACACTCCATGCATTTATATGGTTTCTCTCCTGTGTGGATCATCTTATGGGAAATAAGAATAACTCTGTGCGCAAAGGTCTTTCCACATTCCATGCATTTATATGGTTTCTCCCCTGTGTGGATCCTTTCATGGGAAGTAAGATTATATCTACGAGCAAAGGTCTTTCCACACTCCATGCAGTTATATGGCTTCTCTCCTGTGTGGCTTCTTTTATGGGAAATAAGATTAGATTTATGAGCAAAGGTCTTTCCACACTCCATGCATTTATATGATTTCTCTCCTGTGTGGAGCTTTTTGTGGCTTATAAGTCCACTGCTATAAGCAAAGATCTTTCCACACTCCATGCATTTATACTGCTTTTCCCCCGTATGGATCTTTTTGTGGATAATAAGTCCACTACTATAAGCAAAGGTCTTTCCACACTCCATGCATTTATATAGCTTCTCCCCTGTGTGGATCACCTGATGGAAAATAAGTTGACCTCTTTGAGCAAATGTCTTTCCACACTCCATGCATTTATATGGTTTCTCCCCTGTATGGATTCTTTCATGGGAAGTAAGTGTACAGCTACGAGCAAAGGTCTTTCCACATTCTATGCATTTATATGGTTTCTCCCCTGTGTGGATCCTTTCATGGGAAGTAAGTGTACTGCTCAGAGCAAAAGTCTTTCCACACTCCATGCATTTATATGGTTTCTCTCCTGAGTGGATCTTTTTGTGGCTTCTAAGTCCACTACTATGAGTAAACGTCTTTCCACACTCCATGCATTTATACGGCTTCTCTCCTGTGTGGATTATCTTATGGGAAATAAGATTACCTCTTTGAGCAAAGGTCTTTCCACACTCCATGCAGTTATATGGTTTCTCTCCTGAGTGGATCTTTTTGTGGCTTCTAAGTCCACTGCTATGAGTAAATGTCCTTCCACATTCCATGCATTTATACAGCTTCTCCCCTGTGTGAATCCTTTCATGGGAAGTAAGATTACCTCTTTGAGCAAAGTTCTTTCCACACTCTATGCATTCATATGGTTTCTCCCCTGTGTGGATCCTTTTATGGATAGTAAATTGACTGCTTGTTCTAAAACATTTTCCACATTCCAAACATTTATAAGGCTTGTCTTTTGTGTCAATCGCTTTTTGAGATATAAGGAAGTTATTTTCAGGAGAAAGAATGAATGTCCCATTGTAATTTTGTCCCTTGTGTCTTCTTATAGCATCTTCTCCTTTGTTTTGGGTTAAATAGTGTTCATTTATTTGTACTTTAGCTTTGATTCGCTTCACACTTTTTCCAGTATATTTTTTCCTTATTTTCCCTTGTCGCGCAAGAAAGTCTTGCATCAGAGCATCAGTGGAAGACGAGTTTTCCTGATTCCAATTCTTTGACTGGTTTCTTTTGTTGCTTTTGTATTCCATTTGAATTCTAAACTTCTCCGTTCTATCTTTAGCATTGATCACTTGGAACAGTTCACTGGAATCTTGATTCTCCTGCCCATTATTACCTTCAAAGCAAAAGGGAAATCAAAATAACAAGGTTAGAGAAAAAGATCAAAGTGTAGAAAGTCAAGTGAAATTCTTTCTGAAGTTCTTTGAAATTCCATTAGGTTGTATGTTTGTATGCCTACAGTGGTGTAATATAGCCATGATGGTTTCTATATTCATGAGTCATGAAAGCTCTGAAAATATCTAGAAAACATCTCTTATTTTACAATTATCTATATATATGCAGATCTCACTCAGAATCAGTTTTGAGTTAAGGAATAATCTTAGGGGAAACATCCAAGGAGGAATTAGGAGAAAACTTGAGATTTATTGAGGTGGCTTAATTTCAACAGAGACTTGTGAGAAATGAAACAATTTTGAAACAAGCTCCTTCTTCCGCGCTGTATCTTGCAGCAGCTGCTCCACGGAACCCCTGCTCGGTCTGTTCCTCAATCCCAGCAATGAGATTTTGGAACGAAATCCTTTTCTTGAAGCCTCCTATTGCCTTTTAAACACTCTTTCCACTGAGACTGGAAAGGTTGGGATGCTTCAAGCTATTTCACTGCCCCAAAGTCTGATCGGTATGCAAGGACTCTGGAACAGTTCGCAGAGAACAGAGGCCTAATTAATTTAGTGCGAGATCACACGAGACCAGTAGCGATAACATATCATGCTACTAATCTTGCCTGATCTCGCACTGCAGTACTTTAGACCTGTGTTCTTTTAGGAACTGAGGACTGCACGAGATCCAGGGCAAAAGTCTTTGAAATGAAGAGGGGTTCCCTCTGTTTGAAAAGCATTTTGTCCTGGATCTTGTGCAGGCCTTGGTTTGCAGAGAACAGAGGCCTAAAGCACTGTAGTGGGAGATCACAAGAGATCAATACTACTAGATTTCCCACTACTGATCTCACGTATCTCTCACTACTTTAGGCCTCTTTTTTATGAAAATGCACCGAAGTAGGTAAAGGAACCGATGGTTCACATCATCATCACAATGTACCATATTTTTCGGACTATAAGATGCACTGGACCATAAGACACACCTAGATTTAGAGAATGAAAACAAGAAGAAAAAAAAAGATTTTGGCCCCTGCGCGTCCCGTTTCTGCCCTCCCTGGCGTCCAGATGCACTCTGCAGGACAAAAACGGGCCTGCTTTTGGTCCCCCAAACCCTCTGTGCATCCCATTTTCAGCCTCCTCAATGATGGGGAGGACAAAAACGGGTGTCGCGGAAATCAAAAGGGTGGAAATCGGACGCGCGGAGGGTTTGGGAAGCCAAAAACAGGCTTGTATTCACTCTAAAAGATTCACAAACATTTCCAGACATTTTTGGGGGGGAGAGCGTTTTATAGTCCGAAAAATACGATAAGTCCAAGCTGGGTGGGGGAAAAGTTACGGCGAACGTTACAGAGCCTCTGCTGTCATTCGTAAGTATGAACAACGGCCATGATGCTGCAACACTCATAATTTCGGAACTGGGTCTGAAGTACTTGGGGCAGGGCTAGTCATAACTTGGAACGGTCACTAAGTGAACTATTGTAACTGGGGGATTACCTGTAACCTAGGATGCTCTGAGTCACATTGCATGAGGCCTTTGCTCTTGAATTGGATTGGGAGGACACAAACAAGCACATCTCATTCTTTTCAGCCTCCACAGAGAAGTTCAAATAGAAATGGGAAAATACAGATAAGAAATGGCACAGAAACCATCTAAGCAAAGAGATATTGACTGTTTCCTTCTTTGGAGCACCACAAGGCCTGATCCTTTCCTTCTTCCTCCCAGGAGACGATATTTGATTAGTGTTTTTTAAATAAAAAAAACTAACTATAATCTCTCTTCTTGATTGGGGACTAGAAAACTCTTACCCAGAGACACCACATTCTTATGGTTTTCAAGCATGACTTCTGAATGCAGCGCTTTCTGGTCAGGATCCAGCTGAGACCATTCCTCCTCAGAGAAATACACAGCCACGTCCTCAAAGGACACAAGACCCTCCTGGAAATGGAATAAAAAACAGAAATGGAGGATTTTCAAGATCTGTTCATCTTCATCATTGATTTAGACAAGAGGATAGAAGGGGAACTCATCAAATTTGCAGACAAGATCAAATTGACAGGAATACCAACACTCCAGAAGATAAGCTCAAGATATAGAAGGATCGACAGATTGGGCCCCATCTAACAAAATGAAATCAAAAGTGAGAAAAGTAAAGTTCTACATTTAGGAAAGAAAACCCAAATGCAATAGCATAGGTGATATCTGGCTCAAAAGTAGTAAATGCAACAGGGATCTTGGGAGTCCTAGTGGACAACCACTTAAACCTGAGTAAGCACTATCCTACAGTTGCAAAAAAACCCTCCTCCAACAGAATCACAGGCTGCATTAAGAGGGATAGAATCAAGATGACACGAAGTGTTAGTATCGCTTTAATAATGGCTTGGCACGACCACACTTGGAATATTGCATCCAGTTTTGGTTGCCAGATGTAAAAACGGTCTTGAGACTCTAGAAAGAGTGCAGAGAACAGCAACAAAAATTATTAGTTGGACCGGAGGCTAAAACATATAAAGAACAGTACTTGGAATTGGGTATGTCTAGTTTCATGAAAAGAAGGACTAGGGGAGACATGATAGCAGGGTTCCAAGAAGCAATGGATAGAAACTATTCAAGGAGAGAACCAATCTACAAGTAAAGAGAAATTTCCTGACAATGGGAGCAATTAATCAGTGGAATGACTTGCCTCCATAAATTGTGGTGCTCCAACATTGGAGGTGTTTATGAAAAAATTGGGCAGCCATTTATCTGAAATGTTATAGGCCTTCCTGTCTGAGCAGGGGGTTGGACTAGAAGACCTCCAAGATCCCTACCAACTCTGTTGTTCTAATCCATTGTTCCCAAATTCCCAAAGCAGAGATATGCACTACGTTAAGTGACTGTGCGTCACACAAGTCCTTATTTTAGGTGAGAAAATGGGCAAATCTGAAAATTGCTTTCACTGAAGAAATATTTGTGGAAGTTTTATCAAGTTCATTGATTCTGCAAAACCTTCAGTGCCTTTCAGTAAAGTACCTTTGATACCATCAACCATGGGATTCTCCTGGGGCAACTTCAGGGGATGGAAGTGGAGGCCTTGTACTATCTTGGTTCACTTCCTTCCTCTGTGACTGCTCTCAGTCAGTGTTGATAGGAGGGGAGAGATCCAGCCCTCACCCACTGCTTTATAGGGTCCGCAGAGCTTGGTACTCTCTCGGCTCCTGTTCAACATTTATATAAAGCTGCTGGATGAAATCATCTGTCACCATGGACTGAGATATCACCAATATGCTGATGATACTCAACTGTATGTCTTGGCTAGTGGTGAGTTAAGTGTTGGTGAATTAAGTGTTGCTGTGTCCTCCCTCTCACAGTGCCGGGAGGCTGTTAGGGGCTGGATGGGGAGCAACGGGTTGAAACTAAACCCTTGCAAGACCGAGTGGCTCTGGGTTTGGGGTTCGTTGGCTCAGGTTGAACTGCCACCTTTAGTCTTGAATGGGGTGGCACTACCCCAAACAGATCCTGTGTGTAATCTAGCAGTTTTCCTGGACTCACGACTCCTACTTGAAGAGCAGGTGGCAGTCGTGGCCAGGAGGCCGTTTGCGCATCTGCGGTTGTACACGAGTTACGCCCTTTCCTGGACCAACAGTCCCTACTCACAGTCACTCATGCCCTAGTCACTTCCTGTCTTGACTATTGCAATGCGCTCTACATAGGGCTGCCCTTGAAGAGCATCTGGAGGCCCCAGTTGGTGCAAAATGCAACAGCCCGTATGGTTTTGGGAAGACCCTGGTTTTTAAGAATTTTTTTAAATGGTAATGTGGCAATGTATTTATTTTTCATTAGCCTTGCACAATTGCGAATCAATGAATTACCCCCAAAAATGAGTCTCTAGAAGTTCCTGCCACTATGATACGTTTATTCCTATTTCTTGATGGACTTTTAAAAAATTGCTTCTTGTAAACTACAAGTTGGAGGAGAACCTAGCAGAACAAGATAACCAGAGGAAGCTATGCTGGCTGACAGCAACTTGAACCTGCTATTCTGCTCTCCATGTTGTGAAAGAACACAAGAATAATCCAGGCCAAACAAGGTGGGAAACAGAAGGAGAGAGCCCTCTGCACACCCGCTTCACTTCCTGAAGGGAGAATAGAAATCTAATATATTTTCCCTTTCTTACTTGATTTGGAGGTTCAACCGCTGTTTGATCTCCCTCATAAAAACCAGGAAGATTCATTCTTTGTTTCTCTGTAAGGAATAAATAATTTGAAAATGCATAATTAACAAAATAAGAGGAGGTATTCCGTAGGAGAGAAGAGAGAGGGAAGGTAAGACAGATGGGTAATTGGAGGATCTTCCATTACCTACTGAGGTGTCCTGACTTTGGTCTTCCCAAGTGATCCTCCTGAAAAATAGCTCCTGAGGGGGATTTGATAGGTTCTTCTTTGTCTCAGGATTGCTGATCTCCACAGTGCAGCCCTTCAAATAGCAGGAAGGAAGGAAGAAGCAGAATTAATGTACATCACACGACATAAAGTGGATTCTTATATTTGGAACACAACCTCAAAGCCCCCAATATCCATCCATGTGGCTGAAACAATGGAACAATGTCCTACAAGAACTGGAGAACTGCCACATATTATGAACATGGGAGATGTTTGGGAAATAGGGGTGAAGCATTCAAGCACTCTCTCTATTTATTCCCTTCTGAGCTCCCTTAAATCTCCCACCTGCCACTGGAGCTGCTCCTTCTGCTCCTCTGCCTGGCTCAGGAGGAAGCCTTCCGCCAGGGCCACCGCTTGGGAGCTGGTCTCTGCTCCACACTCCCGTACCCAGTCCTCCATCTCTGGGGGCAGGAGAGCCAGGAGCCGCTCCAGAACCACCAGGTCCAGCATCTGGGCTTTGCTGTTCTTCCCTGGGTTCAGCCATCGCCTGCACAAGTCATGGAGTCGGCTGCAAAGTCCTCGGGGTCCCTCAGCCTCCCAGCATCGGATGGAGGTCCAGGGCGGAACTTCTGAAGGGAGGATGGTTCCCTTCTGCAGGAACTTCTGCCCGGTTCTGATCCAGCTCTCGCCACAGCTCCCAGGCTGAAGAGCCGTGGGGCCTTTTCTGCTCCCCTCCTTGGCCAAAGGGGGTGTCTCTATCCTTCCTCTCTCTGGCAGAGCAACTCCAAAGAGCTCCAGGTACTCTGGTGGGTCTCCTGGGGCATCTTCCTTCACGGGACCGCAGGGCGGATCCCCGCTGGTCCTTCTGCTCTCTTCCTTCCTTCCTTCCTTCCCCCGCATAGGAAATCCTGACTTGCAAAGACTGCCGAGGGCTCCGAGGTTCCGGATCTGGGAGGGAGAGAAAAACCGATGCCCAGAATCAGAAAGGGGGATTCCTCCCCTGGACCCCCTTCCCCCAACCTGTAGGGAGCCCCAAGCAGCTCCTCCCAGCGCAGGGTCCAGCCCCCCCGCTCCCCCCGAGCAGGGCTGGAGAGGTCGCCCCCCCACTTCCCTCATCCTCCGGAGACGGGATCGGACTCTCGGGGAGTCCGGTGCGAATCCTGCCTCCTCCTCCTCGCCCGGCTCTCTCCTCCCCTGCTGGGCCTCCACCAGCTCCGCCCTTCCTTCCCCTCCCCTGCTTTGGTGGAGAGGGCGGCTGGTGAATATGGGATCCGGGAAGAGCACCCTCACCCGGGGCACGTCTGGATGACCCCCGCAAGACCCTCCCGCAGCGTCTCCGCCTCCTATGGCGCCCCAGGGATTTAAGGACAGAGAGTGCGGCGTCCTAGAGAGGCAAGGCTCAGTGATGTCACTTCCTTCGCCGCCGCCTCTGACAAGACAGCCGTGACGTTCGCCCTCCAGTGGCCCAATGGGGAAGCGCCTGGAATTCCCTTCTCTTGGGGGAGAGCTCCCCCTGGTGAATCTGGAGCAAAGTGCCAGGATGGTAGAAAGGGCGGGAGAAAGGAGCGCACGGGAGGGGGAAGGGAGAGGATGGGCTCGGAAAAGGCTCCTCTCCGTGGCTCCCTGTCAGACAAAGGCTTCTACGTCTGTGTTTCTTCCCCCCCTTTTATATGAACCCAAATGCCTCGAAGAAAGTTTTCGTCTTTCTTCTGTGGCGTTTGTAGAGCAGTTTGGTTATTTCTTATAGACAAAATGCAACTCCACCTCTACCTCTTTCATTAGGTCCGCTTCTATATTTATTTACAGGAGGAGAGAGAAATCTTCTTTGTGGAAATCCCTGAGATATTGGAAGACGCCACCATGTCTCCCCTCGTCGTTCTTTTCCTCAGATCAGACACACCCAGTTCCAGCAGTCGGGGTGTTTTGGATCTTTTAGCTTCCATCTTTGTTGCTATTCTCTGCACTATTTCTAGAGTCTGAAGATCTTAATTTATTTGTTTATTATTCAAAACAGAAAGAAAAATAGAAATAGGAAATTGAGGGAAGGAGAAAGAGGGGAAAAGAAAGTCTGAGGTACAAGGGAAAAAAGGAGGTCTTTTAGCCCAATGCAAGATTTAAAAAAAAAAACCATTCCAGCCTGACAATTCAATTTAATGGACAAAGCCAAAGTCATTTTGGGTCTTTTCCTTTTGAACACTTTAAACGTGAAAACATCCCATTTAATGGCTGGAGAAGGAAAGCGCACAAAGGTCCCAAACACCCTGTTGTGGCTGAGTGAGGGCGGGCTCCCGCCTGAGGAGATCGGCGCTCTGATTGGTTGCTGCGGGTGAAAAGGGGCGTTTCCTTTTTTTCCCCGCCTTTTTTTTCTCTGGGCTGTTTGAGATTTACCTCAGGATGTTCCTGACGCGTCTTTCAAGGAGAGGGGAATTGCCTTTTTCTCCCCTGAAGCGTAGCAGCGCCTTTCCCTGGTTTAATTGAGGGTTTTCAGGGGCTTCCCTTCGTATTGGGGGGGGGGGGGGATGTCTGCCTCCCCCCCCCATTGCATCCAGTGAGGCAGCTCTTCCTATGCACAATCTTCACATTTAATTTTTCTCGGACTTTTGAGCTGGACGGGGCCAGAACGAGCTGAAGTACCAATGGGAATTCTCCCTGCATCAGTCTCCGGGCAGAGTCCTTTGTGACTTCACCTGAAGGAGGAGGAGGGCGTTGGGGCAGAGAGCGAAAGTGAAAGTGGGAGGGGGGATCCCTTCAGTCTTGGGGGCTGCAGCTCAAGGGGATGTTCAGGGCAGGCCCTGCGGGCACCCTCCACTTTCTTTGCTCTCTTCACGACTCTCAGCTAGACTTTCCTCTATGTGCATGCAGCGGTGAACTAGATGTCTGTTTAGGTTCCCAAACTGTCCCAGGTTTTCCTCCAGGTGAGTTCAACAAAGCAGAAGGAAGGGAGGGACGGAAGAACAGAACAGCATAGAATATAATAGAATAGAATAACAGAGTTGGAAGGGACCTTTGAGGTCTTCTACTCCAAACCCCTATGCAGGCAGGAAACCCCATACCATTGCAGACCATGTCTTTAATAGGTTAACAGATCTGGAAGGGACACTATAGGTCATCTAGTCCAACCCCACCCCCAAAAGCAGGAGACTGCACCATTTCTGACGGAGAGCAGTCCCGACTCTTCTTCAAAGTTCCCACAACTTCTGAAGGCAACTCTTGTTCCATTGATTGATGGTTCTCACGGTCAGGAAGGGAATCTCTCCTTGGTCAGTTTCCTTGCCTTCTTTCTCCTGCCTTCCAGGGCTTTGGAGAATCGGTTGATAGGGAGGAAGGGCCCCTACCCTCATCTTACACCCCCCCCCAAATTGAAATCAACAGCAACAGGGTTGCTGCCGGTATATGCATTTGCGGTGGGTCAGAACACCCCACTGTGCCGGAGGGGAAAGCGGCCCTCCGGCAGCCCCTTTGCCAGGAAGGGAGCCAAAGGCAGAAGATTCCGCTAAGAGACACCCCCCCACCAAGTCCTCGCTGCCTGTGGGGCTGTGCCTCCCCTTCTCTCATCCACTGTAGCCCCACTCCACGCCGGACCCTTGGGCTTGCATGGAAAATAGCCCCCCTCCCACTTTCTCAGCTTCTCTCTCTGCGCTGAACTATCTCCTCCATCGGGGGAAGTCAAGGGAGACTCTGCTCGGAGACTGATGACGCTGCAGAAGGGAGGATTCCCATTGGTCCTCTCCTGCTCTTTCTGGACACTCCTAAAGTTAGGAAAATTCCTCCCTCCCCCATCAAGAGCCCTCGATTCCGCCTCTGAGGCTCGGAGCCTCGGCGTTTTCCTCCCCTCTCTTTGAGGGCGCTTGTGGGTTGCATCCATGGGCTCTGCTGGGCTCACCCTGATGCTGCTGGTGGGGGCGCTGGCCCGGATCCCCGGAAGCGAAGGGGGGAAGAAGACCCCCGTAGGGAGGGGCTGGGTGGAGGGGAGGAGAGGGGCTGGGCGGGGCTGTCGGGGCTCCTGGAGGAAGAAAGGGGCTGAGAGATCTCAGTGGTGGGGAAAGGGGTCGAGGGCAAGAGGGGCGGGAGCCTGAGAAGCCTCGATCTTCGTGTAGTCTCTGCTCCCTCCCTCACCCCACTCCCATCCCCCAGGGGGATGAAGAGGGATCGCCATCTCCCTTCCTTGTGACCGTGGAGGGTGGGTCGTGGGAAGGGGGCCGAATGAAATGAGACGCAGTGGGACCCCCTTACCCCCCCACCTGTGACTGGGTGGGAGTGGGACCTGATTTACACCCAGATCCCCAAAAGTCAGTTTCCTGGAAAAAGGAAGGAGGCGAAAACAAAAGAGGGAAACTGAATCCACAAAAGCAGAAGAAAAATAGAATTTTTAACAGCCTCAAAAACTTTGGTTTTCCCACCTGAGGCTGTGAAGATCAGGCAGGATTTGAGCCTCGGTCCCTTTTGGGGGGATCTGAATTTGGAGAGGAGGCCAGGACTCTCCCTCCCCATAATCCCCCACCGCCCGATAAGGACCTGGGAGGGGGAGGGGGAGCCATAGGGGGGAACTTTTTAATTTTATTTATTTTTTATTTATTTATTTGTCAATTGCTTACAAGATAATAGGTATAAGTAAAACATAGTTATGAATACATGGATACATATAAGAAAAATAAAATATAAAAGAAACTATAGGACAGGGACCGTAGGCACGTTGGTGCGCTTATGCATGGCCCCTACAGACCTCTTAGGAAAGGGGTGAGGTTAATAGTAGACAGTCTAAGGTTAAAATTTTTGGGGTTTGGGGAAGAAACCACAGAGTCAGGTAGGGTATTCCAGACACTGACCACTCTGTTGCTGAAGTTGTATTTCCTGCAATCAAGTTTGGTGTGATTAACCTTGAGTTTGTATCTACTGTTTACTCTTGTGTTGTTATGGTTGAAGCTGAAGTATTCATTGACAGGTAGGACATTGCAATGTATGATTTTATATACTATACTTAAATCCGACCGAAGGCGGCATAGTTCTAGGTTTTCTAGGTCTAGAATTTCAAGTCTGGTGGCATAAGGTATTCTGCAACGAGTAGAGGAGTAAAGAACTCTTATTGTAAAATATTTCTAGACTTTCTCAACTGTGTTAATTTCAGATACGTAATGTGGGTTCCAGACTGATGAGCTGTATTCGAGTATTGGTGTAGCAAATGTTTTGTATGCTCTACTTATTAGTGTAATATTACCAGAGAAAAAGCTACAAGTAAGATTAGGTTAACAACTCTTAACTCCTTTTTGGCTATGTAATTACAGTGCGCTCTAGCACTTAGGTCATTTTAGATGAGTACTCCAAGATCCTTGACAGAGTTTGGATCATCAACAAGGTCTTGACTATTCAGCCTGTATTTTATTTTCTGATTTTTTTTGCCAATATGTAGGACAGAGCATTTATTTGTTGAGATTTGAAGTTGCCGTTTGTTTGACCATTCTGGTACATAGTCAAGGTCTTTTTGAAGGGTAGCAATATTGTCTGTGATGTTGAATAGCTTTTTTTTTTAATTTACATTTATATGCCGCTCTTCTCCAGAGACTCAGGGCGGCTTACAGTCTTTAAAGCACATGTTAAGTGCTCGGCAATAGCCTTCATTCCATTGTATATGCCTGCTTATTACTAGGGCTTTTTGCCCCCCCCCAAGCAGCATTTTTTACAAAGTCAGCTTATTGCCCACAACAATCTTGGGTCCTCAAGATTTTACATCATCAGTGAAGAGAACACAGTTGCTCTTGATATGATCACAGAGGTCATTTATGTAGAGTTGGTCCTAGAACACTGCCTTGGGGGACGGACACCTGTTGACAGGTACAGTATTTGATAGGACGCTCCCAATTTTGACCATTTGTTGTCTGTTTGACAGGAATGCTTCTATCCAGTTATGCAGGTGTCCAGAGATACAGTAAGAATTTAGTTTTAGGAGTAGTTTGTCGTGTACCACTGAATCAAAGGCTTTACAGAAATCTATGTAGATTGTGTCTATTATTTTGCCCTGATCGAGTTGTGTAGGCCATATGTTTTTGCAATGTAAGAGTTGCAGATTACATGACAGTTTTTTCCTAAAACCAAATTGTTTATTAGATAGTAGGTTGTTCGTTTCTAAGTGGAGGATGATGGATTGGTTAATAATTGATTCCATGATTTTACAGGTGACGCAGCATAAAGAGATTGGTCTTTAATTTTCAACTAGGCTGGGGTCTCCCTTTTTGAAGATGGGGATGACCATGGCTTGTGACCATAGTTTTGGCAAGGAGCTGATCCTGAAAGATTTTCAAAGATTATGCTTCGAAGTTCGGCTATGGCAGTGGATAGCTTTTTTAAGAAGTGTGCACATATTCCGTCCAGTTCAATAGATAGAGATGGTTTTAGATTGCTTAGTGCTTTTTCAACATTGTCTTCTGTAAAATCGATATGTATTAGATCAGCGGTCGCCAACTGGTGGGCCGCAGCCCACTGGTGGGCCCTGAGAAAATTTTGGTGGGCCACAGAGAAATCTCACCTCCAGAGCAACCCCCCAAAGCAATTAATCCAGGCTGTGCAGAAATACAAGGCTGCTCAGCCCACATGGCCCGCAGGAACCCTCCCCGCCCACTCACTCCTTACCCAGCAAACTTGTCTGCTAAGTTGCTATTTTTCCTTTTCCTGACCATCATCTGTTCTGCTGTGCCAGGAGATTTAGATTAGCTAGGAAGCAGGAAATGGTTGGATTTCTTGCTTTCTAGCTAAGCACAGTTGAACCTCCGTTAGGATTGAACGTTTGTTTGCAAACAAATTCAGTGCAAACTCACAGCAAGCAAATTTGAGAGACTGAGCTAGCCGATGGCAGATAGATAGATCACTCAACGATTCTGTGAGCAACACAATCTGCCTGCTTTGCCTGACTTTGGATAAAAGTTGCTTTTTTAAAATAAAAAATTCAATACATCGTGTGTTGTGAGTTAATTTTGTGAGTTTGCTTGCTTAGCAAATTTTATGAGTTTGCTTGCAAGCAAATTTTATGTGACAGATTGAGCTAGCCAATGGCAGATAAGATAGATCTCTGAATGAATCTGTGATTCTGTGAGCAACTCAATCTGCCTGCCTGCTTTGCCTGATTTTGAGTAAAAGTTGCTCTTTTATAAAAAATTCAATATTTATATAAATATTTATATTTACATACAAGCCATGCTCAGCCAGTCACATGACCACGAAGCCACACCCACAAATTAGGCCACGCCCACAGCTGCATGCTGGATCCCTTTGCTCCATCGTTATGGGATGAAGATGACTATATTTTCACACTATGAAGTCAACTATGCAAAGATTTGGACATTAGATGAATCTCGACATAACTGTGAGTTATACCTTGAGGATGCCTTGTAATCCAATAAAGAAACTTTGTATGGAAGTCTTTGTAGAGTTTGCCTGACTGTCTTTATATTCAGTCAGCAATTTAAAGACAGAACAGGCCCGGAATCTCATCCTCCTCCGTGCCGGAGATTCCCAGCCTCCCTCCCTCCTTCACCCATGGAGCCTTTCCGGGGGCTCCTCAGAAAAGGTGAGGGGGTATCTCTGCCCTTCCGCTTGGAGGCCGAGGGTGGGAGAGCCCAAGAAGGGCGGCTGTGCGGAGGGAGTGGGAGGGAGGCAGAGGAGGAGCCGGCGTGGAGGAGGAGGACCATCCTTCTCCCCTCGGGGGCCTGCCTGCCCACCTTCCTCCAGTCTCCCCCGCAGGTTGCAGGTCACCACCCCTGCCAGACGCGAGCTTGGCGTCCAAGCGAGGCTCCTGGTCCTTGTCTTCCTATCACCCGGCCGTTACTGAGGGGACTCCGGAGCCTTTCGAGGCTTCCTCTGAGCTCTGCGCTGTGGTTCCTGAGGGAGACAAGTTCAGATCCCCCCAGAGGCTTTTCCCCTATGTCTCCACCGACGGTTCCTGGGCAGGAAGGAGATGAATGCAGAGAAAGAGCCGCCTCTGCAGGCCTTGACAGGGAGCCATGGAGAGGGGCCTTTCCTGCTACTCCCAAGCCCATCATCCCCACCCTTTCCCTTCCCCCTCCCATGCGCTCCTCTTTCCCGCTCTTTCTACCCTCCTGGCTCTTTGCCGCAGACGCATCAGAGGGCACCCTCCGCCAAGGGAAGGGAACTCCAGGCACTTCCCCATTGAGCCACTGGTGGGCGAATGTCACGGCTGCCTTGTCTAAGGAGGGGGGCGAAGAAAGTGACATCAGTGAGCCTTGCCTCTCTAGGACGCTGCCCTCACTCTCCTTAATCCGCGGGGTGCCGCAGGAGGTGGGGAGGCTGTGTGACAGTCTGGCTGGGGGACATCCAGACGTGCCCCAAATGAGAGGGAAAAGCTCTTCCAGGGTCCCATGCTCCCCAGCTGCCCTTTCTATGCTAAGGGGGTGGAGGGAAGGCCTGGCAGAGGCCCAGCCAGGAAGGACAAAAGCCGGGTGAGGAGGAGGAGGCAGGATTCACACCAGGCTCCCCAAGGGCCCGATGCTGTCTCTAGAGGGGGAGAGAAGCGGGTGGGAGCGGCCTTTCCAGCTGCCCCCTTCCCGGCAATGCTTTCTGATCCTGGGCGTCGGTTTTTCTCTCCCTCCCAGATCTGGAACTTTGGAGCCCTCGGCAGCCTTTGCAAGCCAGGATTTCCTCTGCGGGGGAAGGAAGGAAGGAAGAGAGCCAAAGGACTGGCAGGAATCCGTCCTGCGATCCCAGAAATGGCCCCGTGAAGGAAGAGGCCCTTGGAGACCCCCAAGAGTTCCTAGAACCCTTCCGATTTCTTCTGCCGGAGAGAGGTAGGGTGGGGACACCCCTTTGGCCAAGGAGGGGAGTGGAAAAGGCTCCGTGGCTCTTCATCCTGGCAGCTGTGGGGAGAGCTGGACCAGAACTGGGCAGAAGGTCCTGCAGGAGGGAACCATCCTCCCTTCAGAAGTTCTGCCCTGGACCCCCATCCAATGCCTGGAGGCTGAGAGTCCCCAAGGACTATGCAACTGACTCCATAACTTGTGCAGCTGATGGCTGAGCCCAGGAAAGCAATGCATATAAATGCATGGAGTGTAGAAAGACATTTGTTCAGTATGGTCATCTTCTCATAAAAGGATCCACGCTTGGGAGAAAGTACATAGCAATAGCAATTCCACTTAGGCTTATATATCACTCCACAATACTTTACCACATTCCCTGAGCAGTTTACAAAGCCAGCATATTGTCCCCAGCAATCTGGATCCTCATTTTAGCAACATCAGAAGGATGAAAGGATGAATCAGCCATGAGCCGGTCAGGATCAAACTCCTTGCTGTGGACAATCAGCCTCTGTAACCAGTGATCCACCATGTCTCTATAGATTTGTATGTATATTTATATTCTGCCTTTCTGATCCAAATAAGACAAGGTTGAATCCAACAAAATGAAACTTTATGTGGAGAAAAGTAAGATTTTACACCAGGAAAAACAGATTACAGGAAATCTGGCTCAAAAACAGTAACTGTGAGAGGGATCTTGTAAGTCCTAATTGGATGATGACTTAACCATGAGTTGTGTGTGCAGCAGCAGCCAAAAAAGCTAATATAAATCCTTCTGTCAGGTTTCCAAGTGATGAAATCCATTTAAAAAGAGAAGAGCAAAGTCCGTCTTCCAAAACAATTTCTTTTATTTAGGAAAGCATCAAATTGGCAAAGTCCATTATAATTCCGGATCTGACACAACCCAGAATTACACCCCATAATATTGGAAATTAGAAACAAACCCCAAAAGTCACGTTCCCCAATAGAAGTAAATCAATGTTGCCTGGTGTGATCAATCTCCACCTCAAGGTCTCAGCAGGGTCAGTTTCTTTTCCCACGGGAAGGAAAGTTACCTAGCATAAATAATCCTCACTATCTCCAGTCCTTCCACCTTCGGAATGTGGCAAGCCCAACCCCCCACCCCCACCCCCCCAGTAACCAGCAAAGAGAAAGAAAGAAAAGGAATATATGATAGGGCTAAATAAAATGGCAATGCATATGTCAATTTTGGGCTTGACAGGCTGCCCCCCCTCATTTGAAAAGAAACCCCTGCAACGACATAGAATACACAGATTAGGTTAAACACAATAATACAATACAGCAATTTAACTTCCTCTGCCATTTGCAGGTTCCTCTTTGAAATAGGATAGGCTTTCCAATAAATTAGATATCCTAACTTCCCTTTGAAAATCCTAGAGTCCAAGATTTTCTTAACCTCATAATATTAGTGCCCCGCAATGAGCAAAGGCTTCAGAGCTACACTTTTTTTAAAAATAAATTTTATTAATCTTTTATAACTTTAAAAAAAACAAAAAACACTAAAGAGTACAAATATCTTAACTTCAACAGTTCGTGGCATTTGTCTTATACTACTATTTTGTGAATTATTTGCAAATATATACAATTTATGTGAATGTAAATATTAGTTTATATGTTGCTTATCATGAATTTGAAGCTGCACTTTCTGCTGGCCTCAATGAGGAAGTTATAAATGGCTTTAACAAACTACTATGAAAAACCGGAACTGAAAAATCGGAGAATTTGGGTCTTTTGAGTGACATTTGTCCAACTCTCCATCAGTTTGTTTTCTGGGCTCTCCAGGGTCTCCTCGGGAGTTGGAAGGGCCCCTTCAGCTACTTCCAGTGGACCAGAGGACCAAGGTGCTGCCCCACCTGGAGGTTCAGCCATGGGGCGGAGCAGGACAATCCCTGAGCTGCCCTGGTGAAGAATCCAGGCTTGTTGCCCGCTGGATCCTGGCCAGTTCCTCAGTTCTGCTTCGGAGGAGTTCTGCCCAACGCTTCAGGCTGGGGAAGCAGAACCCAAGCACCTCTGCGGCTGTTAGGGGTTGGAGAAACAAACTGTGTGTGTGTGTGTGTGTGTTTGTGTGTGTAGGGATGGGAGTGGCAGAGAGAACTCATAGAAAATCACAATATTTGTGGGGAGGAGAAAGCATGAAAGGAGCCTGGGTCAGGAGAACAATAGACACCCCACAAAGGCTGCCTGGATTTGGGCCTGATTTTGTGCGACCGGCTGTGTCTAGATACACAACTGGGGGGCAGATGAGGACTCTGCTGCCTCCTACAGCTGCAGGGAGGACCCGGCTCTGGCCTGCTGAGGCTGGTGCTGGGCCGGGGGGGGAGTTCAAGCCCTCCACCCCGCCATCCCTGGAAAGGATCCAGGCCACTGTTAAATACTACCATATATGGCCATAGAGTGGAGTCATTTAGCTGACTCCACTCATTGGCCCAGCCACTGGCGGGAGAAAAAGTCCCATCAGTGGCTGAAGCTTTGGACAGCGCTGGCTACAAAAGCCGGTGCCTGCCGTGGCTGAGCAGCTTTTGCTTAAACACATAATAAAAAGAGTTTTACCTGCTCCTGCCGTGTCCTGCCTCTTATTCCCATGGACCCACTTAACACTGGCGACGAGGATGGGATCCTGAGCTGCAGAGAGAACAAAGGACACTTCACGGGAATTTGGATGCCATTTTACCAGCCACCTCAACGATCGTGACCCTGCCGACCAACATGACATACCACCTGATGTTGATCCCCTATGACCCAGCAAAGGAGAAATGGTCCTCATACATGGGCCGATTCGATCTGCACCTGGAAGTCAACGGACTCCAAGCGGCCCCCAATGCAAAGAAAAAAGCCTTATTCCTAACCTACTGTGACTCCGAAATTTATGAAATGGCAGATTCCCTCGTGTCAGACGACTTTTGAAGCGTATTCTGGGATGAACTCCAACGGGCCCTTAAGAGACATTACGCCCCCTCTCTCTCCTACCTGGTGAGCCGACACGAATTTTACATGCAGAGCCAGAGAGAGGGATAGACAATAAACATGTTCGTAGCTGAACTGCAGAAAATAGCAAAGAACTGCAGGTTCCCAGACACCGAAGGGATGATCCAAGACAGAATCGTCCTGGGAATGAGGGACCAAATACTACAAAAGAGAGTCTTGGCCCGGGAGGATGTCTCATTCAAGGAAGCCATCGATGAGGCACGAGCCACGGAGTCCTCGGATAACTCGGCAGCGTGGATCAAAGGAACTGGGATGGTCCATGCAACCCAGGTCAATCGCCACCCCAACTGAAGCGACTCTGCCTCCAAAGCAAGAGAGGAGGATGACAGAAATGTGCACAAGGTGAAGTCTGGTAAGCCAGATGGGAAACAAGGGAATTGACAGTGCAGGGGTTGTGGAGGAAATCACAACCGCTTGGCATGCCGTTTCAAAGACACCATCTGCTGAAGATGTGAGCGCATTGGCCACATCGCAGAGGTATGCCGAGCCAGCCAACTGACCAACAAGCAAGGCAGGCAAGCATCCTCACCAGCGAGGCAAAATGGCCACCAATGGGAGGGCGGAAGACCCCTGGTGGGAAATTCAAAAAGAGAGATGATGCCAGGGAAGAAGAAGCACACTTCACCTTTGTTGGCTACACTCAGACCCATGTGAGGCAAACTGATGTCTATGAGGCCAACAAGATAATGACCACAGTATCCATCGAAGGCAAGTCCTGCCGGATGGAAGTAAACTTGGGATCCTACATAGCCATGCTCTCGTGGGACACCCTCAAAAGACTACAACCCAAACTGCAGCGTGACCAATTGGAACCACAGATTATCATATTAAAGGACTACCAGGGCTGCCGCATACCTATCTTGGGTAGGAAGACAGCCCACATAGAATACAGCCATTTTCAAAGAAAACTGCCACTCACCATTGTAGACCGGAACCTGCCAGGCCTACTGGGAAGAGAATGGCTCAAGCCACTCCAGATCTACATCACCAGCATTCACTCAGTAGAGACCACCACCAGCTCCGCATCTGGCAGCAGACATTGCAGAACTGCAACGGGAATTCAGTGACGTCTTCAACAACAAACTGGGCAAGTATACGGGGACCCCAATATCATTTAACTTAGACCCCAAAATAGCCCCTGTCCATCTCAAGCCATGGAGAGTCCCGTTTGCTCTCTGGCCCAAAGTCAAGGTACAATTAGACAAGTTAATTGCCCAAGGGGTCCTCGAGCCGGTTGACCATGCCAGATGGGAGACCCCAATCATCATTCCAGTTAAACCATATGGGTCAGAATTTATGCTGACTACAAGACGACCCTGAATAAAGCCCTCCAGCAAAGCACCTATCCCATGCCAGTTATGCAGCACCTCCTGCACTCCCTGGGCTGAGGAACTATATTCGCCAAGTTAGATCTGGCCCAAGCCTATCAGCACTGCCCGTCGACGAGGCGACCACTGAAGCAGATGATCATTACCTACTGTGACGCATTTAAATGCAAGAGGCTACAGTTCAGAGTAAGAATAGCCCCCGGCCTGTTCCAGAGTATTATGGAAAGGCTACTTCACAACATCCCGGTGGTAATACCATATTTCGATGAGGTGATCATTTCGGCCAAAAGCAGGGAACAACTGATGGAGCGACTAAGGGCAGTACTGGGGAGATTCCAAGAAACAGGATTGAAATTAAAGAGGAATAAATGCCACCTGGCCGTTCCCCAAGTGGAATTTTTGGGCTTTCTGATAGACGCATCAGGCATCCAAGCCACAAACAGGAAGCTGAAAGCAATATGGGAAGCCCCCACCCTACAAAATAAAGTGGAACTGCAAGACTTCCTGAGGTTGCTCAACTTTTATAATGTCTTTCTACCATTGAAAGCAACTATCGCAGAACCGCTCCACAGACTGCTAGATAAGACGACCAGCTGGACCTGGGACAACGTGAGTCTGACGCTTTTAGAAAAATAAAAAACATCCTGACATCCAGCAATGTCCTATACAGTACAGCGAGACACTACCGTTGACACTCACATGCAACATTTCCCCCTATGGAATTGGAGCAATCCTCAGCCACCAACTACCCAATGGGAAAGAAGCTCCCATTGCGTATTATTCTAAGACATTATCAAAAACACAAAGGAACTATAGCCAAATTGACAAGGAAGTGCTGACCGCAGTCGCAGGAGTCAAGTGTTTCCATGAGTATCTGTACGGAAGGCAATTCTACTTAATTACCAACCACAAACCATTGCTGGGCATCCTTGGCTAGAGATAGACCTACGCCAAACATCCTATCACCCAGGATGTTAAGATGGACTGTGTTCCTGGCCACATACATCTACTGCCTAATTTACCAGCCAGGAAAAGACATTGCAAACGTTAGTGCCCTGAGTCACTGCCCCCTTCCAGATCTCATTGAAGACCTGGCACCCTCCACCGTAGTATTTCTAGTAGAGGAGCTACAGCCCGGACTGATGATGTTTACATAAAACGTGAGATTCACAGCGCGCAAAAAAACCATGGCACAGATTTCAAATTGGGTGTGGAGGAGATGGCCAGAATCCATAGAAGGGGAGGAATTCAAACCATATAAAAACAGACAGGCTGAGCTATCAGTACTCAAGGGCTGTATACTATGGGGAGAGAGAGTGGTCATACCTCCCCACTGAGAAACAAAGTATTGATACTGCTACACAAGGGCCACCCAGGGATAGTCTACATGAAAGCCTTGGCCAGAAGCTATATGTGGTAGCCGGGGATGGACAAAGAAATAGAGATCTGGGTCTCCACCTGCACCCCCTGTCAAGAAACCTGACCAGCCCCCCCAGCAACCAGCCCGAGGAAGTGGGAGACACCCACAGCCCCGTGGGCCTGGCTACACATCAAATTCGCTGGACCCTGCCAAGGGCAAACTTTCCTCATAGTGGTCGACGCGTACTCTAAATGGTTAGAGGTAATTCTGATGAAATCCATCACCACTGAAGTGACAATAAGAGCCCTTCGAAAACTGTTCTCCACCCATTTATTTATTTAATCGAACTTTTATACCGCTCCCTCTCCCAAAAAGGGACTCGGGGCGGTGTACAGCCTACTAAAAAAACATACAATAAATATATAATAAATATGATTAAAAATAGATTAAATAATTAGATCCGGCTGTCTATTCAAGATTCAATTAAAAATTAAAAGCTAATAAAACCCCAATTAAAATTAATTAAAACCAAAAACACAGTTACTATGCCAGGAAAGCCTGTTTAAAAAATAGGGTTTTCACTGCGCGCCAGAAGGTCAGAATATCCGTCATAGCCCGTATCTCCGGGGGGAGATCATTCCATAGGGAGGGAGCTCCCACAGAGAAAGCCCGAACTCTCGGGGCCGTCAGCCGACAGCGGCCAGGCGGCGGTACCCCAAGTAGGGCAACCCTGTGGGAGCGTACTGGGCGGCGGGAGGTTGACGATGGCAGTAGGCGGTCCCGTAAGTACCCAGGTTCCGAGCCATGGAGCACTTTAAATACCATCAGTACCACCTTGAATCGAATCCGGTAGGCCACAGGAAGCCAGTGCAGCCTGCGGAGAAGCGGTGTAACGTGGGAGCTCCGAGGGGCACCCACAATCACCCGTGCGGCTGCATTCTGGACCAACTGTAACCTCCGGAGACTCTTCAAGGGGAGCCCCATGTAGAGAGCATTGCAATAATCCAGGTGGGAAATAATGAGGGCGGACGTGACTGTGCGAAGTGCGCCCAGATCCAGAAAGGGCCGCAACTGGTAAATCAGACGTATCTGATAAAAAGCCCCCCTGGCGACGGCTGCAATGTGCTCTTCTAAAGACAGCCGTACATCCAGGAGGACGCCCAGATTGCGCGCCCTTTCCACGGGGGTCAAAACCTCTCCCCCCACGGCCAGCGAAGGAACCAGCTGGCTGTATCTGGGCGCAGGAAACCACAGCCACTCGGTTTTGGTCGGGTTGAGACGGAGCCTGTTACGACCCATCCAACTCCGCACGGCCTCCAGGCACCGGGACATCACTTCGACGGCTTCGTTGGGGTGGCCCGGGGTGGAGATGTACAGCTGAGTATCATCAGCGTACTGATGGAACTCCAACCCGAAGCCACGGATGATCTCGCCCAGTGGCTTCACATAAATGTTAAACAGCAGGGGCGAGAGCACCGACCCCATGGGCTACTGGACATCCTCATCTCCGACAATGGGCCACAGTTCACCTCACAACCATTTGAAGGGTTCCTAGCCTGAGGAATCAGGCACACGTTGTCAGCCACTGCACACCCAGCCACAAATAGACAGGTGGAGAGAATGATCCAAATGACCAAGGAAACCCTCAGAAGAATGGGCAAAAGGGACTGGCAAGAAAGAATCGACAGAATGTTGTTGGCCCAGCGCATCATGCCCCATGCAACAACACACCGCAGCCCAGCAGAGCTATTGATGGGCCAAAGACTCAATGCTAGACAGGATTCACTCTAATTACAGTTCCGAAACCTTGGTAGATTCCATAGGAAAATGTAGGATCTTTTCCTTAGGTGACCCAATCTATGCCCACAATTATACAGGGGGAACCATTTGGGTGCCAGCCAAAATCACCAGGATCACTGGACCCAGATCCTATTGGGTAGAGACAGAGGAAGGAAAACAATGGGAGAGGCACATCGACCAAATCAGAGGCCAAGTCCCTATCTCAGACAACCGGCCAGAAACCCTACACGCACAAACCGAATGGTCCCTGGCTGAGGCCCTACTCACAGAACTCAACAAAAGAACTAACTGCTTAGCCTCAAACCCGGACAGAACACAGGAACATTTATCTTTCGAAGAGGAGGTCCTGCAGTTCTGAGACTTCAACTCAATGGTCCCTGCCGCGCCACAAGACAACTTCGAGACGGTTCCACAGGCAGGGACCAGAGCAGTGGCGGACCCGTCCACATGGGCCACTGCCCCAGGAACAAGTGAGGTGCACAGGTCCAGTTGCCCTCCTTGAAGCCCCGCCTACCTACGTGATTATGTAAAGTACGCAAGTGCTGATTGCAAGAACAATAACTAGGAGGGGAGGAGTGTTAAGTACTACCATATATGGCCATAGAATGGAGTCATCTAGCAGACTCCACTCATTGGCCCAGCCACTGGTGGAAGAAATAAAGTCCCGTCAGTGGCTGAAGTTTTGGACAGCACCGGCTATAAAAGCCAGTGCCTACTGCGGCTGAGCAGCTTTTGCTTAAACACATACTAAAGAGTTTTACCTGCTCCTGCCGCATCCTGTCTCTTATTCCCATGGACCCATTTAACAGCCACCTCTGGACCTCCAAAACTTTTCAAATAGAATCCAGAATTCAGGATCTGTTTAACACACATTTGCTCAACTCACCGGAACCCGAATCTCTTCCGAAGACTGGAAAAAATGTTTTCTATGGATGTAGTGAAAGATGAGCTCTCTGCTTTTGTTTTGGATAATTGGGGCGGGGGGGGGGGGGGAGAGATTTCCAGACTGTAATGGTTAAAAGTCTGTAATCCTTTAGTGGAGGATATAGGATTACTAAAGTCCCCAGAATTTCTATTAAAATTCCAGGTGATTTTATAAATTATAAATTTATTCTTCGGTTTAATGTACTCTCCATCCATCCATCCATCCTTCCTCCCTTCTTAAATAATACTGAAATCTTTTACCAAGGAAGGAAATCTGCTCAGATCCTCTTATAAATATCGGTGGATATGGATTATTTTTCCCCTTTGGGCAAAATATTTCCTCCAACTCCCCTCCAGAAGAAGGAAGTTCATGTCAGAGGGTGGATTCTTAGGACAGAGTCCCAGGGCTGATTTCTCTCCCTGTAAATAAAATCCCCTTCCTCCCACGATCCTCGCACTCAAAACGTTGAGTTCCCTGGCAAAGAGCAAATGGTAGAAATGGAGAATCTGGCTCGTTCATAACCTAAAATGTTTGTGAGATTTATTGAGTTTAAAAGTTTATTTCAAATGAAGGCAGAGATTTGGAAAGGTGGGAAAAGCTGTGTTTATTTGGAAACAATATTTCTGTTCAAATAAAGTTTTGTACGATCACATGTACAAAAGTTGGAAGGAGTTGCGGACAAAAAAGCCTTCAAGATTTCTAGGGGGGAGAACTGCGGGGAGGGTCTTTAGTCCTTCGGCTGAGAATTGGGAAGGGGGACTGAGGAAGAGCTGCTGCTCAGATGGGGGGGGCTCCCCGAATTCTGGGCTTAGGCTGGAAGAGAAGGGGGGATCAGGGGTCTTGGTTGGGCACTGGGTGGGGGGAACTCCACTTGCTACCCTTCCTGGAGGGGAAGACTGACCAGAGTCCCACTCCCACCCTGGGGATCTCCCTCACTTGGGGTTGGACTAGATTTCTAAGGTCCCTTCCAGCCTTTGAGTATCCCTTTCCCCATCGGCCCTCCTGTCACCAAATCTTTCCACCCACCCAGCCCCTCCTGCATGGGGAGTGGGGCCGGGAGAAGGTCTGGGACTGTCCATCAAAGGGAAAACTGCTGGGAAACCTCCTGGCTCTGGGCTGATGGATCCTTCCCCCCAGACTCCCACCTTCTTGGGTGAATACTTCGCTTGGCTATCTTGGGAAAAGCTCAGCTTCACTTTATGGGAGAAAAATGTGATTTCCCTCCTTGAAATGCGTTGTCTCCCTGGCTCTGAACGTCTCATGTCCAGGAACCAGAGATGGTATTCAGCAGGTTCTGACCAGTTCTGGAGAACCGGTAGCAGAAATTTTGAGTAGTTCGGAGAACTGGCAAATACCACCTCTGACTGGTCCCATCCAGGGGTGGGATTCTACCAGTTTGCACCTATTCGCTAGAACCGGTTGTTAACATTCTAAGCAGTTCGGAGAACCGGTTGTTAGAATAAATTACTGGCCTAATCCTATAAGGAAGACAAGAAGGAAACATTCTGGTGTTGCCTACAGAAACTGCTGCTCCGTTAACCGTTATTACATTCTTGGCAGGACTAGACTTGTCTCTGGAATGTCTCTGGAGATTTTTCCCCTCCTTTGCTGGTACTTCGCTTGTGTGGAGTGACCATTCAAAGTTTCAATGGCACTGAAAAAAGTGATTTATGACCATTTTTCACACTTACGACTGTTGCAGCATCCCCAGTCATGAGAAGCCAGGCGGAGATGTGTGCCTCGATGTGATATTGAGTTGGCCGCACGGAGCCAGTAACATGACCACAAAGCCATGTCCACGCAGTCACATGACCACCAAGCCACACCCACAGAACCGGTTGTTAAAAAATTTGAATCCCACCCCTGGCCCCACCCCCATCTATTCTCTCCCTCCCAAGTCCCAGCTGATCGACTGGGTCTTCTTTTGTTGCCCTGCACAGGAGAACAGAGCTGGAAATCAGGGTAGTGGGGTGGGGAGGGAATGGGATTTTGCAGTAACATTCTCCTGCCATGCCCACCAAGCCATACCACGCCTACCAAGCCATGCCCACAGAACCGGTAGTAAAAAAAATTGAATACCACCATTAACAGCCCTCTTTCTGTGGGTCAGGAATTAGGGTCCCCCCTTTCCCTGCACATCCAAGGCCCCGAGGGAAGATCCCGGAATCCAGTTGGGCCGTTTCACCTCCACTTTGAACTCCTTTCCTCGGAGAACTTTGACCTCTTTGCCATCATTTCCAGGCATTTCTCTCTTTCAGCAGGGAAAAATATCACGCAAGGTTTCGGAAGAAATTTTGCCAGTAGAAAAGTGCAGATATATTGTGGAATAATCCAAATAATCTCTTCTGTTGCAATAGGATAGAACTCTTTATTGGCCAAGTGTGATTGGACACACAAGGAATTTGTCTTTGGTTCATAAGCTCTCAGTGTACATAAAGAAAAAAGTAAAATACATTCATCAAGAATCGCAAGATACAACACTTAGTGATAGTCATAGGTTACTAATAAGCATACTAGAGAACAAATAAAACAATATAAATTGTAAAGATACAATCAACACAGTTGTAGTCATAGGTTGGAAGAGATGGGTAATAGGAAGGATGAGAAGAACTAAGGCTTTATAAAACGGTACTAATACTTCACATGATTATGCCTGTTTATACAATCAAGGATTATATTAGCTTGTTTGGCTGCTGCTGCACACGTGACTCATGTTTAAACAATCATCCATTCGGACTCCCAAGGTCCCTATCAGAGTCACTGTTTTTGAGCCAGGTTTCCTGTAATCTGTTTTTCCTACCCGGGTGTAAAACCTTACTTTCCTCCACATTAATTTTCATTTTGTTGGATTCAACCTTGTCTCATTTGGATCAGAAAGGGACAATATGCATACACATACAAATCTATAGACATGGTGGGTCACTGGTTAGAATGCAGTATTACAGAGGCTGATTGTCCACAGCCAGGAGTTCGATCCTGACATGCTCATGGTTGATTCAGCCTTTCATCCTATTGAGGGTGCTAAAATGAGGACCCAGATTGCTGGGGACCATGTAATGACTTTGTAAACTCAGAGAGTGTGGTAAAGCATTGTGGAGTGGTATATAAGTCTAAGTGGAATTGCTATTGCTATATAGTTTTTCCCAAGTGTGGATCCTTTTATGAAAAGTAGGATGACCATTCTGAGCAAAACTTTTTCCATACTTATATGGCTTCTCCCATATGGGAAATAAGATTACATTTTTCAGTAAAGGTCTTTCCACATTCAATGCATTTATATGGCTTCTCCCCTGTGTGGCTTCTTTTATGGGAAATAAGATTACATATATGAGCAAAGATCTTTCCACATTCCATGCATTTAAATGGTTTCTCTCCTAGGTGGATCTTTTTGTGTCTTCTAAGTCCACTGCTATGAGCAAAGGTCTTTCCACACTACATGCATTTAAATGGCTTCTCCCCTGTATGGATCCTTTTATGGATAGTAAGTCTACTGCCATGAGTAAATGTCTTTCCACACTCCATGCACTTAAATGGCTTCTCCCCTGTATGGATCATTTCATGGGAAATAAGATGACCACTTTGAGCAAAGGACTTTCCACACTCCATGCATTTAAAAGGCCTTTCCCCCGTGTGGATCCTTTTGTGGATAGTAAGTCCACTACTATAAGCAAACGTCTTTCCACATTCCATGCATTTATACGACTTGTCTCCTGTGTGGATCCTTTCATGGGAAATAAGATAAACACTTTGAGCAAAGGTCTTTCCACACTCCATGCATTTAAAAGGCTTTTCCCCTGTGTGGATCCTTTTATGGGCAGTAAGCCTACTGCCATGAGTAAATGTCTTTCCACATTCCATGCACTTAAATGGCTTCTCCCCTGTATGGATCATTTCATGGGAAATGAGATGACCACTTTGAGCAAAGGACTTTCCACACTCCATGCATTTAAAAGGCCTTTCCCCTGTGTGGATCCTTTTGTGTATTCTTAGGTCACTGTTATGAGCAAAGGTCTTTCCACACTCCATGCATTTAAATGGTTTCTCTCCCGTGTGGAGCTTTTTGTGGCTGCTAAGTCCACTGCTCTGAGTAAACGTCTGTCCACACTCCGTGCATTTATACGGCTTCTCTCCTGTGTGGATCATCTTATGGGAAATACAATGACCTCTTTGAGCAAAGGTCTTTCCACACTCCATGCATTTATATGGTTTCTCCCCTGTGTGGATCCTTTCATGGGAAGTAAGTGTACTGCTCTGAGTAAAGGTCTTTCCACACTCCATGCATTTGTATGGTTTCTCTCCTGAGTGGATCTTTTTGTGGCCACTAAGGCCACTGCTATAAGCAAAAGTCTTTCCACACTCCATGCATTTATATGGCTTCTCCCCTGTGTGGATCCTTCCATGAGAAGTAAGGTTATCTCTTTGAGCAAAGGTCTTTCCACACTCCATGCATTTAAATGGCTTCTCCCCTGTGTGGACCCTTTTGTGTATTTTTAGCTCACTGTTATGAGCAAAGGTCTTTCCACACTCCATGCATTTATACAGCTTGTCCCCTGTGTGGATCTTTTCATGGGAAATAAGTGTACTGCTATGAGCAAAGGTCTTTCCACACTCAATGCATTTATATGGTTTCTCTCCTGTGTGGATCATCCTATGGGAAATAAAATTACCTCTTTGAGCAAAGGTCTTTCCACACTCTATGCATTTATATGGTTTCTCCTCTGTGTGGATCATCTTATGGGAAATAAGATTACCTCGTTGAGCAAAGGTCTTTCCACACTCTATGCATTTAAATGGTTTCTCCCCTGTGTGGATCATCTTATGGGAAATAAGATTACCTCTTTGAGCAAAGGTCTTTCCACACTCTATGCATTTATATGGTTTCTCCCCTGTGTGGATCCTTTCATGGGAAGTAAGTGTACTGCTATGAGCAAAGGTCTTTCCACACTCCATGCATTTATATCGTTTCTCCCCTGTGTGGATCATTTTATGGGAAATAAGATTACCTCGTTGAGCAAAGGTCTTTCCGCACTCTATGCATTTATATGGTTTCTCCCCTGTGTGGATCATCTTATGGGAAATAAGATTACCTCTTTGAGCAAAGGTCTTTCCACACTCCATGCATTTATATGGTTTCTCTCCTGTGTGGATCCTTTCATGGGAGGTAAGTTGCCTGCTTGTTCTAAAACATTTTCCACATTCCAAACATTTATAAGGCTTCTCTTTTGTGTCAATCCCTTTTTGAGATGTAAGGAAGTTATTCCCAAGAGAAAGAATGAATGTCCCATTGTAATTTTGTCCATTGTGTCTTCTTATAGCATCTTCTCCATTGTTTTGGGTTAAATAGTGTTCATTTATTTGTACTTTAGCTTTGATTAGCTTCACACTTTTCCCAGTATATGTTTTCCATACTTTCTCTTGTTGGGCAACAAAGTCTTGCATCAGAGCATCTGTGGAAGATGAGCTTTCCTGATTCCAATTCTTTGACTGGTTTCTCTCTAGGCTTTCAAATTCCATTCGAATTCCAAACTTCTCTGTTCCATCTTTACCACTGATCACTTGGAACAGTTCACAGGAATCTTGATTCTCCTGCCCATTATTACCTTCAAACAAAAGGGAAATGAAAATGATAACAAGGTTAGAGAAAAAGATCAAAGTGTAGAAAGTTAAGTGAATTTCCTTCTGAATTTCTCAGAAATTCCAATAGGTTGCATGTTTGCATGCCTACAATGGTGTGATATAGACATGATTTCTATATTAATGAGTCATGAAAGTTTTGAAAATATCTAGAAAACAGCAGTGCCTCTGCTTTCATTCGTAAGCGTGAATGTCAGCCATGGTGCTGCAACACCCATAATATCGGGACTGGGTCTCAAGTACTTGGGGGGGGGCTGGCCGTTAACATGGAAGAATTGCTAAGTGAACTGTCATAACTCAGGGATTACTTGTACCATAGAATGCTCTGAGTCACACTGTATGAGGTCTTTGTTCTTGAATTGGATTGGAAAAGTGCTCTTCCATGGTCTGAGCGTGAAAGTTCTGCTCTCACACAATTTGGGGAGGTTCCAGAGGACAAATGACAACACACTCCTCTCACACGACCTCCAGAGGACATATAAAAGCACACCTCCTTCTTTTCAGCTCAAACAGAAGTTCAAATAGAAATGGGAAATACAGATATGAAATGGCACAGAAAGTATCTAAGCAAAGAAACATTGACTCTTTCCTTCCTTGGAGCATGACAAGGCCAGATACTTTCCTTCCAACTCCCAGGAGACGATATTTGATTAGTGTTTTTTTAATAAAAAAACTAACTATAATTTCTCTTCTTGATTGGAGACTAGAAAACTCTTACCCAGAGACACCACATTCTTATGGTTTTCAAGCATGACTTCCGAATGCAGCGCTTTCTGTTCAGGATCCAGCTGAGACCATTCCTCCTCAGAGAAATACACAGCCACTTCCTCGAAGGACACAGGACTCTCCTTGACATGGAAAAATAACAGAACAGGAGGATTCGCAAGACCTGTTCATCTTCATCATTGATTTAGACAAGAGGATAGAAGGGGAACTCATCAGATTTGCATAAAAGACCAAACAGACAGGTATTCCAATACTCCAGAAGGTAAGCTCAAGATATAGAAGGATCGACAGATTGGGCCCCATCTAACAAACAAAATCAAACATGAGAAATGTAAAGTTCTACATTTAGGAAACAAAAACCAAATGTGCTGGCATAGGTGATACCTGGCTCAACAGTAGAAATTGCAACAGGGATCTTGGACTCCTAGTGGACAACCACTTATTTATATTTATTTATTAACAAATTTATATACCGCCCTTCTCCCGAAGGACTCAGGGCGGTGTACAGCCAACCATAAAACATTCTACAATTATAAAAGTTAAAAGAAAATTAAATATCCTAAGGCTGCCTTTAAAATTGTACCCTCCCCCAACAAAATGATAGGCTGCATTAAAAGAGATAGAATCAAAATGACATGAATTGTTAGTACCACTTGATAATGCTGTAAAAAACACTTGATAAAAGTGTGGTAAGACCACACTTGGAATATTGCATCCAATTTTCGTTGCCAGACGTAAAAAAGATCTTGAGACTCTAGAAAGAGTGCAGAGAAGAGCAACAACAATTATTAGTGGCCTGGAGGCTAAAACATATAAAGAACGTTTGCTGGAATTGGGTATATCTAGTTTCATGAAAAGAAGGACTAGGGGGTGACATGATAGCAGTCTTCCAAGAAGCAATGGATGGAAACTATTCAAGGAGAACCAAGCTACAAGTAAAGAGAAATTTCCTGACAGTGAGAACAATATCTTCCATCCAGAAATTGTGGGAGCCATGTATCTGATATGTTATAGGGCTTCCTGTCTGAGCAGGGAGTTGGACTATAAGATCTACCTACCAGCTCTGTTATTCTGTGCCATTGTTCCCAAATTCCCAAAGCAGAGATATGCACTAAGTTAAATGGCTGTGGGTCATACAAGGCCTAATTTTAGGAGAGCAAATGGGCAAATCTGAAAATTGCTTTCACTGAAGAAATATTTGGGGAAGTTTTATCAAATTCATTGATTCTGCAAAACCTTCAGTGCCTTTCAGTAAAGTAATCCCATTTCTGGATCAACTAATCTATTGCTCTGTCTATCATTGATTGATCTGGTAGTCTGAGCCATTGGCTGAAAGGAAGAAAACAAAGAAGAGAAAATTTCCTGGGAAAGTCATTTCTCAGCCTTTGCAAAGCGGGAATATTTGATCTCCTAATCGAGGCTTAAATCAGAGGATTGGAAATTATTTTTAGTCGAAAGTACCATGATTACATGCTCAACATGGCCACTCCCTTTGGATTTTAATAGGTCTTATTTTTTAATACAATTTGCTTAATTTTGAACTACAGGTTATAAATAAGGCTTTTTAAAAATTGTAAGGTGGCAATGTATTTATTTTTCATTAGCATTGCACAATTTCGAGTCAAAGAATTACCCAAAAAAAAGGGTTTCTAGCAGTTCCTGCCACTGTGATACGTTTATTCATATTTCTCGAAGGACTTTTTAAAAATTGCTTCTTGTAAACTCCAAGTTGGAGGAGAACCTAGCAGAACAAGATAACGAGAGAAAGCTATGCTGGCTGACAGCAACTTGAACCTGCTATTGTGCTTTTCATGTTGTGAAAGAACAGAAAAATAATCCAGGCCAACACAGGGGGGGGGGGGGGAAAGGAGGAAGGAATAGAAGGAGAGCCCTCTGCACACACGCTTCACTTCCTGAAGGGAAAACTTTCCCCTTTCTTACTTGATTTGGAGGTTCAACCGCTGTTTGATCTCCATCATAAAAACCAGGAAGCTTCATTCTTTGCTCCTCTGTAAGGAATAAATAATTTCAAAATGCATGATTAACAAAATAGGAGGAGGTATTCTATAGAAGAGAAAAAAGAGCAAAGGTAAGACAGATGGGGAATCGGAGGATCTTCCATTACCTCCTGAGGTGTCCTGACTTGGATCTTCCCAAGGAATCCTCCTGAAAAATACCTCCTGAGGGGGATTTGATGGGTTCTTCTTTCCCTCAGGATCTCTGATCTCCACAGTGTAGTACTTCAAATAGGAGGAAGGAAAGACAAGCAAAATTAATGTACGTCACATGACATAAAAGTGGATTCTTATATACGGAACACAACCTCAAAGCCCCCAATAGCGTGGCTGAGTGAGAAAACAATGGAACAATGTCCTACAAGAACTGGGAAATTGCTTCATATTATGAACGTGGGAGAAGGAGGGGTGAAGTATTCAAGCACTCTTGTTTATTCCCTTGCTCTTTTTTTTTTAAAGATGGCGACAGCGGCTGCATGCGTTTGTAGATGGTGCTCCGAAATATTTTGCAGAGGTTTTTTGATGAATTTGGATTGTAGAGATTGGCATGTCGAAGTGGAAGGGTGTGTAAAGGGAAAAGCAAGAAAGAAACAATCTTGATAAACTGTGAGGCTGGAATTGATTTGAAGAGACTGATAGACCAAGAGCTAGTACAGTCGAATGGTCAGAAAGTGACAATTGGAAGGTGAGATGCAGAGTCAGAGCAGAGGAGGTGGACGGTTTTACGATAGTGTGACTTCCCTGATTTCCCCCTGAACTCCCCTGACTGAAGCTAAACCCTGTCTGAGAACCCAAAAGTCAGCAGCTGCAGATCTGAATTGATGGTGTGGGTCATCTGATGGAGGCAGAACTGACAGGAGAGACAAGCTTCTCTGGCCTTTGTTGACAGCTGGGCCAGTTAATAACACTGTGGAGAGTGACAGGCTGCCATTGGGATTTCCTGAGGTTAATTGATGAGTGGGAGCTTGGAACTGTAAACTTCATGAGGTATTGTAGGACTACAAAGCTGCTAAATTTCCAATGCAGCATGGCAAGGTTTTCTGGCTATTTTTTCTAGCTACCATTTACAGTTTTACTTCTGCATTCTTGTGGGTGTTCTGTGGTCGGGCTTGGGGGATCCTGGGGCTAGGGAAAAGTTGAATGAGAGTATGTTGGTCCCTTTCCCCCAGATGAGAACTGGGAGGACGGGGGAAAAGTGGCTTCCTGCTTGGTGGGTGAGAGCAACTGGGCAGGGTGCTGTTTATGCATCGAGTGGACGTGTTTTGATTATATCAGGAGATAAGGGGAGTTGGATGTGACCCCTCTGCAGCAAGTAAGGGGTGATGTGAGTTTGAGGGCGCTGAGGGCAAATGCTATAGTTCCTATAAAGCTCACCTTGCCCCCAACAATCTGTCAGTGGAAGTAGATTTTTTTCTTTTTTCCCTTTTTAAAGAAGAATGTTGGGGATGGGGGATGGAATGGTTCTCAGGGAAGGCAGAGGAATGTCCTATTTCAGTGGTGTCGAATAACAGGAAATATGGGAGACAAGAGAGAGAGCAGGCACGGGGAACACGACCTCGGTGTTTAGTACCAAACTCATGTTCTGCCTCTTTGTACTCACCTCATTTTCCGGCTCAGCAGATCTGTAGTGGCCCTGGTCTTAGACTGCTGCTTTTAAATGTGAAATCAGCTTGCAATAAGGCCAGCCTTATTGCTGATTTGATCCTCGAAGAGAAGGATGATCTGGCTTGTATAACTGAAACTTGGCTTAGCCCAGAGGGAGGCGTTCCTCTTGAAGAAATGTGCCCAGTGGGTTATCGAGCATGGCACCAGTCTAGACCTCAGGGCCGGGTAGGAGGTGTGGCTGTTGTTATCAGAGAATCTCTAGTAGCCTCCAGAGGCACTGTTCAACAAGTCCCCGGCTGTGAGACCCTTTTTCTGAGATTGGGCTCAAGGGATTAGATGGGATTGCTGCTGCTATACCAGCCTCCCTGCTGCGTGGCAGCTTCCCTACCTGGGCTCCGGGACCTCACCGCAGGACTGGCAGTGAAAGTCCCCAGGCTTATAGTTCTGGGAGATATCAACCTGCCTTCTCCGGGGTCGGGGTCAGAGATAGCCCGAGATTTTATAGAAACCATGACTTCCATGGGCCTGTCCCAGATTATCCAGAGCCCGACTAGTAATAGTGATCACATTCCCGATTTGATGTTCTTGTCAGAGCAGTGTTTATGTGACTTGGAATTGGCAGACCTTTCCTTGGTCCCCTTGTCATGGTCAGATCATAGTCTGGTGGCAATAAGTTTCTCAAAAGCTGCACCCCCCCACAGGGAGGCAGGACCTATTAGATTGGTCCGCCCCCATCGACTAATGGATCCAAATAGGTTCCAGAAGAAGCTGGAGGTTATAACTGCAGATCTATTATGCAGTCCAGCCGAGCTCTTAGTCACTGTTTGGAATAGGAAGGTGACTGAGGCTCTGGATAGGATTGCATCCTTGCAACCTCTCCTCACCCGTAGACCTCTCTGTGCCCCGTGATATACAGAGGAACTGAGAGGGATGAAACGCATGAGATGTCTAAAGCGCCGCTGGCAGAAGACAGGAGATGAATTTGATCGAACACGGGTAAGAGCTGCTACTAAGGCCTACCTTGTGGCGATTCGTGAGGCGAAGTGTCAACACTTCTCCACACTAATTGCATCTGCAGATAATCGCCCAGCGACCCTCTGTAAGGTGAGCTGTCTCCTCTTAGGGAAGGAGGAGATTGAGGTCCACCTGAAGGGGCACGCTGAGGAATTTGTGGATTTTCTGGAAGACAAAATCGCTTGACTTTGTTCCCAGTTAGATGCCGGCGTGGTTGCTGATCCGGTGGAAGCTTTTGAGACAGGTTCTTGCCCTGTTATCTGGGAACAGTTTGACGCTGTTGCTCCTGAGGAAGTGGACAGGATCCTAGGGAGTATGCGCACGAGCACCTGTATTTTAGACCCATGTCCCTCCTGGCTTGTGAAAGCTTCCCAGGGGTGACAGGCAGGTGGACTCTGATGGTGATTAATGCTTCTCTACAGGAGGGGATGGTGCCCCAGCACTTTAAGGAGGCTGTGGTCTGCCCTCTTCTTAAGAAGCCATCGCTAGATTCCACATGGTTGGATAATTTCTGACCTGTCTCCAATCTTCCCTTTTTGAGGAAGGTTGTTGAGAAGGTGGTCACACAGCAGCTCCAGAGGTTTCTGGATGAAACGGATTATCTTGATCCCTAGCAGTCAGGATTCAGGCCTGGATTTGGGACAGACACAGCATTGGTTGTACTTTTGGATGATGTCTGGCGGGGGCAGGATGGGGTAGTGCATCCATCCTTACTCTACTTGACCTCTTGGCAGCTTTTGATATCGACCATGGGATTCTCCTGGGACGGCTTCAGGGGATGGGAGTAGGAGGCCTTGTGCAGTCTTGGTTCACTTCCTTCCTCTGCAGCCGTTCTCAGTCAGTGTTGATAGGAGGGGAGAGATCCAACCCTTGCCCACTGCTTTACGGGGTTCCGCAGGGCTCGGTACTCTCTCCGCTCCTGTTCAACATTTATATGAAACTGCTGGGTGAGATCATCCGTCACCATGGACTGAGGTATCACCAATATGCTGATGATACTCAACTGTATGTCTTGACCCGTGGTAAGTGAAGTGTTGCTGTGTCCTCCCTCTACTGAGTGGCTCTGGGTCTGGGGTTCATTGGTTCAGGGAGAATTACCAGCTTTACTGTTGGATGGGGTGCCACTACCCCAAACAGACCCTGTGCGTAATTTAAGGGTTCTCCTGGACTCACGACTCCTGTTCGAAGAGCAGGTGGCAGTCATGGCCAGGAGGGCCTTTGAGCAACTGTAGGTTGTGCACCAATTACACCCTTCCCTGGATCAGCAGTCCCTACTCACAGTCACTCATGCCCTGGTCACTTCCCATCTTGATTATTGCAATGCCCTCTACATGGGACTGCCCATGAAGAGCATCCGGAAGCTCCAGTTGGTGCAAAATGCAGCGGTCCACATGGTTTTATGCAGACCCCGGTGTGCATACATATCACCTCTCCTGCAGGAGCTGCATTGGCTGCCAATTTGCTTCTGGGTGCAATTCAAGGTGCTGGTTGTCACCTTTTAACGCCCTTCATGGCTTGTGTCCAGGTTATCTGAGGAAACATCTCTTGCCAGTGACATCTACCCAACCCATTAGAGCGAGGAGGCAGGGAATGCTGCGGGTCCCATCCCTGAGGGAGATACACCTGGTGGGATTTAGAAGAAGGGCCTTCTCTGTGGTGGCTCCATCTCTCTGGAACCTCATTCCCCCAGGGATTAGAACAGCCCACTCATTAATACTATTCCGAAAGGCACTGAAGACCTGGTTTTGCCAGCGGGCCTGGGGAACCCAGGGAGGGATGGAACCCATCAAATGGCTAGTGTGATCCGCTGTCATCAGGGTGGGGGGTGGGAGCTGGTTTTTATTTTGTTTTGTTTTTTGTTTTCCCAAATTTTGTTCTATTGTACTTTACTAATTTATTTGATTCTTTTTGTTAGTTCTTATTGTTTTTATTTTTGTTTTAAATATGATTTTACGTTGTGTAAGCTGCCTTGAGTTGCCAGGGGCAAATAGGCAGCAATATAAATAAATAAATAATAAATAAATATAGTCTCCCACCTGCCACTGGAGCTGCTCCTTCTGCTCCTCCGCCTGGCTCAGGAGGAAGCCTTCCGCCAGGGCCACCGCCTGGGAGCTGCTCTCTGCTCCACACTCCCGCACCCAGCCCTCCATCTCTGGGGGCAGGAGAGCCAGGAGCCGCTCCAGAACCACAAGGTCCAGCATCTGGGCTTTGCTGTGCTTTCCTGGGCTCAGCCATCGCCTGCACAAGTCATGGAGTCGGCTGCAAAGTCCTCGGGGACCCTCAGCCTCCCAGCATCGGATGGAGGTCCAGGGCGGAACTTCTGAAGGGAGGATGGTTCCCTCCTGCAGGACCTTCTGCTCGGTTCTGGTCCAGCTCTCTCCACAACTCCCAGGCTGAAGAGCCGCAGGGCCTTTTCGGCTCCCCTCCTTGGCCAAAGGGAGTGTCTCCATCCTTCCTCTCTCCGGCAGAGCAGCTCCAAAGGGCTCCAAGGACCCTGGGGGACTTCCAGAGGCCTCTTCCTTCACAGGGCCATTTCTGAGATCGCAGGAGGGATCCCTGTCGGTCCTACCGCTCTCTCTCTCTTCCTTCTTTTCTTCCTCTGCAGAGGAAATCTTGGCTTGCAAAGGCTGCCGAGGGCTCTGAGGTTCTGGAACTGGGAGGGAGAGAAAAACCGACGCCCAGGATCAGAAAGAGGATTCAGCCCCTGGACCCTGTTCCCCTAACCTGCCCGGAGCCCCAAGCGGCTCCTCCCAGCGCAGGGCCCAGGACCCCCTCGAGCAGGGCCTGAAAGGAGGAGCTGGAAAGGCCGCCCCCTGCCCCCCTCCGGAGACAAGATCGGGCCCCCGTGGAACCCGGTCCGAATCCTGCTTCCTCCTCCTCTCCCGGCTTCTCTCCTCTACTGCTGGACCTCCGCCAGGCCCATCCACTCTTCTCCCCATTCGCATGGAGAGGGAGGCTGGAGAGCATGGGATCCGAAAAGAGCGCCCCCCCCTCACCCGGGGCACGTTTAGATGTCCCCCGCCAGACTCTCCCGCAGCCTCTTGGACTTCTGCGGCGCCGCAGCGAGTAAGGAGAGAGAGTGCGGTGTCCTATAGAGGCCAGGCTCAGTGATGTCACTTCCTTTGCTGCCTCCTCCTCTGGGAAGGGAGCCGTGACGTTCGCCCTCCAGTGGCCCAAAGTGGAAGCGCCTGGAGTTCCCTTCCCTTGGCGGAGGGCTCCACCTAGTGGATCTGGGGCAAAGTGCCAGGATGGTAGAAAGGAAAAGAGGAGCGCCTCGGAGGGGGAAGGGAGATGGCGGGGATGATGGGCTTGGGAGTAGGGGGAAAGGCCCGTGTACATGGGTCCCTGTCAGACAAAGGCTTCGACGTCTGTCCTTCTTTCCCCTCTTTTATATGAACCCAAATGCCTCGAAGGAGATTTTCGTCTTTCTTCTGTGGTGTTTCTAGCGCAGTTTGGTTATTTCTCATGTATAAAGTGCAGGTCCACCACCCCCGCTTTCATGAAGTCCACTTCTATATTTATTTAGAGCAGTGGTGGGATTCAAATTTTTTTACTACTGTTTCTGTGGGTGTGGCTTGATGGGTGTGGCAGGGGAAGGATACTATAAAATCTTCAGTCAGAGGTGGTATTTGCCGGTTCTCCCAACTACTCAAAATTTCCGCTACGAGTTCTCCAGAACTGGCCAGAACCTGCTGAATACCCACCTCTGATTTAGAGGAGAGGAGAGAGAAATCTTCTTTGTGGAAATCCCTGAGATTGGAAGATGTCACCATGTCTCCACTCGTCCTTCTTTTCCTCAGACCAGACACACCCAGTTCCAACAACCGTTTTTTAAAATATCTTTTAGCTTCCCTCTTTGTTGCTCTTCTCTGCAGTCTTTCCAGAGTCTCAATATCTTATTTATTTATTAAACAAAACACAAAGAAAAAAAGAAATAGTAAATTAAGGAAAGGAGAAAGAGGGAAAAAGAAAGTCTGAGGAGTGAGAGAGATGCTGATTTCTTTTTAGCAGAGTGCAAGATTTTTTAAAACGAAACCATTCCAGCCTGACAATTGTATCTAATGGACAAAAGCAAAGTCATTTTGGGTCTTTTTCTTTTGAACACTTTAAATGTGAAAACATCCCATTTAATGGCTGGAGAAGGAAAGCGCACAAAGGTCCCAAACTCCCCGTTGTGGCTGAGGGAGGGCGGGCTCCCGCTTGAGGAGATCTGCGCTCTGATTGGTTACTGCGGGTGGAAAGGTGGTGTTTCCTTTTTTCCCCGCCTTTTTCTTCCATGGGCTGTTTGAGATTTACCTCAGGATGTTCCTGAGGAAGCTAATCGCCTCTCCCTGGTTTAGTTGAGGGTTTTCCGGGGCTTCCCTTCGTATTGGGGGGGGGTGACTGTGGGTGACCCCCAACTTCTCACTGGCTACAGGGCTGCTCATTGCGGCAGCTCTTCCTACGGTACAATTTTCACCTTTAATGAATGTGTGTTTGTGAGTGTGTGTGTGTGAGAGAGAGAGAGGTGAGGAATGTGTTTGGAGGGAGAGGAAACGTTTTTCTCGGACTTTTGAACTGCGAGGCCCCCTGTACGAGCTGACAGACCAATGGGAATTCTCCTTGCTTCAGCGTCATCAGTCTCCGAGCAGAGTCCTTTGTGACTTCACCTAAAGGAGGAGGGAGAGTTCGGCTCAGAGAAGGAAGCTGAAAGTGGAGGGGGGGAATCCCTTCAGTCTTGGGGAGCTGCAGCTGAAGGGGAGTATTCCTGGCAGGCCCTGCGATGACCTTCCACTTTCTTTGGTCTCTTCACGATTCTCAACTAGACTTTCCTCTATGTGCATGCAGGGGTGAACTAGATGTCCGTTTAGGTTCCCAAACTGCCCCAGGTTTTCCTCCCAGTGAGTTCAACAAAGTAGAAGGAAGGGAGGGACGGAAGATCAGAACAGCATGGAATAGAATAAGGACCCTAGGTTGACACACTGAGAGGGAGGGGTCTTACTTTCCCCCCCCCATTGAGATCCACAACAGCGATCTTTGAACTAAAAACCGAGCTGTTACAGGTATTTTGCGGTGGATCAGAAAACCCCACAGCGCCGGGGGTAGAACCGACCCTCCGGCAGCCCCTTTGCCAGGAAGGGAACCAAAGGCAGAAGATTTGTGGGGGGGGGGGCTGAGCGGGCAGTGTCCGTGTATGTCCGTGTGTGTCCGTGAAGGCGCCCAAGGACTCCCCAATCAACCGCCTAAGAGACTCCCACCGGGTGTGTGTGTGTTTGTGTGTGAAGGCGCCCGAGGATTCCCCAATCAACCCCTAAGTCCTCTCTGGCTGTGGGACTGCGCCTCCCCTTCTCCCATCCACTGCAGCCCTACTCCACGCCGGAATGGAGGGGAGGGCAAAAGGAAGCCCCAACTCCCCTGCAGGGCTGGCCTGATCCCCCACTTGACCTGCGCCCCCCCCCCCAAGATTGAAAAAATCCCCCCTCCCACTTTCTCCGCTTCTCTCTCTGGACGAACTACCTCCATCGGGTGAAAACAAGGGAGACTCTAACCGGAGACCGATGACGCGTAATAAGGGAGAATTTCCATTGGTCCTTCTGCTTTCACGGATCCTCCCAATCCCGAAGTTAGAGGAAAACGCCCCCTTCCCCCAATCCAGACACCACCACCCCCCATTCCGCCTCCGCGCCTTTCTCTACTCTCTTTGGGAGCGCTTGTGGGCTGGCATCCATGGGCTCTCCCTGGTGCTGCTGGTGGGGGCGCTGGCCCGGATCCCCGAGAGCGAAGGTGGGAGGGAGACCCCCGGTAAGGAGGGGATTGGGCGGCGGGGGGAGGAGGATAGGAGCTGGGAGGGGCCGTCAGTGCTCCTGGGGGAAGAAAGGGGCTGAGAGACCCCCGTAATGGGGAAAGGGGTCGAGGGCAAGAGAAGGCAGGACTCTCAAAAGCCTCGATCTCCGCCTGGTCCCCCACTCCCTCCCTCGCCCCACTTCATCCAACGGGAGGAAGAGGGATCACCGTCTTCCCTTCTTGGTGACCGTGGAGAGGAGGGGGTCGTGGGAAGGCGGCCGAACTGAGATGAGACGTAGTCGAACCCGCATCACCCCCTCACCGGTGACTGAGTGGGAGTGGGACCTTCCGGGCGCCGTATTAGATCCGGATCCCCCAAAGTCGGTTTCCTGGACGGAGCTGGAAAGCGAAACTGAGGCATGTTCAGAGCTGAATCCACAAACGCCACCAAAAGTAGAAAAATAGAATTTTGCAGCTTCAGAAAGTTTGGTTCCCCCCCCCCCCGAGGCTGTGAAGGTCAGGCAGGATTTGAGCCTCCATCCCTTTGGGGGGGGGGCTCTGAATTTGTGGAGGAGACCAAGACCCCCTCCCCATAATCCACCACCACCCGATCAGGACCTGGGAGGGAGAACCACACGAGGGGGGAACTGTTGAACGTGGGGGGGAGGGGAGTTCTGAGTTGCTCCCCTCAATTGCCCCCCCCCAGATCTACTCCTCTTGTGAAGGGTGTGGAGACCCTCCCTTTGAGATGGTCTTTGGGGGGCTGTTTTTTGGGGGGAAGGGAAGACAGCCTCGATTCTACCCCAAATCCTAGAAGGGCCGAAGATTAGAGGGAGAGAAGTTGGGGGTAACCAGAGGAGGTGGAAGTTGAAAGGAGGGAGGGACTGGGAGACCCCAGAAGGATCCGTTTAGGTGTCCCCATTGTTCCCGCTCCCCATATCGCCCCCCAAGGAAGAGAGAGAGACGGAGGCATAAGATATTTGTCTTTATGTATGTTACATTTTTTATGGTGCCCATCTTGTCTGAAACGGCCTGAAGGGATTCCTGCCTGAGGAGGGGGTTGGACTAGATGACCTCCAGGGTCCCTTCCTTGTTCTGTTCTATGATATATCCCCTACAAGGGGACTCTGGACGGTTTACAGGTTATGTTTGGAAACGAAATATATTGAAATCTCCTAGTATAATTTTCCCTGGGAGGGAAAAGGGGGCGGGGGAGGCGAAACCTCCGAGGGGATCCGGCCTGGAGGGGCTTTCAGGGAGGCGGTCGGACTCTCCGTTTCTCCGGGGCGGCCCAAGGGCTCCTCCTGCCTCGGGCGGCGGGCGCAGAGAAGCGGCGGCTCCGTCCTGGGAGTCGCAGCCTTGCGAGTCGCTCTGAGGCGAAAGGCCCGGAATCTCCTCCTCCTCCCTCGGCTTCCTCGCCCCCTTCCGCTCCTCCGCGCCGGAGCCTCCCGGCCTCCCTCCCTCCTTCCCCGCGGAGCCTTTTCGGGGGCGCTCCTCAGAAGAGGCCGGGGGTCCCTGCCCTTCCGCTGGGAGGCCGAGGGAGGGAGAGCCCGAAAAGGGCGGCTGCACGGTGGGAGCGGGAGGGAGGCGGAGGAGTAAGGAGGGACCGTCCTTTGTCCCCTCGGAGCCTCGCTGCCCGCCTCCCTCCCTCCTCCCTCGCAGGACGCAGGTCGCCACCCCCGCCAGACACGAGCTGGGCGTCCAAGCGAGGCTACCGGTCCTCGTCTTCCCACCGCCCGGCCTTTCTGAGGGGCTCCGGATCCTTCCGAGGCCTCCTCCGATCTCTGCGCAGCCCTCAGGGCGGCGGTTCTTGAGGGAGGCGAGTTCGGATCCCGCCCCCCCCCCCCCCCCCCCCCGAGAGACTTTTTCCCTCCGTCTCCATCGCCGGTTCCTGGGCAAGAAGGAGAGGAAGGCGGAGAAAGAGCCGCCTTCGAAGTCCTTGACAGGGAGCCACTGAGAGGAGTCTTTCCCGCTACTCCCAAGCCCATCATCCCCGCCCTCCCCCCTCCCATGCGCTCCTTTTTCCAGCCTTTTCTACCCTCCTGGACCTTTGCCCCAAGTCCACCAGGGGGCACCCGCCAAGGGAGGGGAACTGCAGGCGCTTCCTCATTGGGCCACTGTAGGGCGAACATCACGGCTGCCTTCCTAGAGTGGGAGGCGAAGGAAGTGACATTCTTGAGCCTTGCCTCTCTAGGACGCCGTACTCGCTCTCTTCAACTCCTGGGGCGCCGCAGGAGGTGGAGAGGCTGCGGGAGAGGCTGGCTGAGGGATTATCCAGACGTGCCCCAGGTGAGGGGGTGCTCTTCCCGGGTACCATGCTCCCCAGCCACCCTGTTCATGCGAAGGGGGGAGGGGAGGGGGGGGCATAGCGGAGACCCAGCAGGAGAGAAGAGAAGCCGTGCGAGGGGGAGGAGGAGGCAGGATTTGCACCGGGCTCCCCGAGGGCCCGATCCTGTCAGCGGAGGGCGAGACAAGTGGGGGGCGGCCTCTCCAGCTGCCTCCTTCCCGGCCCTGTTCAGGAGGCCCTGGGCCGCAGCGCTGGGAGGAGCCACTTGGGGCTGCGGGCAGGTTGGGAGAAGGGGGTCCCCCTTTCTGATCCTGGGCGTCGGTTTTTCTCTTCCTCCCAGATCCTGAATCTCGGAGCCCTCGGCAGCCTTTCCAAGCTAGGATTTCCTCTGCGGGGGAGGGAAGGAGGGAAGGAAAAGAGCAGAAGGACTGGCAGCGATCCGTCCTGTGGCCCCAGAAATGTTTCCATGAAGGAAGAGGCCCCGGAGTCCTTTGGAGTTGCTCTGCCGGAGAGAGGAAGGATGGAGACACCCCCTTTGGCCAAGGAGGGGAGCGGAAAAGGCCCTTTTGGTCTTCAGCCTGGGAGCTGTGGGGAGAGCTGGACCAGAACTGGGCAGAAGGTCCTGCAGGAAGGAACCATCCTCCCTTCAGAAGTTCTGCCCTGGAACTTCATCCAATACCAGGAGGCTGAGGGTCCCCGAGGACTTTGCGGCCGACTCCATGACTTGTGCAGGCGATGGCTGAGACCGGGAAAGCACAGCAAAGCCCAGATGCTGGACCTGGTGGTTCTAGAGCGGCTCCTGGCTCTCCTGCCCCCAGAGATGGAGGGCTGGGTGCGGGAGTGTGGAGCAGAGACCAGTTCCCAGGCGGTGGCCCTGGCAGAAGGCTTCCTCCTGAGCCAAGCGGAGGAGCAGAAGGAGCAGCTCCACTGGCAGGTGGGAGACTTTAGGGAGCTCGGAGTGGAATAAATAGAGAGTGTTTGAATGCTTCACCCTCCTTCCCAAACTTCTCCCACGTTTATAATATGAGGCAATTCTCCAGTTCTGGTAGGACATTGTTCCATTGTTTCCTCACTCAGCCACACGGATGGATATTGGGGGCCTTGAAGTTGTGTTCCGAATATAAGAATCCACTTTATGTTGTGTGATGTACATTAATTCTGCTTCTGCCTTCCTTCCTCCTATTTGAAGTGCTGCACTGTGGAGATTAGAGATCCTGAGGGAAAGAAGAACCCATCAAATACCTCTCAGGAGCTATTTTTCAGGAGGATCCCTTGGGAAGATCCAAGTCAAGACACCTCAGTAGGTAATGGAAGATCCTCTGATTCCACATCTGTCTTACCTTTCCCCTCTTTTCTCTCCTACAGAATACCTCCTCCTATCTTGTTAATTATGCATTTTGAAATTATTTATTCCTTACAGAGAAAGAAAGAATGAAACTTTCTGGTTTTTATGACGGAGATCAAACAGCGGTTGAACCCCCAAATCAAGTAAGAAAGGGAAAAGATATTAGATTTGTATTCTCCCTTCAGGAAGTGAAGTGGGTGTGCAGAGGGCTTTCTCCTTCTATTTATCCCCCCTTTGTTTGTCCTGGATTATTTTTGTGTTCTTCCACAACATGGAGAGCAGAATAGTTCAAGTTGCTGTCGGCCAGCGTAGCTTCCTATGCTTATCTTATTCCGCTAGGTTCTCCTCCATTTTGGAGTTTTTGAAAAGTCCTTCAAAAAATAGGAATAAATGTATCATAGTGGCAGGAACTTCTATCGACCCAATTTTTCTTGGTAATTCTTTGACTCGCAATTGTGCAAGGCTAATGAAAAATAAATAAATACTCACATTGCCATATTACCATTTTTAAAAACCCTTAAATACCAGGATCTGCACAAAACCATTTGGGCCACTGTATTTGGCACCAACTGGGGCCTCCATAAGCTCTTCAAGGGCAGCCCTATGTAGAGCGCATTGTAATAGTCAAGACAGAAAGTGACTAGGGCATGAGTGACTGTGAGTAGGGACTGTTGGTCCAGGAAAGGGCGTAACTGGCACACAACCTGCAGATGCACAAAGGCCCCCTTGGCCATGACTGCCACCTGCTCTTCAAGTAGGAGCCATGAGTCCAGGAAAACCGCTAGATTACACACAGGATCTGTTTGGGGTAGTGCCACCCCATCCAAGACTAAAGGTGGTAATTCTACCTGAGCCAACAAACCCCAAATCCAGAGCCACTTGGTCTTCCAAGGGTTTAGTTTCAACCCGTTGCACCCCATCCAGCCCCTAACAGCCTCCAGGAACTGCAAGAGGGAGGACACAGCAACACTTAACTCACCATGGGCTGAGACATACAGCTGAGTATCATCAGCATATTGGTGATACCTCAGTCCACGGTGATGGATGATCTCACCCAGCGGCTTCATATAAACGTTGAACAGGAGCGGAGAGAGTATTAAGCCCTGCGGAACCCCGTAAAGCAGTGGGCGAAGCTTGGATCTCTGTCCTCCTATCAACACTGACTGAGAGTGGCCTCAGAGGAAGGAAGTAAACCAGGATACCACAAAGCCTCCCATTCTTGAAAACCTGGCTCTTTCGGCCAGCTTGGGCTGATTTTAGATTTGGGTATTTTAATTTTTATATCAAATTTTAGGGTTTTAGGGAGGGGTTTTAATTGTTTTCAGCTAGGGCCTTTAGTTTAATTTAGTTTTAACTTTTATAGATTTAATGTTTTAATTGTATGGCTGTGCATCGCTCCAAGTCCTTCGGGAGAAGAGCGGTATATAAATATTATTATTATTATTATTATTATTATTCCCATCCCCCGAAGCCACCTCAGGAGAATCCCATGGTCGATAGTATCGAAATTACTTTATTAAAAGGCACTGAAGGTTTTGCAGAATCAATGAACTTGATAAAACTTCCCAAAATGTTTCAGTGAAAGCAATTTTCAGATTTGACCATTTTCTCACCTAAAATTAGGACTTGTATGACACACAGCCACTTAACTTAGTGCATATCTCTGCTTTGGGAATTTGGGAACAACGGAACGGAATAACAGAGTTGGTAGGGATCTTGGAGGTCTTCTAGTCCAACCCGCTGTTCAGATAGAAGCCCTATAACATTTCAGATAAATGACTGTCCAATTTCTTCATAAACACCTCTAGTGTTGGAGCACCCACAATCTCTGGAGGCAAGTCGTTCCACTGATTAATTGCTCCCACTCTCAGGAAATTTTTCTTTACTTGTAGGTTGGTTCTCACCTTGAATAGTTTCCATCCATTGCTTCTTGGAACACTGCTATCATATCACCCCCCTAGTCCAGGGGTCGCCAACTTTTTAGACCTCAGGGACCACCAAACTCATAATTTTAGATCCCAGGGACCACTAACCGGTTCTGTGGGCGTGGCCTAATTTGTAGGTGTGGCTTGGTGGTCATGTGACTGGCTGGGCATGGCTTGTATGTAAATATAAATATATAAATATTGAATTTTTTTTATAAAAAAGCAACTTTTACCCAAAATCAGGCAAAGCAGGCTGATTGAGTTGCTCACAGAATCACAGATTCATTCAGAGATCTGCCATTGGCTAGCTCAGTCTGTCACATAAAATTTGCTAGCAAGCAAACTCACAAAATTAACTCACAACACACCATGCATGTAAATATTGAATTTTTTATTTTTAAAAAGAGCAACTTTTACCCAAAATCAGGCAAAGCAGGTAGATTGAGTTGCTCACAGAATCATTCAGTGATCCATCTATCTGCCATCGGCTAGCTCTGTCTCTCAAATTTGTTTGCCGTTAATTTGCATTGAATTTGCTTGCAAGCAAACCTTCAGTCCTAAGGGAGGTTCAGCTGTGCTGAGCTGAAGATCTAAAGACTAGCTAGAAAGCAAGAAATCCAATCATTTCCTGCTTCCTAGCTAATCTAAATCTCCCGGCACAGCAGAACAGCTAATAGTCGGAAAAAAGGAAAAATAGCAATTTAGCAGGCAATTTTACTGGGTAAGGAGTGAATGGGCAGGGAGGGTTCCCGTGGGTCATGTGGGCGGCACAGCCTTGTGTTTCTGCGCAGCCTGGATTAATTGCTTTGTGGGGGTGCTTTGGGGGTGAGATTTCTCTGCGGACCACCAAAATTTTCTGGTTGGCAACCGCTGCTCTAATCCTTCTTTTCATGAAACTAGACATCCCCAATTCCGGCAACCATTATATGTTTTAGCCTCCAATCCCCTGATCATCTTTTTTTGCTGTTCTCTGCAGTCTTTCTAGAGTCTCAAGATCTTTTTAGCAACCAAAATTGGATGCAATATTCCAACTGTGGTCTTACCAAGGGATTATAAAGTAGTACTAGCACTTCATGTCATCTTGATTCTATCTCTCTTAATGCAGCCTATGATTCTGTTGGAGTTTTTGGGGGCAACTGTAGCATAGTGCTGACTCATGTTTAAGTGGTTGTCCACTAGAATTCCAAGATCCCTGTTCCACTTGCTATTGTTGAGTCAGGTATCACCTATGCCAGTGCATTTGGTTTTTCTTTCCTAAATGTAGGACCTTACATTTCTCACTGTTGATTTCCTTTTGTTAGATGAGGCCCAATCTGTCGATCCTTCTATATCTGGAGCTTATCTTTTGGATTGTTGGTATTCTTTCAATTTGGTCTTGTTTGCAAATTTGATGAGTTCCCCTTCTATCCTCTTGTCTAAATCAGTGATGAAGATGAACAAATCTTGCGAATCCACCTGTTGTGTTCTTTTGTCTTTGTCCAGGAGGGTTTTGTGTCATTCGAGGAGGTGGCTGTGTATTTCTCTGAGGAGGAATGGTGTCAGCTGGATCCTGACCAGAAAGCGCTGCATTCAGAAGTCATGCTTGAAAACCATAGGAATATGATCTCTCTGGGTAAGAGTTTTCTAGTCCCCAATCAACAAGAGAGATTATAAGTAGTTCATTATTTAAAAAGCACTACTCAGATATTGTCTCCTGGGAGGGAGAAGGAAAGGACCTGGCCTTGTCATGCTCCAAGGAAGGAAAGAGTCAATGTCTCTTTGCTTACATGCTTTCTGTGCCATTTCTTATCTGCATTTTTCCATTTCTATTTGAATTTATCTGTGGAGGCTGAAAAGAACAAGGTTTGCTTTTATATGTCCTCTGGAGGTTGTGTGAGGTTGTGTTCCTCTGAAACCTCCAAAATTGTGTGAGAACAAAACTTTCACCCCTATGCCATGGAAGTCCACTTTCCCAATCCAATTCAAGAGCAAAGACCTCATACAGTGTGACTCAGAGCATCCTAGGGTACAGGTAATCCCCAAGGTATGACAGTTCACTTAGCAACAGTTCCAAGTTACGACCAGCCCTCCCCCAAGTATTTGAGTCACAGTTCCGAAATGAGTATTGTAGAAGCAGGGCTGTCATTCACACTTACAAATGACAGCAGAGACACTGCAACAAAATTCACCCTACCTATGCCCCCACCCCATCTCCTGCTGAAATTTACCTTGCAATTATGTGCCGACCTGTCGGTTCCTTTGCCTACTTCAGTGCATTTGCAGAAAAGAGTCCTGAAATGGTGAGAGATACGTAAAATCAGCCGTGGAAAATCTAGCACTATTGATCTCACGTGATCTTGCACTACTGTGCTTTAGGCCTCTGTTCTCTGCTAACCAAGGCCTACACGAGATCCATGGCAAAATGCTTTTCAAAGAGAGGGAAGGTCTCTTCATTTTCAAAGACTTTTGCCCTGGATCTCGTACAGTCCTCTATTCTTAAAAGAACATAGGCCTAAAGTACTGTGGTGTGAGATTAGTAGCCTGAGATCTTGCACTACTGGTCTCATGTGATCTCGTACTAAAGTACTTTAGGCCTCCGTTCTCTGCTAAATAACACTTGTAGCAGATCCAGCCAAAGAACCCTTGCAAGCCAATGAGATTTGGGGCAGCGAAATAGCCATTCTTGAAGCATCCCAACCATTCAAGTCTCAGCACAAAGAGCGTTAACAAGGCAATGGGAGGCTTCAGCAAGAAGATTTATCTCCAAAGTCTCATCGCTGGGATTAAGGAAGAGGCCCAGTGGGGATCCTGCCAGATGGACACTGTGGAGCAGCTGCTCCAAGGTACACCAGGGAAAAAAGAGCTTGTTTCAAAATTGTTTCATTTCTCACAGGTCTCTGCTGAAATTAAGCCACCCCAATAAATCTTAGGTTTTCTCCTCCTTGGATGTTTCCCCTGATTATTCCTTAACTTGTTCTAGATATTTTCAAAGCTTTCATGACTCATGAATACAGGAATCATATCTGTATCACACCACTGTAGGCATGCAAACATACAACCTAGTGGGATTTCAGAGAACTTCAGAAGAAATTTAACTTGACTTTCTACACTTTGATCTTTTTATCTAACCTTGTCATCATTTTATTTTCCCTTTTGCTTTGAAGGTAATAATGGGCAGGAGAATCAAGATTCCTGTAAACTGTTCCAAGTAATCAATGCTAAAGACGGAATGGAGAACTATGGAATTCGAGTGGAATTTGAAAGCCACGAGAGAAACCAGTCAAAGAATTGGAATCAGGAAAACTCAACTTGCAGTGATGGGACATTAATTCTTTCTTTTGGAAAAAACTTCCTTACATCTCAAAAAGTGATTGATACAAAAGAGAAGCCTTATAAATGTTTGGAATGTGGAAAATGTTTTAGAACAAGCAGGGAACTTACTATCCATACAAGGATCCACACAGGGGAGAAACCATATGAATGCATAGAGTGTGGAAAGACCTTTGCTCATAGCAGTACACTTACTATCCATAAAAGGATCCACACAGGGGAGAAACCATATAAATGTATGGAATGTGGAAAGACATTTGCTCAAAGAGGTAATCTTATTTCCCATAAGATGATCCACACAGGGGAGAAACCATATAAATGCATGGAGTGTGGAAAGATGTTTACTGATGGTAGTGGACTTAGAAGCCACAAAAAGCTCCACACAGGAGAGAAATCATTTAAATGCATGGAATGTGGAAAGGCATTTGCTCAAAGAGGTCATCTTATTTCCCATAAAAGAAGCCACACAGGGGAGAAGCCATATAAATGTATGGAGTGTGGAAAGACCTTTCCTGAAAAACGTAATCTTACTTCCCATAAGTTGATCCACACAGGGGAGAAGCTGTATAAATGCATGGAATGTGGAAAGATGTTTACTCATAGCAGTGGACTTAGAAGCCACAAAAAGATCCACTCAGGAGAGAAACCATTTAAATGCATGGAGTGTGAAAAGACCTTTGCTCAGAGCAGTAGCCTTAAAAGCCACAAAAAGCTCCATACAGGAGAGAAACCATTTAAATGCATGGAGTGTGAAAAGACCTTTGCTCAAAGAAGTAATCTTATTTCTCATAAGATGATACACACAGGGCAGAAACCATTTAAATGTATAGAGTGTGGAAAGACCTTTGCTCAAAGAGGTCATCTTATTACCCATAAGATCATTCACACAGGGGAGAAGCCGTATAAATGCATGGTGTGTGGAAAGACGTTTACTCAGAGCAGTGGACTTGGAAGACACAAAAAGCTCCACACAGGAGAGAAACCATTTAAAGAGTAAGGAAAGAACTTTAAGCAGTAGACCTACTGTCCACAAAAAGATCCACATGGGTGGGGGAAGCCATTTAAATATATGGAGTGTGGAAACACCTTTGATCAAAGAGATAAAGTGGAACCTCAAGTCAGGAACACTTCTGTTACCGACCAAATCAGGTGATGACCAAAAATTTGGGGAAATTGTTGCTTCTGGTCGTGAACAGATCCTTGGATGCCAATCTGTACAGCTGCAGTGATTTGCCCTGCTGCACACGCACAGAATTGTAGGTGCATGCACAGTCAATCTCGCTTCTGTTGACAATGAAATTGGGTTGTGACTGAAGTCCCAGAACGGATTACAGTCGTGACCCAAGGTTCCACTATAATCTTACTTTACATAAGGTGATAACACAAAGGTGAGAAGCTGTATAAATCCATGGAGTGTGGAAAGACAGTTACTCAGGGCAGTGGTCTTAGAAACCACAAAAAGTTCCATTCGGGAGAAAAGCCATTTAAATGCATGGAATGTGGAAAGACCTTTGTTCATAGATATAATCTTATTTCCCATAAAGGAAGCCCCAAAGGAGAAGCCATATAAATGCATGGAATGTGGAAAGAGTTTTGCTCGGAATGCTCATCTTATAAAAGGATCCATGCTCAGGAGAAACTATATAGCAATAGCAATTCCACTTGAGTTATATACCACTCCACAATGCTTTACCATACTCTCTGAGCAGTTTACAAAGTCAGCATATGGTTCCCAACAATCTGGGTCCTCATTTTAGCGACCTTAGAAGGATGAAAGACTGAATCAACCATGAGCCAGTCAAGATCGAATTCCTGGCTGTGTTCAATTAGCCTGTAGTACTACATTCTAACCAATGACCACTTCTCTATAGATTTGTATGTGTATGCATATTGTGTCTGTGATGACCCAGGGTGGGATACAAAATAAACAAAAGTCACAAAAACAGGTGAAGCTCCTGGGGGACTTCCGGTTGGGCGCTGTGTTGGTGTGGAGCTGAGGAGCGGAAAAATTCCGATTTTCGCTAGTTGGTGGCTTTTTGGAGTGTGTCGAACCCTGGAGGGATAGGCAAAGAAAAGGGAAGACATGGAAGTCTTCGGGAGGTGCCACGATCCTGGAGACAAGGAAGAACCCCCAAAAACCAACGACAGTAGAGGGAGATCGTGACAATTAGAACCAGAGACGCAGCAGCCCAGCTGATTAAAAGAAGTGAAAAGAGGGAAACGGCAGGCTGAGCACTAGAAAGGCATATTTAAAGAAGATTTCCAGAATATTGGTGTATATCATAAACGAAGCTCCGATTTGAGTGGTGTGGTGAAGTGGCAGAACTATTGACAGGAGCGCTGACCAAAACAATGGCAGAGATTTATGCTGACTAATGGAATCGTGAAACTTGAGGAGACGAAGGGTGAGATAATATTTGCTTTGTGAGTGGAGGAGTGAATCATAGAACCTTATTGTCCATTTATTTGAGAAGTGTGGAAACAAAGAAAAAGAAGTGAAAGTGGTTAAGTGGTATAGGAAAACGAAAGGACAGTTAAGAGTGTGAAACTTGGAAAAGAACTTTTGATGCATTGAAAGATCGAAAGAAAGGACTGGGGAAAAAAAACTTTAATTTGATAAATATTAGTAGACAACTCTGACAATAAAACAAGAAATATCTATTTAAGGTTTATAAGTGGAACTGTGACTGGGAGTAAAAGAACAAAAAAAAATAAGAAGAAAATATACAAATTGAAGAAATGAAACAGAGAAAGTGACTGCAACTTGGAATGAGAACATTTTGAATTAAGAGTTGTAAGACAATTAGCAAAAAGACTTTGGATCTGACTTAAAAGATATTGGTGAAATACAAACCTACTTAAATGACATTGGTAGAAAACTAACTTGATAGAGGTAAATACATTAGAAATTTGTATATAGAATATTGCTTAATACTGATTGAACTTTTTGGATTAATTGAATAATTGTTGGAAAGTGATTCTATAAGCATATGAATTAGATGGTCAAAGAATAATCATATAATACTATTATCCTTATCTTATTGTTTTACTGTTAAATTATATTAATCAATTTTTGTTTAAAAATATATAAGAAATTTAGAAAAAAAATTACATTTATTTACTTCAATTAAAAATATCTTAGAGAAATAGATAAATTCATATATATAGGAATTCAAAGATAATAATGAGCTGGGCGCTTTAACTATTTATATTAATTATATAAGTGTTGTTTTCTGGTTAAGCATACATATCTATTTAATTATATTTATAGTGGATTAACTATATATTGGATTGATACTTAACTTTCTAAACCTTAGAATATTTGAATATTTAAGAAATAGAAATAAGATTTGTCTGGGACTATCTATAATAAAAAATTCTTAATTAATAATATATGTATTAATACATATACTGAATTCAAAGGAGAAGAGTATAATTTTACTAGGGAGTTTATGATGGATTGGAGAGAGCTCCTACAAATAGTTAAAATGGCAACAATAACTACAACTGTAAAATCAGGGAAGAAACCTACAACAGTGACATCTTCGCCTCTGGGACAGAGATCGATTGACGCAATGTTACCGGTGGAAAAGACAGCTTTGCAGACAGTACAGTCAACACTTGCTGTGATGCAGGAAATGATGATAAAAACCCATGAACTGATAGCGAGGAATCACGAAGACATGAAATTAGAAATGAGAATGGAAATAGGAGGAGTAAAGAATGAGATACAAAATCTGGATAGTAAAATCGGAAAGATGCAGGAGACAATGACAAAGAATGAACAAAAATTAAACAGCAGAGACAAGAACAGAGGTGGAAAAGAGATTAGAGGAATTGGAACAAAATTGGAAAGTCTTATATTGTGAACTTCGGAATTCTGTGGTGCATACAGAATTAGAAAAAGCATCATTTTATTTGAGATTCCAGAACGTTGTTGAAGATAAAAAGGAAGATCTATGTGAAATAATGGCGAACTTGATAGCAACAGCCCTACAGAAAGACAAACAGGAAATCAAGAATGACATCGATGAGGTTTACAGAGTATACACACATTACGCCCAAAGACACAGACTACTCCAAGAAGTCCATATCCGATTCGCGAGAAAGACAATACGAGACATGCTATACGGCAAGACCAGAGATGAGCCATTGATATAGAAAGATCATGAAGTGGTAACATTGAAGCAAATACCCAGGAGAGTCAGGGAGCAAAGAAGGGGCTACCAGTTTTTGTCATTTCAGTTAATTAAGAATAGTATATCATTCAGATGGCTTACCCCGGAAGGGCTCCTAGTAGCGTGGCAGGACAAAAAATATAAGATCGACACAATAGAGAAAGCACATCAATTTTGCGAACAATATCTGGGACCTGAGGAAGAATGTGAAAATGAAGAAGATTCAGATGCAAGAAGTTAGGTAGAACAACTCTCCGAAGAGAAAGCACTTGCACCACAGTTAGAATCTCAGAAACTTAGAGAAAAAGAAGAGGACAACAGACCAAGAATAAGAGAACCCAGAACAAGGAAAGAAATAAAAAATGCTCTACACAGACAGTAACACGAACAGAGAAATCACCCTATTTTCAGTTAATATCAATGGTTTAAACTCAACATTAAAAAGAAAAGTCATTTGAAAAACTTAAAAAACAAGATGCAGACATAACTTGTATACAAGTACACATCATAGATAAACAGGTAGGTCTTCTAAAGGATACTAATTTGGGAAAAATGTATTGGGCTCTTTCAAATCAAAGAAAAAGGGGTATTGTAGTATATATAAAAGATTGGCTGCAATATAAACAAGTATATAAGGATGATGAAGGGAGAATGTTATTTATAGAAATAATATTAAACCAGAAAAGGATTTTGTTAGTTACAGTATATGCCCTGAATGTAAATCAGAAAGAATTCTATAATAAACTCCATTACAAGATAATAGAAACTGAATATACAAATGTATGTATTGTATGAGATTTAAATGCTGTTTCAGACAAGGACAAAGACTAGAAAAGCTCAAAAAAATAAAAAAATAAAAGGAGACTATTCCCATCTTCTTTTAATAACATGGTGAGGGAATTAAATTTGAAGGATGTGTGGGGAGAACTGTATCCAACTAAAAAGCAATACACTTTCATTTCCAATCCCCATCACTCTTGGTCCAGAATAGATCAGATATGGATGGACCCAGGCTTAATGGAAAACATTGAAAATATAGAGATCTTGCCAATTGTATGGGCTGATCGTAACTCTGTTCAAATTAAGTGGAAAGGAAAGAGAATGATTGGGACACTTAATAAAAGTATACTAAAATATAACGAATATATTGAAATGGTGAAAAAAGAATTGAAAATATTCTTTGAAATAAATAAGAACATACATTCCTTCAAAACCTCCGGGATATAACAAAAGCTCATGTGAGAGGTTTAACTATTGGCTATAGTATTAAAAAGAATAAAGATAAAAGGCAACAAAACGTGTGGAGAGAGAAACTCAAAGATCTAGAAGCAAGTAGACAAATTGATCCGAATAATCAAAATATTAATAAAGAAATAGATTTGGTAAAACATAAGATAAATTTAAGTATGCAGGAAGACCTGGCCCGAAAAGTTAAATTAGTAAAACAAAATTATTTTGAAAATGCAAATAAGCCAGGGAGATGGTTAGCCCATAAAATAAAAAAGAATGATTGTAGCTCTCCAAGACCAAGAAGGGAAAGTATGTACTCAGGCTAAGGAAAAGAAAGATATTGCTAAGTGTGCTGTCCCAGCCAGTCTATGGGAATGGGTTAGTTACTTAGGAATTGTGAGCTGTCCCCTTAAGGGAATGCATCATGGGAAATGTAGTTCATGTCACGTGGCCACATCTGTAATCCTGATTGGCCACTAAATTGACCCTCGAGGAGTTGAAGGAGGTTGCCCTCCATTCTTACCTGCACTCATATACTGATAACATTATTTCCTTCTATTGCCACGAGATGGGTTAGGAGATAACTATTTTCCATGTACAAGGCAGATATACAAAGGATTGGTCATTGAAAGAGGAACTTCGTCACAAATGTGAGTTATGAGGATACCTGATGTACCAATAAATGAACTTTGTTGTGGAAGCTTTGTTGAGTTATCAATCTGTATCTGCACACATCTGTGCCAGAGACAGGACACTAAGGACTTTTTTACAAATCTATACAATCAAGAAGAAGTACCAGAAGACCTTATTAATATCTGAAGGAAAAAAATTTGCCAGAAATTACGGATGAAGAGAAATGTATTTTAAATAATAAAATATCGATGGAAGAAATTAGAAAGGCAATTGGAGCCCAAAGACCAAATAAAACCCTGCGCCCGGATGGAATTCCATCTGAATCCTATAAGGAGTTTCAAGAGTTATTGGAGGAGTTAATGACAGACTTATATAATGAAGCCTTGGATAGTGCTAATATACCAAAGTCATGGACCGAAGCGTATATATCCCTTATTCACAAAGAGCAATCAGATCCACAAAAAATTCAAAATTACAGGCCAATATAACTTTTAAATGTAAATTACAAGATTTTGGCCACAATATTGGCGGAAAGATTTAAAAAAATATTAAGCAGGTTTATTCATACTGATCAGAATGGGTTTCTACCATATAGTCAAATGAAGACAAATACAAGAATAATTATGGACGTTTTAGAATTTTATGAAGTACACACAACAAAAACAAAGGCACTGATGTTTTTAGACACCCAGAAGGCTTTTGACAACTTGAATTGGAATTTTCTTATTAAAACAATTGACAGGCATGAAATTTGGTGAAAGTTTTTTAGGATTCATTAAAACAATGTACAATACCCAAATTGCAAAAATATTAATAAATGGGGAAAATAAAGATAATATAAGGGTAAATAAGGGTGTAAGATCCTGACCGTCAGAAAGAAAGAAAAGGAAGGAAGGAAGGAAAAGAAAGAAAGAAAGAAAGAAAGAAAGAAAGAAAGAAAGAAAGAAAGAAAGAAAGAAAGAAAGATTTCTTCAATATTTCGGGAAACCTGAGAGACGGGAAACTTGGAGGGGCTTCTTCGGACAGACGTTCAGAGCCAGAAAGACGCGTTTTTCAGAGAGGGAAACTGAATTTTTCTCCCGGGAAGCGAAGCGATGCCTTTTCCGAGAGAGTTCAGCGGAGATTCCCCCGGGAAGAGTGGGGGGCGTCTGGGGGGGAGGATCCGGCTGGGCTAGGAGGGATCCCTGCGGATCATCTCCACATCTTCCTGGTTCAGCTGAGGGTTTTCCGGGGCTTCCCTTCGGATTGGGGGGGGGGTCTGTCTGTGACCCCCAAGTCCTGGCTGGCTGCGAGTCTTCCCCCCGCCTTCTTAGACTCCGCACCTTCGGCAGAGTCCTTCCATTAAACGAACGGGGGGGGGGGAGGTGGGGGTGGCCATATGCTTCCAGTTCCAGCCCCAGAGGAGGGTCTCCAAGCCCTTTTTATCCTCCTCCCCACCCCCCAGAGCGACCCCCCCCCTTTCCTGCCAGTGCATGAGGAAGCCCGGTCCCCAGTCTTGGCTCAGGAGGGAGGAAAGGCTGCCCACGCACAGCAGGAGGGGGGGAGGGAGGGAGGGAGGGGGGAATGAGAGGGAAATTTGAGAGAGAAATAGGGAAGAGCGAGGGGGCAGGGAGCGGGAAAAGCGAAAGGGAGGGAAGGAGAGCGAGGGGGAGCGAAGGGAGAAGGGGAGGGGAAAGAACGAGGAAGTGTAGGGGGGAGTGAAAAGGGAGTGCAGGGGGGATCGAAGAAAGCGAGGGGGGAGAAGGAAAAAGTAAGGGGGGTGAGAAAGAGCGAAGGGGCAGGGAGTGTGAGGGAGAAAAGCGAAAGGGAAAGAGGGAAGAGAGCGGGGGAGGGGGAAAAGCGAAAGGGAGGAAGAGTGAAGAGAGCGGGGGTGGGGGAAAAGCGAGGAGGGGAGCGAGGAGGGAGAAGAACGAGGAAGAGTGCGGGCGGGCGGAGTGAGGCGGTAGCGAAGAGAGCGAAGGGGAGAGAACGAGAAGGCGAAAGAGAGGGAGGGAGAGCGAGGAGGGGGAGAGGGAGGGGAAAGCAAGAGAGGGTGGGGCAGCGCCACGGAATTCTATTTCTGATCTAGAAAGTCGAACTTCCGGCCCACCCAATGAAAAAGCAAGCTTTATAAGCGTCATCCATCTCCAGGCAGAACAGCCACCGCCGGGTCCTTTGGCGGAGACGGTTCTCTGAGGCGCAGGGCGACGTTCAGCTGTTCAGGCGGGATTTGGCGTCTTTGTCCGCCCATCGAGCTCTTCCCGAGGACCCGGGAGAGGCGGGATGCGCGTGTCGGATGGCTGAAAGCTCTCCTCCCGGAATTGAAGCCGCTCCAAGCAGAGCTGCCTTCCGCAATTGACCCAGGAGGATTTTATCAATGCCCAGGGCTGCTCCAGGCGTTTTGGGATTGGGGACACTGCCCTCCCAGCCTCCTCTCGGAATCTTCTGTCTTTGGCTCCCTTCCTGGAAATGGGGCTGCCGAAGGGTCGGTTTCACCCCCAGCGCTGTGGGGTTTTCTGACCCACCTCTAATGGCAGGTCGGTTTTTAGTTCAAGAAAGGATGTTGTTGATCTCAATGTGGGGGAGATAAGGAGGAGGAAAAATGGGAATCCCTGGCAGAGAATCGTGAAGGGAGCAAAGAAAGTGGAGGGTCCCTTCTGGGGCTGCCATGAAACCCCCTTTGAATTGCATCCCTCCCAAGACTGAAGGAATCCCCACTCTTTCTCTGCTTGTCTCTCTCCGCGGAACTCTCCCTCCTCCTTCACAGGTGAAGTCACAAAGGACTCTGCCCGGAGACCGATGACCGCTCAAGCAGGGAGACTTCCCATTGGTGCTGCTGCTAGTTCTGGCCCCGCCCAACTCCACAGACCGAGAAAAAAGGCTCCCCCCCCCCCCTCAATTCAGAGCCCCGATTCCTCCTCTGGGGCTGGAAGCATCTGACCTGGATACCCCCTTCCTCCGCCCCTTCACTTCACATGGGAAGATTCCTGCCGTGGGAAGAGTTTCTGCGCTGGATGAGAAGTGGGGAGGGGCAGCCCATAACAAGGAAGACTTGGGGGTCACAGACACACACACTCCAATCCGAAGGGAACCCTCAGCTAAGCCAGGAAGAGGCGGAGAAGATCTGCAGGGATCCCTCCTAGCTCAGATGGATCCCTCCCCCTAGACTCCCATCTTCCTGGGGAATCCTCTGCTCGGCTCTCTTGGGAAAGGCGCTGCTTCCCTTCACGGGAGAAAAACGTGATTTCCCTCCTTGAAACACGAGTCTCTCTTGCTCGGAACGTCTGGATGTACCGGCTCCTTCCCATTCACCCCGCCCTCGACCCCTCATGTCCAGGACCCGCCCTCTTTCTGTGGCTCAGGAATCTGGGTCCCCCTTTTCCTTGCACTCCCAGGGCCTCGAGGGAACATTCCGGAATCCGGTTGGGCCGTTTCTCCTTCGCTTCCCGCTCCTTTCCTCGGAGAATTTCCACCTCTTTGCCTTCATTGCCAGGTATTTCTCTTTCAGCAGAGAAAAACATCAAGTAACGTTTCGGAAGAAATTTGGCTAGTAGAAAAGTGCTGTGGAATCCGGACGAGCTTTTCCCCCAGGAATTTGCATATTCCAGCTGCGGAACAGGAAGCGCTCTTAAAATAAAAGGCTCCTTTTGGTTATTTTTTATGAAGATCCTCATGGAATGAAATAGAAAATAAAGTAAGTTGGGAAATGGGAAAGGGAAGTGTAGAATGCAGGGGAAAAGGGAAAAACTATTTTCAAGGAAGCAGAATGCAAAGTGAAATTTCAGCCTTAATTCTTCCTTCTACTGTTCATTCTTAGTAAATTTGGTACATTCCTATAACAAGCAATCCTAATCAGCAAATCAGGTTTCCCTTCCTTCTGCCTCAAGCACAAAGTCCAGAAGTGGTTTCCAGGTAGAAACACAGCTGGATCTTTTCTTTTCTCTGGTCCAAACAGTCCATCTCGCCCTCTCACCCCACTCCCTCATTTCTTCCATCCATCCACCTTCAATCTTGGAGATGGATGTATATTTCCAGTTTTGCATATCAAGAATTTTGGCCGCACTCAGCTTGTACAGTAATTTTGATCCAAGTTCTTTATCCAGTAATCCTAAAATGTCAATCTCTGGTTTTCAATCGATGCAGAGAGATAAATCACATTTGCACACTAAAGAAAAACCTAGGAAGGGAATGAAAAAGACAAACCTCCCCTCCAACAGCCAATAGATAAGCAGGGATCAGCACCAGACAAGTAAACAGGCAGAAAACAATCGTCCAATCAAGGAACCATCCAGGAGGAAACCACACAATCTCTGGCAGGGCATCTAAACAGGCAGACAATCCCTTTACTCCTTTGCACTGAGGATGTTACCTAGCTGGATAATGAAACTCTCCAAGTGAACCAAGCACCGAGGGCCCCAACGACCCCAGAGTTTAACCCAACTTCCAGATATTCTCTTCTGTGGGCTACATCCTCTTTCAAATGCCTGCCCCGGGACTACAAATCCCATCTTCCTCAGCTGACCCAAGGTTTGTCCAGTTCCCTCATCTTCTCCCTCTCTGCCAATCGTGATCAACTGGATTTTTTTGATTCATGACATCCACCTGGTACAAATAGCTTCTCCTTCCTCTCCTCTAAACTCCCAGAAAATGGCAATTCCCTCTTGTTGGGGACAGGAGCACACATTCCACCTTCTGCTGGGCATCCAAAATTCAGGGATGGAGGGAAGTTATGTGACCCAGTTACCTAGTTGGGTAATTCAATGTCTTCAAGGAAACAACGAAGCTCAGAAGCCCCCAAGGACCCCAGAGTTGAACTAAGCTCCAGATAATCTCTCCTGTTGCAATAGGATAGGATAGAATTCTTTATTGGCCAAGTGTGAAATTGGCACAAGGAAATTGTCTTTGAAGCATAAGCTCTCAGTGTACATAAAAAATAAAATATAATACATTCATTAAAAACCCCAAGATACAACACTTAGTGATAGTCATAAATTACTAATAAGCATACTAGGGAACAAATAAAATAATATAAATTGTAAAGATACAAGCAACACGATAATAGTAATAAAAAATGGCTAATAGAAAAGGATGAGAAGAACTTACTAAGGCTTTATAAAACAGTACTAATACTTCACATGATTTTGATTCTATGCTTCTGTTTATACAATCGAGGATTATATTAGCTTTTTTGGCTGCTGCCACACACGTGACTCATGTTAAAGTGATCATCCATTTGGACTCCCAAGGTCCCTCTCACTGTTACGGTTTTTGAGCCAGGTTTCCTGTAATGTTTTGCCTGCCCCGGTGTAAAATCTTACTTTTCTCCACATTGTTTCAATTTGTTGGATTCAACCTTGTCTCATTTGGATCATACACATACAAATCTATAGAGACCTATAGAGGTCAGTGGTTAGAATGCAGCACTACAGGCTAATTGTCCATAACCAGGAGTTCAATCCTGACCGGCTCATGGTTGATTCATCCTTTCATCCTTCTGAGGTTGCTAAAATGAGGACCCAGATTGTCGGGGACCATAATGCTGACTTTGTAAACTGCCCAGAAAGTGTGGTAAAGCATTGTGGAGTGGTATATATGTCTAAGTGGAATTGGCTGTTGCTATATAGTTTCTCTCAAGGGTGGATCCTTTTATGAGAAGATGACCATTGTGAATAAAACTATCTCCACATACCATGCATTTAAATGGCTTCTCTTCTGAGTAGATCTTTTTGTGGCTTCTAAGGCCACTGCTCCGAGCAAAGATCTTTCCACAACATGCATTTATATGATTTCTCTTCTGAATGGATCTTTTTGTGTCTTCTAAGATCACTGCCTCGAGTAAACGTCTTTCCACACTCCATACATTGATATGGCTTCTCCCCTGTGTGGCTTCTTTTATGAGAAATAAGATAACCTTTTTGAGCAAAGGTCTTTCCACACACTATGCATTTATATGGCTTCTCCCCTGTGTGGATCATCTTATGAGAAATAAGATGACCTCTTTGACCAAATGACTTTCCGCACTCCATACATTTATATGGTTTCTCCCCTGTGTGGCTTCTTTTATGAGAAATAAGATAACCTTTTTGAGCAAAGGTCTTTCCACACTCCATGCATTTATAGGGCTTCTCTCCTGTGTGGATCATCTTATGGGAAATAAGATTACATTTTTGAACAAAGGTCTTTCCACACTCCATGCATTTATATGGTTTCTCTCCTGAGTGGATCTTTTTGTGGCCACTAAGGCCACTACTATGAGCAAAGGTCTTTCCACACTCCATGCATTTATACGACTTCTCCCCTGTGTGGATTATCTTATGGGAAATAAGATTACATTTTTGAACAAAGGTCTTTCCACACTCCATGCATTTATATGGCTTCTCCCCGGTGTGGATCCTTTTGTGGCCACTAAGGCCACTACTATAAGCAAAGGTCTTTCCACACTCCATGCATTTATACGGCTTCTCCCCTGTGTGGATTATCTTATGGGAAATAAGATTACATTTTTGAGCAAAGGTCTTTCCACATTCCATGCATTTATACGGCTTCTCCCCGATGTGGATCCTTTTGTGTATTTTTAGTTCACTGTTATGAGCAAACGTCTTTCCACACACCATGCATTTGTACAGCTTCTCCCCTGTGTGGACCCTTTCATGGGAAGTAAGTGCACTGGTATGAACAAAGGTTTTTCCACACTCCATGCATTTATATGACTTCTCCCCAGTGTGGATCATCTTATGGGAAATAAGATTACTTCTTTGAGCAAAGGTCTTTCCACACTCTATGCATTTATATGGTTTATCCCCTGTGTGGATCATCTTATGGGAAATCAGATTACCTCTTTGAGCAAAGGTCTTTCCACACTCTATGCATTTATATGGTTTATCCCCTGTGTGGATCATCTTATGGGAAATCAGATTACCTCTTTGAGCAAAGGTCTTTCCACATTCTATGCATTTATATGGTTTCTCCCCTGTGTGGATCCTTGTATTGATAGTAAGTTGCCTGCTTGTTCTAAAATATTTTCCACATTGCAAACATTTATAAGGCTTCTCTTTTGTGTCAATCACTTTTTGAGATGTAAGGAAGTTATTCCCAAGAGAAAGACTAAATGTCCCATTGTAATTTTGTCCATTGTGTCTTCTTATAGCACCTTCTCCTTTGTTTTGGGTTAAATAGTGTTCATTTACTTGTACTTTCGCTTTGATTAGCTTCACACTTTTTCCAGTATATTTTTTCCTTGTTTTCTCCTCTTGGGCAAGAAAATCTTGCATTGGAGCATCAGTGTAAGATGAGCTTTCCTGATTCCAATTCTTTGACTGGTTTCTCTCATGGCTTTCAAATTCCATTTGAATTCCAAAGTTCTCTGTTCCATCTTTAGCATTGATCACTTGGAACAGTTCACAGGAATCTTGATTCTCCTGCCCATTATTACCTTCAAAGTAAAAGGGAAATGAAAATGACAATGAGGTTAGAGAAAAAGATCAAAGTGTTGAAAGTTAAGTGAATTTCCTTCTGAATTTCTCAGAAATTCCATTAGGTTGTATGTTTGCATGCCTACAATGGTGTGATATAGATATGATTATTTCTATATTAATGAGTCATGAAAGGGGGTTTCATGGCAGCCTCAGAATATCTAGAAAACATCTCTTTCTTTATAATTATCTATATATATATATATGCAAATCTCACTCAGAGTCAGCTTTGAGTTAAGGAATAGGAGAGGTGGAAAGTACCTTGGAGATCTTCTAGTCCAATCCACTGCTTAAGCAAGAAACCCTACACCACATCAGACAAATGGTTATCCAACATCTTCTTAAAAACTTCCAGTGGTGTAGAATTCACAACTTCTGGAGGCCAGTTGTTCCATTGATTAATTGTACTACATGTCAGGAAATTTCTCCTTACTTCTAAGTTGCTTCTCTCCTTGATTAGTTTCCACCCATTGCTTCTTGTCCTGCCCTCAGGTGCTTGGGAGTAGTTTGCCAACCAGTGGGCTGGGGACTACTAGTGGTGCGTGAGAAAATTTTGGTGGTCCGTAGAGAAATGTCACCCCAAAGCAATTAATCCAGGCTGCGCAGGAACACAAGGCTGCACCACCTACATGGCCCACGGGAACACAAGGCTTGCATCGCTTGCATTGTGAACAACACAAGATAGTGAGGGGAAAGGGGGGAAGTTGCCCGACATGCCCCACGCGTCTTGCCGGGCCATCGGGCTGCTTCTTTCCGCTTCTTTCTTCTTCTGCTTTTGGCTGCACACAATGAAAGCAGACAAAGTCTGTCTTTCTCTCCCCCAAACTCCACCAGAAATGAGTCTTTGGGACCCTGCAAGACATCCTGCTCCAAGAGGCTGGGCTGGCAAAGATGCATTTCTGGCAGAGTTTGGGGGAGAGAAAGAAAGACTTCTGCTGCTTTCCTTGCATGAAGCCAAAAGTCTCTCTCTCTCTTTCTCCCTCAGAACAGAGCTGGAGACAGTATCCTGCAATCCCAAATAATGAATGATCGATCAGTAGGAAAATGGTGTGTGGAATTTTCCTGCAGACTTTTTGGGGATTTTCCCAGGGTCTCTGGTCTGCAGGATTTAAAATTATTAGTTTGGTGGTCCTGAGGCCCAAAAGGCTGGCGACCCCTGCTCCAGAGGACACATAAAAGCACATCTCATTCTTTTCAGCCTAGAGAGATAGTTTCAAATAGAAATGGAAAAATACAGATAAGAAATGGCACAAAAAGCATCTAAGCAAAGAGACATGGATTCTTTCCATCCTTGGAGAACCACAAGGCCAGATCCTTTCCTTCTCCCTCCCAGGAGACGATATCTAGAAAACTCTTACCCAGAGGGACCATGTTCTTATGGTTTTCAAGCATGACTTCCAAATGCAGTGCTTTCTGGTCAGGATCCAGGTGAGACCATTCCTCCTCAGAGAAATATACAGCCACCTCCTCGAAGGACACAACACTCTCCTGAACAGGGAAAAAAGAGCAGAACAGGAGGATTGGCATGATCTGTTCATCTTCATCATTGATTTAGACAAGAGGATAGAAGCGGAACTCATCAAATTTGCAGACAAGACCAGATTGACAGGAATACCAACACTCCAGAAGATAAACTCAGAGATACAGAAGGATCGACAGACAGGGCCCCATCTAACAAAATAAAATCAACAAGTGAAAAATGTAAGGTTTTACATTTAGGAAAGAAAAACCAAATGCACTGGCATAGATGATACCTGGCTCAACAGTAGTAAGTGCAACAGAGATCTTAGAGTCCTAGTGGACAACCACTTAAATATGAGTCAGCACTATGCTTCAGTTGCCCCCCAAAAAACCATCAACAGAATCATAGGCTGCATTAAGAGGGATAAAATCAAATGACATGAAGCGTTAGTACTACTTTATAATGCCTTGGTAAGACGACACTTGGAATATTACATCCAGTTTTGGTTGCCAAATGTAAAAAAGATCTTGAGACTCTAGAAAGTGTGTAGAGAAGAGCAACAAGACCTATTAGTGGTCTGGAGGCTAAAACATATAAAGAACAGTTGCTGGAATCGGGGATGTCTAGTTTCATGAAAATGACTAGAGTGTGGCTTGATAGCAGTGTCCCAAGAAGCAATCAATGGAAACTATTCAAGGCAAGAACCAACCTACAAGGAATTAATCAGGGGAATGACTTGGCTCCAGAAACTGTGGATGCTCCAATACTGGAGGTGTTTATGAAGAAACTGGACAGCCATTTATCTGAAGTGTTATAGGGCTTCTTGTCTGAACAGGGAGTTGGACTAAAACAATGGTCGCCAACCAGTAGGCTGGGGCCACTGGTGGTCCGTGAGAAAATTTTGGTGGTCCACAGAGAAATGTCCCCCCCAAACCACCTGCTGGCTTCCACCCTTCAGCCGACCACAAATCTTAAGTAGACTGCACAAGCTGGAACTGGAAGGTAAGACCAACCGGGGCGGGGAGGGGGGGAAGGGAAATCCGCTCCAGGGTGGCTTGCTGACATTGGTGGGAAAATTGGTCCCATATTCCAGACCTGCAGTAGATACAGGACTGGCCCTTTGGTCATCTCGGAGCAGCTGCTCCTCCACCCAGGTGCACCAGCCTGCCATGGACTGGAGGAGCTGCTCCGGGATGACCAAAGGGTCAGTCCTGTGACTACTGCCGCTCTGGAATATGGGACTGACTTTCCCACCAATGTTAGCAAGACATTGTCAGTCAAAAATCATACTAGTGGTCCGCGAGATTTAAAATTATGAGTTTGGTGGTCCCTGAAGTCCAAAAGGTTGGCGACCCCTGGACTAGACCTCAAGATACCTATCAACTGTTATTCTGTTCCATTGATCCAAAATCAGAGATATGTACTAAGTTAAATGACTGTGCGTTATACAAGTCCTTAATTTAGGTGAGAAAATGGGCAAATCTGAAAATTGCTTTCACTGAAGAAATATTTGGGGAAGTTTTATCAAGTTTATTGATTCTGCAAAACCATCAATTCCTTTCAGCAAAGTAATCCCACTTCTGGATCAACTGACCTATCACTTTGTCTATCATTGATTGATCTAATAGTCTGAGCCATTGGCTGAAAGGAAGAAAACAAAGAAGAGAAAATTCCCTGGGAAAGTAATTTCTCAGCTTTTGCAAAGTGGGAATCTTTGAACTCCTAATCAAGGTGTAAATCAGAGAATTGGAAATTATTTTGTAGCCCAGAGTACCGTGATTATATGCTCAACAAGGCCACTCACTCCCTTTGCATTTTAATAGTTTTATTTTTTAATGCAATTTGCTTATTTTTGAACTACAGGTTACAAATAAGGCTTCTTAAAAATGGTAATGTGGCACTGTGAATATTTATTTTTCATTAGCCTTGCACAATTCCAAGTCAAAGAATTACCAAAAAAAGGGTCTCTAGCAGTTCCTGCCACTATGCTACATTTATTCCTATTTCTTGAAGGACTTTTAAAAAATTGTTTCCTGTAAACTACAAGTTGGCTGAGTACCTTAGCAGAACAAGATAACCAGAGGAAGCTATGCTGGCCAACAGCAATTTGAACCTGTTATTCTGTTCTCCATGTTGTGGAAAAACACAAAAATAATCCAAGGGGGCGAAATAGAAGGAGAGAGCCCTCTGCACAACCACTTCACTTCCTGAAGGAAGAATACAAATTTAATATCTTTTCCCTTTCTTACTTGATTTGGAGGTTCAACTGCTGTTTGATCTCCATCATAAAAACCAGAAAGCTTCATTCTTTGTTTTTCTGTAAGGAATAAATAATTTGCAAATGCATAATGAACAAAATTGGAGGAGGTATTCTAAAGGGAAGAAGAGAGAGGGAAGGGAAGACAGATGGGGAATCGGAGGATCTTCCATTACCCCCTGAGGTGTCCTGACTTTGGTCTTCCCAAGGGATCCTCCTGAAAAATAGCTCCTGAGAGGGATTTGATGGGTTCTTCTTTTCCTCAGGATCTCTGATCTCCACAGTGCAGCACTTCAAACAGGAGGAAGGAAGGAAGAAGCAGAATTAATGTACATTACACGACACAAAGTGGATTCTTGTATTCACAACCTCAAGGCCCCCAATATCCCTCTGTGTGGCTGAATGAGAAAACAATGGAACAAATAGCAATAGCACTTAGACTTATATACCGCTTTATAGTGCTTTACAGCTTTCTCTAAGCAGTTTACAGAGTCAGCATATTGCCCCCAACAATTTGGGTCCTCATTTTATCCACCTCGGAAGGATGGAAGTTTGAGTCAACCTTGAGCCTGGTGGGATTTGAACTGCCAAACTGTAGGCAGCTGGCTGCAGAAGTAGCTTGCAGTACTGCACTCTAACCACTGCACCAGAGGCTCCTATAAGAACTGGTGAATTGCCACATATTAAGAAAGTGGGAGAAGTTTGGGAAGGAGGGATGAAGCATTCAAACACTATTTATTCCCTTCCAAGCTCCCTAAAGTCTCCCACCTGCCACTGGAGAGGCTCCTTCTGCTCCTCCGCTTGGCTCAGGAGGAAGCCTTCCGCCAGGGCCACTGCCTGGGAGCTGCTCTCTGCTCCACACTCCCTCACCCAGCCCTCCATCTCTGGGGGCAGAAGGAACAGGAGATGCTCCAAAACCACCAGGTCCAGCATCTGGGCTTTGCTGTGCTTTCCTGGTCTCAGCCATCGCCTGCACAAGTCATGGAGCCGGCTGCAAAGTCCTCGGGGACCCTCAGCCTCCCGGTATTGGATGGAGGTCCAGGGCGGAACTTCTGAAGGGAGGATGGTTCCCTCCTGCAGGACCTTCTGCCCAGTTCTGGTCCAGCTCTCCCCACAGCTCTCAGGCTGAAGAGCCACAAGGCCTTTTCTGCTCCCCATCATTCCTCTCTCCAGCAGAGCAACTCCAAAGAACTCCAGGGGCTCTGGGGGGTCTCCGGGGGCCTCTTCCTTCAGGGGACCACTTCTGGGGCCGCAGGACGGATCCCTGCCGGTCCTTCCGCTCTCTTCCTTCCTGCCATCCTTCCTTCCTTCCCCCACAGAGGAAATACTTGTTTGCAAAGGCTGCCGAGGGCTCCGCGGTTCCGGATCTGGGAGGAAGAGAAAAACCAACGCCCAGGATCAGAAAGGGGAATTCAGCAGCTTGGGAGTTCGGACAGGTTGGGAAAAGCGGCTTCTGCCAGCGCAGCCCCCCACCCCCCCAGCAGGGCCGGGAAGGAGGCAGCTGGAGAGACCGTCCCCCCGCTTTCCTCCCTCTCCGGAGGCAGGATGGGACCCTCGGGGAGCCCGATGTGAATCCTGCCTCCTCTTCCTCGTCCGGCTTCTCTCCTCTCCTGTTGGGCCTCCATCAGGCTCCCCCTCCCACCCTTCGCATGCAGAGCGCGGCTGGGGAGCATGGGACCCGGGAAGAGCCCCCTCCCTCACCCGTGGCACGTCTGGATTCCCCCCCCCCCCCCGACTGTCCGGCAGCCTCACCGCCTCCTGCGGGACCCAGGTGTTGAGGAAGGCGAGTAGGGAGTCCTAGAGAGGCAAGGCTCACTTCCTCTGCCACCTTCTCTGGGAAGACAGCAGTGACGTTCGCCCCCCAGTGGCCCAATGGGGAAGCGCCTGGAGTTCCCTTCCCATGGCGCAGGGCGTCCCCTGGTGGATTCGGGGTAAAGGGCCAGGATGGTAGAAAGGGCGAGAAAGAGGAGCGCATGGGAGGGGGACGGGAGAGGGCGGGGATGATGGGCTTGGGAGTAGGGGGAAAGACCCCCTCTCCATGGCTCCCTATAATTCAAAGGCTTCGACGTCTGTGCTTCTTTCCTCCCTTTTATATGAACCCAAATGCCTTGAAGGAGGTTTTTGTCTTTCTTCTGTGGAGTTTCTAGAGCAGTTTGGTTATTTCTTATCTATAAAATGCAACTCCACCTCTGCCACTTTCATTCTGTATTTATTCAGAGGAGAGGAGAGGAGAGAGATCTTCTTTGTGGAAATCCCTGAGATATTGGAAGATGCCACCATGTCTCCCCTCAGCCTTCTTTTCCTCAGACCAGACACACCAAGTTCCAGCAACCGGTTTTTAAAATATATTTTAGCCTCCATCTTTATTGCTCTTCTCCGCCTCAAGATCTTATTTGTTTATTATACAAACGATAAAGAAAAGTAGAAATAGGAAATTAAGGGAAGGAGAAAGAGAGGGGGAAAAAAAAGTCTGAGGTAGAAGAGAAAAAAGGAAAAAAAACAGATGTTGACTTTTTTTGAGCAAAGGGCAAGATTTTTTAAAAAAGAAAAAAAAATTCCAGCCCGACAATTCAGTCTAATGGACAAAAGCAAAGTCATTTTGGGTCTTTTTCTTTTTCACTTTAAATGTGAAAATATCCCATTTAATGGCTGGAGAAGGAAAGCGCACAAAGGTCCCAAACTCCCCGTTGTGGCTGAGGGAGGGCGGGCTCCTGCCTGAGAGGATCTGCATTCTGATTGGTTGCTGAGGATGGAAATGAGGCGTTTCCCTTTCCCCCCACCTTTTTCTTCTCTGGGCTGCTTGAGATTTACCTCAGGTTGTTCCCGATTGTCTTCTCTGCTGTGACTATTAAATACATTTATATTGATATAAAAGTACAAGTTTGTCTCCGTGTCTCCCGCTTCCTTTGGGCAGCAGCTGCGCGATTCCCCCATATTAAATCTCCTCGGTTGCACCTGCCAGTCGTGGTTCCTATTTTACCTCATGAAAGTGTCGGAAAGAAAATCAGGTCCAGTTCCAAGAAGGGAAGAAAATGGAGGCTGCTTAAGAAAGGAGGTTTATTGACCGGCAGAACTGAGAACAGCCTGCAGTTAGACTAGAACAGAGCTGGAAGGGACCTGGGAGGTCTTCTAGTCCTGCCCTGCTCAGGCAGGAGAACCTCCAGCATTCCAGACAAGGGGCTGCCCGGTCTCTTCTTCAGGGCCTCCAGTGATGGAGCGTCCACAAGTTCTGGTGGCCAAGAGTCCCACCGGGTGATTGTCCTTCCCGTCAGGAAGTTTCTCTCCAGTTCTCCGTTGCTTCTTCTCTCCCTGGAGAGTCTCTCCCCCACCCCCCCAATTGCTTCTTATCTTCCGGGACTTCGGAAGAGAGTTTGCCCCCACCTCCTCTGGGGCAGCCCCCCAAATCCTCTCCTGGGGTAGCCGTGAAAGGTGCCAGGCGAGCCAAAGATTTCCCTTCCGTTTTCGCCGCGTCTGGTGATCCGGGGGCTACTTTTGGGGGTGTTTTATCCTCTGAGGAGGCGGTCAGGGCTGAAGCCGTGGTTTCCTGGCGTTCCCCTCAGAGAAAGGCCCTTCTTCTCTCTTCCCCCGATGTCCACGATCTTTTCCCCCTCCGGCCGGTTCTCTTGGGGAGGCCACATCGCGGGTCTCCTCCGCCACCTCTGGTAACCGCCGCGGCCATTCGGGCTTCCCAGGCGTGAGCCAAAGTTTCTCCTGCCCTCCAAACCCAGACAAGAGTTGCTGTGCTTGCGGCTCTTGTCCGGCAGCCTCGGGAGGGGGACCCCTGAGATGGCGACTTTTCCCTCCTTTTCACCTCCAGAGGCTCCTGCGTTTCTTTTCTGGGCTCCTCGGTTCCTTTTGGGGTGTGGAGAAGGGGCGGGCTTTTTGGGGGGAGCTGCGTTTCCTTCCTCTGAGTGTCTCAGGGGTGAAAAGGGAATAAAAAGGAGCCTTTTGGTTGAGGGCCACTTCCTGCTCCACAGCCGAAAGAGGCGGAGATTCCCTGGGTTAAAAGCTCCAGATCCGCCCTTTGATCGGACGAAATTCCTTCCAACGTGTTTTACTTTGTATATATTTTGTTTTTCTGAAGAAAGCGGTATATAGATTCTTAGTGAGCTTGAGATGGTGGCCGGATAGCAGATTAACAACGTTGGGAAGTACCCTGGAGGTCATCTAGTCCAACCCCTGTGGAAGTTCTCCGAGGAAAGGAGCGGGAAGCGGAGGAGAAACGGCCCAAACTTCACTCCAGGATCTCCGTTCGGGGGCGCTTTGCGAGGAAAAGAGGGGTCCTCCTGACCCACAGAAGGAAAGAAAGGGGGGTTGGAGGGGCGGGAGATCGGAAGGAGCCGCTTCATCCAGACATTCCGAGCAAGAGAGACGCGGGTCTCAAGGCGGGGAATCGCCTTTTTCTCCCCCAAAGCGAAGCGGCACCTCTCCCTGATTTAGCCGAAGGTTTTCCGGGGCTTCCCTCCCGCGTTTGGGGATGTCTGTGGGTGACCCCCGACTTCCCCTCGCTATCTCTCTATCCCCACCCTTGTCATGTACTGCAGCTCTTTCCACGGCAGAATCTACCCATGAAATGAACACCTATGTATATTTGTGTGTGTGTACGCATGCGTGCCTATGCATGTTTCCTCAAACTTTTGAGCTGGGAGGGGCCACAACCTGAAATACCAATGGAAATTCTCTCTGCTTCAGCGTCATCAGTCTCCGGGCAGAGTGACTTTGTGAGTTCACCTGAAGGAGGTGGTAGTATGGTGCACAGAGCAAAAGTGAAAGTGGGCGGAGGGATCCCTTCAATCTGGGTGCTGCAGCTCAAGGGGGGGATCATGGCAGGCCCTGCGGTGACCCTCCACTTTCTTTGCTGTCTTCTTGATTCTCAACTACACTTTCCCCTACGTGCATGCCAGGGGTGAACTAGATGTCCGTTTAGGTTCCCAAACTGCCTCAGGTTTTCCTCCCAGTGAGTTCAACAAAGTAGAAGGAAGGGACGGACAGAAGAACAGAACAGCATGGAATAGAATAACAGAGTTGGAAGGGACCTTTGAGGTCTTCTACTCCAACCTCCTTCTCAGGCAGGAAACCCTATTCCATTTCAGAACATCTCTTTAACAGATTAACAGAGCTGGAAAGGACATGGGAGTTCATCTAGTCCAACCCCGCTCCCACAAAGCAGGAGATTTTGCACCCTTTCTCACAGACGGCAGTCCAGGCTCTTCTTGAAAGCTCCCACAACTTCCGAAGGCAATTTCTATTCCGCTGGTTGATGACCCTCAAGGCTAGGAAGGGAATCTCTCCTTGGTCAGTTTCCTTGCGTCCTTTGTCCTCCTGCCTTCCGGGGCTTTGGAGAATAGGTTGACAGACAGACAGACATCTTATTTTGCCCCCATTGAGATCCACAACAGTGATCCTTGAACCAAAAACCGAGCTGCTACTAGTATTTGCGGTGGGTCAGAAAACCCCACAGTGCTGGGGGTAGAACCAGCCCTCCGGCAGCCCCTTTGCCAGGAAGGGAGCCAAAGGCAGAATATTCGGGCTGGAGGGGGAGGCTGGGAGGGCAGTGACCCCATATCAGTGTGTGTGAAAGCGCCCAAGGACTCTCCAATCAAACCGGCCAAGAGACCCCCAAGTCTTCGTTGGCTGTGGGGCTGCGCCTCCCCTTCTCCCATCCACTACAGGCCTACTCCACGCTGGATTGAGGGGGAGGGCAAAAGGAAGTCCATACTTCCCTCCAGGGCTGGCCTGAACCCCACTTGACTGTGGCCCCCCAAGACTGAAAAGATCCCCCCTCACCCTTTCTCCGCTTCGCTCTCTGCGCCGAACTACCTCCTCCATCTGCGGAAGTCAAGGGAGAATCTGCCCGGAGACCGATAACGTATAAGTGGAAGGAATTGGTCCTTCCACTTTCATGGACCCACCCAATCCCGAAGTTAAGAGGAAATCGCCCCCTCCCCCAATCCAGACACCCCCCCCGCATTCCGCCTCTGGGGTTGGGAGCCTCCGTGTCTTTCTCCACTTTCTTTGGGGGCGCTTGTGGGGCGGCATCCTTGGGCTCTGCTGGGCTCCCCCTGGTGCTGCTGGTGGGAATGCTGGCCCGGATCCCCGGAAGCGAAGGAGGGAAGGAGACGCCCGGTAAGGAGAGGGCTGGGCAGGGAAGGAGGAGAGGGGCTGGGCGGGGCCGTCAAGGCTCCTGGGGGAAGAAAAGGGATGAGAGACCCCCGTAATGGGAAAACGGGTCTCAGGCAAGAGGGGCGGGAGCTTGAGAAGCCTTGGTCTCCGCGTGGTCTCCACTCCCTCCCTCCCCCTACTTCACCCAGGGGGACGAAGACGGATCGCTGTTTCTCTTCCTCGTGACCGTGGAAGGCGGCCGAACTGAGATAAGATGCAGTCGGACCCCATCACACACACACCCGGTTACTGGGTGGGAGTGGGGCTTTCCGGGCCCCGATTTAGATCCGGAGGCCCCAAAGTCAGTTCCCTGAAAAGAGGAAGGAGGTGGAAAGTGAAAGAGGGAAACTGAAGCATTTCCAGACCTTGAATCCACAAACGCCACCAAAAGTGGAAGAAAAGTAGAATTTTTACAGCTTCAGAAACCTCCGTTTTTCCCCGAGGTTGTGAAGGTCAGGCAGGATTTCAGCCTCGGTCCCCAGAAGGGTTGAATTTGGGGAGGAGACCAAGACTCCCACTCCCCATAATCTCCTATTGCCCGATCAGGACCTGGGAGGGGGGAGGGGGAGCCACGGGGGAACTGATGAATGGGGGGGAAGTTCTGAATTGCCCCCCTCAATTGCTCTCCCCGATCTACCCTTATTGTGAAGGGGCTGGAGACCCTCCCTTTGAGGTGGTCTTTGGGGGGCTTTTTTGGGGAGAAGAGGGAGCCCCAAATCCTAGAAGGGCTTAAGATTAGGGGGAGGGGAAAAGTTGGGGGTAACCAGAGGAGGTGGGGGTTGAGGGGAGGGAGGGGCTGGGAGACCCCAGAAGGATCCGCCTGGATATTCCCATTGTTGCTTCTCTTCATATCGCGCCCCCCAGAGGAAGAGAGAGAGAGACAGAGGCATAAGATATTTGTCTTTATGTATGTTACATTGTTTATGGTGCCCATCTTGTCTGAAACTGTCTGAAGGGTTTCCTGCCTGAGGAGGGGGTTGGACTAGATGACCTCCAAGGTCCCTTCCGTTGTTCCCTTCTATAATATCTCCCCTACAAGAAGACCCTGGGCGGCTTACAGTATATGATTGGAAACGAAATATATTGAAATCTCCTAATATAATATATATACTGTATACTGCATATATAAGTCTCTTCACCGCCCCGCCTCCGTCCCGCCTGCCGGTTTCGGGGAAGGGGGCTCGGTCTGTCCCCCTGGAAGGGGAAAGGGGACTGGGGCGAAACCTCCGAGGGGATCCGGCCTGGAAGGGCTTTCAGGGAGGCAGTCAGACTCTCCGTTTCTCCGGGGCGGCCCAAGGGCTCCTCCTGCCTCGGGCGGTGGGCGCAGAGAAGCGGCGGCTCCGTCCTGGGAGTCGCAGCCCTGCGAGTCGCTCTGAGGCGAAAGACCCGGAATCTCCTCCTCCTCCCTCGGCTTCCTCGTCCCCTTTCCCTCCTCCGCGCCGGAGCCTCCCGGCCTCACTCCCTCCTTCCCCCGTGGAGCCTTTCCGGCGGGGTCCTCAGGAGAGGCCGGGGGGGGTCCCTGCCTTTCCGCTGAGAGGCCGAGGGAAGGAGAGCCCGAAAAGGGCGACTGGGCGGAGGGAGGCGGAGGACCGTCCTTTCCCCCCTCGGGGCCTCCCCGCTCGCCTCCCTCCCGCTTCCGCCGCAGGCCGCCACCCCACCAGACACGAGCTGGGCGTCCAAGTGAGGCTGCCGGTCTTCGTCTTCCCACCGCCCGGACGTTTCTGAGGGGACTCCGGAGCCTTTCGCGGCCTCCTCTGATCTCTGCGGTTCCTGAGGGAGGCGAGTTCGGATCCCCCACCTCCCCCGAGAGGTTTTTTCCCTCCGTCTCCACCGACGGTTCCTGGGCAGGAAGGAGAGGAAGGCGGAGAAAGAGCCGACTCCGAAGTCCTTGACAGGGAGCCGTAGAAAAGGGCCTTTCCTGCTACTCCCCGCCTTCCCCCTCCCATGCGCTCCTCTTTCCCGCCCTTTCTACCCTCCTGACTCTTTGGCCCGAATCCACCAGGGGGCGCTGTCCGCTAAGGAAAGGGAACTCCAGGCGCTTCCCCATTGGGCCACTGGAAGGCGAATATCACGGCTGCCTTCCTAGAGGAGGAGGGGAAGGAAGTGACATTATTGAGCCTTGCCTCTCTAGGACACCGCACTCGCTCTCCTCAACACCTGGGGCGCCGCAGGAGAAGAAGATGCTGCGGGAGAGTTGCGGGGAGATATCCAGACGTGCCCTGGGTGAGGAGGAGGCTATTTCCGGGGATCTGGCGGAGGCTCAGCAGGAGAGGAGAGAAGCCGGGCGAGGAGGAGGAGGCAGGATTCGCATCGGGCTTCCCGAGGGCCCCATCCTGTCTCCGGAGAGGGAAGAAAGGGGCGGGGGGCGGTCTCTCCAACTGCCTCCTTCCCGGCCCTGCTGGATGGGGGGCGGGCAGGGCCTGCGCTGGGAGGAGCCACTTCGGGTTGCGGGCAGGTTGGGAGAAAGGGGTCCCCTTTTCTGATCCTGGGCGTCGGTTTTGCTCTCCCTCTCAGATCCGGAACCTCGGAGCCCTAGGCACCCTTTGCAGGCCAGGATTTCCTCTGTGGGGAAAGGAAGGAAGGAAGGGAGCAGAAGGACTCGCAGGGATCTGTACTGCGACCCCAAAAATGGTCCCATGAAGGAAGAGGCCCCTGGAGACCCCCCAGAGTCCCTGGAGCCCTTTGGAGCTGCTCTGCCAGAGAGGGGAAGGATGGAGACTCCCCCTTTGCCCAAGGAGGGGAGCGGAAAAGGCCCCGTGGTTCTTCAGCCAGGGAGTTGTGGGGAGAGCTCGACCAGAACCGGGCAGAAGGTCCTGCAGGAAGGAACCATCCTCCCTTCAGAAGTTCTGCCCTGGACCTCCATCCGATGCCAGGAGGCTGAGGGTCCCCGAGAGCTTTGCAGCCGACTCCATGATTTGTGCAGGCGATGGCTGAGCCCAGGAAAGCACAGCAAAGCCCAGATGCTGGACCTGGTGGTTCTGGAGCGGCTCCTGGCTCTCCTGCCCCCAGACATGAAGGGCTGGGTGCGGGAGTGTGGAGCAGAGACCAGCTCCCAGGCGGTGGCCCTGGCGGAAGGCTTCCTCCTGAGCCAGGCGGAGGAGCAGAAGGAGCAGCTCCAGAGGCAGGTGGGAGACTTTAGGGAGCTCGGAAGGGAATAAATAGTGCTTGAATGCTTTACCCCTCCTTCCCAAACTTCTCCCACATTTATAATATGAGACAATTCTCCAGTTCTGGTAGGACATTGTTCCATTGTTTTCTCACTCAGCCACACGGATGGATATTGGGGGCCTTGAAGTTGTGTTCCGAATATAAGAATCCACTTTATGTTGTGTGACGTACATTAATTCTGCTTCTTCCTTCCTTCCTCCTATTTGAAGTGCTGCACTGTGGAGATCAGAGATCCTGAGGGAAAGAAGAACCCATCAAATCCCCCTCAGGAGCTATTTTTCAGGAGGATCCCTTGGGAAGATCCAAGTCAGGACACCTCAGGAGGTAATAGAAGATCCTCCGATTCCCCATCTGTCTTATGTTCCCTCTCTCTTCTCTCCTATAGAATACCTCCTCCTATTTTGTTAATTATGGATTTTTAAATTATTTATTCCTTACAGAGAAAGAAAGAATGAAACTTTCTGATTCTTATGATGGAGTTCAAATGGCAGTTGAACCTCCAAATCAAGTAAGAAAGGGGAAAGATATTAGATTTGTATTTTCCATTCAGGAAGGGAAGGGGGTGTGCAGAGGGCTCTCTCCTTCTATTTCCCCCCCCTGGTTTGGCCTGGATTATTTTTGGATTCTTCCACAACATGGAGAGCAGAATAGCAGGTTCAAGTTGCTGTCAGCCAGCATAGCTTCTTTTGGTTATCTTGTTCTGCTAGGTACTCCTCCAATTTGAAGTTTATAAGGAGCAGTTTTTAAAAACTCCTTGAAGAAATAGGAATAAATGTATCATAGTGGCAGGAACTGCTAGAGACCCAATTTTTTTCGTAATTCTTTGACTTGCAATTGTGCAAGGCTAATGAAAAATAAATACTCACATTGCCACATTACCATTTTTAAAAACCCTTAAAAACTACAGAAAACCATATGGGCCGCTGCATTTTGCACCAACTGGGGCCTCCAGATGCTCTTCAAGGGCAGCCCCATGTAGAGTGCATTGCACTAGTCAAGACGGGAAGTGACTAGGGTATGAGTGACTGTGAGTAGGGACTGTTGGTCCAGGAAAGGGACAGAACTCGAAGTTTTGCAAAGGTCCTAGCCACGACTGCCACCTGCTCTTCAAGTAGGAGTCGTTGAGTCCAGGAAAACCGTTAGATTATACACAGGATCTGTTTGGGGTAGTGCCACCCCATCCAAGACTAAAGGTGGTAATTCTACCTGAGCCAACGAATCCCAAACCCAGGGCTACTCAGTCTTGCAAGGGTTTAGTTTCAACCCGTTGCTCCCCATCCAGCCCCTAACAGCTTCCAGGCACTGCGAGAAGGAGGACACTTAACTCACCACGGGCTGAGACATACAGCTGAGTATCATCAGCATATTGGTGATATCTCAGTCCATGGTGAGTGATGATCTCATCTAGCAGCTTCATATAAATGTTGAACAGGAGCGGAGAGAGTACCGAGCCCTGCGGAACTCCATAAAGCAGTGGGCGAGAGCTGGTTCTCTCCCCTGACTGACTGAGACTGACTGAGAGTTGCCACAGAGGAACGAAGTGAACCAGGATAGCACAAAGCCTCCCATTCCCTCCCCCGAAGCCCCCCAAGGAGAATCCCATCAAAATTACTTTACTGAAAGGCACTGAAGGTTTTGTAGAATCAATCAATTTGATATAACTTCCCCAAATATTTCTCCAATGATAGCAATTTTCAGATTTGCCCATTTTCTCACCTAAAATTAGTTGTTGTGTGACGCACAGCCATTTAACAGTGCATATCTCTGCTTTGGGAATTTGGGAACAATGGAACAGAATAACATACTTGGAGGTCTGCTAGTCCAACCCCCTGCTCAAACAGGAAGCTCTGTAACATTTCAGATAAATGGCTGTCCAATTTCTTCATAAACGCCTCCAATTTTGGAGCACCCACAATTCCTGGAGGCAAGTCATTCCACTGATTAATTCTTCCCACTGTCAGGAAATTTGTCTTTAGTTGCAGGTTGGTTCTCTCCTTGAATAGTTTCCACCCATTGCTTCTTGGAACACTGCTATCATGTCTCCCCTAGTCCTTCTTTTCATGAAACTAGACATCCCCAATTCCAGTAATCGTTATTTATATGTTTTAGCCTCCAGTTTATAATAATTTTTGTTGCTCTTCTCTGCACACTTTCTAGAGTCTCAATATTTTTTTTACACCTGGCAACCAATACTGGAGGCAATATTCCAAGTGTGGTCTTACCAAGGCATTATAAAGTGGTACTAGCACTTCATGTCATCTTGATTCTATCCCTCTTAATGCAGCTTATGATTCTGTTGATTGTTTTTTGGGGGACAACTGTAGCATAATGGTGACTCATGTTTAAGTGGTTGTCTACTAGGACTCCAAGATCCCTGTTGCACTTACTGTTGTGAGCCAGGTATCACCTATGCCAGTGCATTTGTTTTTTCTTTCATAAATGTAGAACCTTACATTTCTCACTGTTGATTTCCTTTTGTTAGATGGGGCCCAATCTGTTGGTCCTTCTATATCTCGAGCTTATCTTCTGGAGTATTGGTATTCCTGTCAATTTGGTCTTGTCTCCAAATTTGATGAGTTCCCCTTCTATCCTTTTGTCTAAATGAATAATGAAGATGAACAGATCTTGCAAATCCTCCTGTTCTGCTCTTTTTCCCATGTCCAGGAGGGTCTTATGTCCTTTGAGGAGGTGGCTGTGTATTTCTCTGAGGAGGAATGGTCTCAGCTGGATCCTGACCAGAAAGCGCTGCATTCGGACGTCATGCTTGAAAACTATAGGAACGTGGTCTCTCTGGGTAAGAGTTTTCTAGTCCCCAGTCAGAGAATTCAAGAAGACAGATTCTAGTTAGTTTTTTATTTAAAAACCACTGATCAGATATCGTCTCCTGGGAGGGAGAAGGAAAGGATCTGGCCTTCTCGTGCTCCAAGGAAGGAAAGAGTCAATGTCTCTTTACTTAGATGCTTTCTGTTCCATTTCTTATCTGTATTTTTCCATTTCTATTTGAACTTATCTGTGGAGGCTGAAAAGAACGAGATGTGCTTTTATGTGTCCTCTGGAGGTCGTGTGAGAGGAGTGTGTTGTTATTTGTCCTCCAAAATTGTGTGAGAACAGAACTTTCATGCCTATGAAAGAGCATTCTCCCAATCCAATCCAAGAATGAAGGCCTCAGGCAGTGTGGCACTGAGCATCGTAGGGTACAGGTAATCCCTCAGTTACGACAGTTCACTTAGCAACTATTCCAAGTTACCTCTCCCAAGTAGAGACCCAGTCCCGTAATTATGAGTGTTGCAGTACCACGACCATCGTTCACACTTACGAATGACAACAGAGGCATTGCAACATTCGCCCTACCTATTCCCCCACCCCACCTCGCTTGGAACTTACCATATTTTTCAGACTATAAGATGCACTCCCCCCTCCCCCAGAACAAAAGTGGGTGGAAATGTCTGTGCGTCTTATAGAATGAATATGGCCCTGTTTTTGGCTTCCCAAACCCTCCGTGTGTCCTGTTTTTGCCCTCCCTTGCATCCAGAATCACTCTGCAGGCCAAAAACGGCCCCCATTGCCCTCCGGAATCTTCTGTGGGTTGCATTTGTGTCTTCCCTGGCGTTGGAAAGACTGAAAACGGGATGCTCAGAGGCACAAAAACAAGCCTGTTTTTGGCCTGCAGGGAGGGCAAAAACAGGACTCACAGAGGCCAAAAACTATTTTTTTCCTTGTTTTCTTTCTCTAAACCTAGGTGTGTCTTATAGTCCGAAAAATACAATACCTTGCTACGAATTGGTGAACTATCGGTTCCTTTCCCTACTTTGGTGCATTTGCAGAAAAAAGAGGCCTAAATTAGTGAGAGACACATGAGATCAGTAGTGGGAAATCTACTACTATTGATCTCACGTGATCTCGCACTGCAATGCTTTAGGCCTCTGTTCTCTGCTAACCAAGGCCTGCACGAGATCCAGAGCAAAAGTCTTTGCAAAGAAGGAAGGCCTCTTCATTTTCAAAGACTTTTGCCCTGGATCTCATGCAGTCCTCAGTTCTTTTTTTTTTTTAATTAAAAATACTTTATTGAATACAAAATTTAAAATATACAAATATACAAAAGTGAAAGATAAAAAGTCATACAAATAAACATTCTGTAGTAAAACTAATCATCTTTTTCTCTAATACATTTTGATAGTGTTTTAAATATCTCGTAAAAAGTATTAAATGCCAGTTACTTTCTATTTCTTATAAACTGCTTATTATCTATACTATATGATGCATAATAGTTTATTATTATTGTTGGGTTATAACTATATTTTATAGATAACTCTTTTCTATAACTTAATCAAAGAGAAAAAGGAATAAAACTAGTATTTATAAATTTCTAACCTTTAGTATATATATATAATATGTTTCATAGGTTCCATATTTCCCCTTGTTTTATGCATTCTTTTTTTAACGGTCTATCCAATCATACCATTTATCCCAAATCAAATAGTATTCGGAATCAACCTTTCCTTTTAGTCTTAATGTAAGCCTCTCCATTTCGGCGCATTCATATATTTTCCAAATAATAAAACATATATTTTATTTTTTTATTTATTTAACTTTTATACCGCCCTTCTCCCTAGGGACTCAGGGCGGTGTACAGCCAATCTAAAAACCCCAACAATACAAAAGTTAAGAAAAAGATTAAATTAGATTAGGCCGAATAAAAAGCCCACCCCACCCCCTTAAAACCCCCTAATTAAAATTAATGGAGACACATTAAAACCCTCTCTCAGCCCAGGCCGGCCTGCTCGAAAAGCCAGGTCTTCAGCGCGCGCCTGAAGGACCTCAGGTCCATGACGGTACGCAGTTCCGGTGGCAGAGTATTCCAGAGGGCAGGGGCCGCCACAGAGAAGGCCCTACCCCTTGGGACCGCCAGGCGGCACATGGTAGCCGACGGAACCCGGAGAAGGCCTTCCCTGTGTGCTCGCACTGGTCTGCTGGAGGTCACCGGTAGGATGCGGTCCTGTAGGTAACCTGGTCCAATGCCATGGATCGCCCTAAAGGTCAGAACCAGAACCTTAAAGCGAACCCGGAAAGCCACTGGCAGCCAATGCAGCTCGCGCAGGAGAGGCGTCACGTGGGCGCTACGTGACGCCCCCATGATCACCCGCGCGGCCGCATTCTGCACCAGTTGGAGTCTCCGGATGCTCCCCGCAGGGAGCCCCATGTAGAGGGCATTACAATAGTCCAGGCGAGAGGTGATATAGGTGGTAAGTTGGGCATTTTCCAGTTATTGTGCCAGTGAGATTCATGCCACTGTTAATATATGAATAACCTAGTACGTTATTTTGAGGGAATAGTTCCTTTTAATTATACCCAGGAAGTATAATTCAGGTTTCCATTCCAAACCACCTTGGATGATTTCCTCTATCTATATTTTAATCCTAATCCAGAATTTTTTAACCTCTGGGATGTCCATTGGAGATAGAAGAAAGTACCATGATTTCCCTTACGTTTCCAACAGGTCAGGTTTGCGGTTGGATACATTTTTGTCAGTCTAGAGAGTGCCAGATGCCATCTATATATCATTTTATATAAGTTTTCTTTATAGGCTACTGATTTTGTTAATGTAATGTTTCTTTGCCAAATTTCTTCCTAGTCATCTAGCTCTATATTGTAGCCAAAGTTTTTTGCCCATGCTATCATTGGACCTTTCACAATTTCCTTCGCTAATTCATATTCTATTAGATAACTGTACAATTTAGATACCATATTTTTTTCTGGACCCAAGAGTATTCTATCGAGTTGAGTATTTTTTGTTTCTAGTCCAAATTCTTTTAAATTCCTATTGTATCTCATCGCTATTTGGAAATAGGACCAACAATCTATAATTATTTTTTGGGTTTCTAGTTATTGAATCAATTTCCCTTCCTTATCTAAAATTTGGTGGTACATAAGTTTTTTGCTAATATCCATTGTGTTGGGATGAAACATTGCCTCCATTGTTGATAGCCACATCGGGATTTTAGTGTAATGGTTTCTCCTAATAACTGCCCATGTTTTAATCAAAGATTTATGCAGGGTATGTCTATAAAAATATGAGTGACCTTTAGTATTAGGGTTCTATAAAAAGGCGTGCACTTTTATCCATATTAACAACGTCGCTCTATATTAGATCTCCCAGGCAGGAAGTCCAAAGCCGCCTCTGCTTTTATTATCTTGTAAGTGAATTCTTTTAATTCTTAATTTCTTAGCTACCCAAATGAATTTCATAGTAATTTTGTCCAAATCTTTAAAAAAAAATCTAATATTGGGATCGTTTGAAATAAATATAACAGTTTCGGTAGAACATTCATCTTGATCGTAGCTATTCTACCTAATAGTGAGATTTGCATTTTACTCCAATTTTCCAGATCTCTTCCAATTTGTTGTAAAATTTTTGTATAGTTATCTTCCTTCAGAATTAAAGTTGTAGATCTTAACCATATGCCTAAATATTTAATCTTATTTACAATTTGTAGTCCCATTGTTTTCTCTAAGTCTTTTTGTCTATTATTTGTTAAATTTTTGACTAACATTTTAGTCTTTTCTTTATTAATTTTCACCCCTGCTAATTTACCAAGTTTGTCAGTTTCCCTTAATAATATTGGTCCTGAATCTATTGGATCTTCTATAGTAAATACCATATCGTCTGCGAATGCTTGTAATTTATATTCTTGCCTTTTAATCTTTCTTCCTTTAATTTCTTTATTCAGTCTAATTCTATCCAATAATGTTTCTAATATTGCTATAAAAAGCAGAAGAGACAGTGGGCATCCCTGCCTGACACTTTTTCTTATCTCAAATGGATTAGTAAATTCTCCGTTTATCATTACACTTGCCTTCTGTTTAGAGTAGATTGAATTTAGTATTTTGGCAAAATTATCACCAAATTCCATCAGATTGATCTGATGTTTCATAAAATTCCAATTAAGATTATCAAAGCCTTTTGCGCATCCAGGAAGAAAAGGGCCAACTTGATTTCCAGTAGTGGATGTAGTGTTCTTTCTTTCAAATATTCTTCTTTTTTGTTCAAATCGACTATGTCTTGATTATATAAATTCTCAAAGTAATCTCTTACAATTATTTTCTTCTTTTCTAAATCCGTCTCTATTGTTCCATTATTGTCTTCCAATTGGTATATCGTTCTTTTTTGGTTTCCCTTTTTCTACTTATACTCTAACCATCTACCGGGTTTATTTGGGTATTCAAAATAATTTTGTTTTATGTATTGTAGAATCTTGGTTAGATCTTCCTGATCTAAAATATTCATTTCATGTTTAAGTAGTGCCAGATCATTTCTAATTTGTTCGTCCCCCGGGGCTTTCATTAATTTATCTTCTAAATCTTTTATTCTTTTTGTTAAAGTATTTTATTTCTTCCACCTTATTTCTATTGGCTGTGTAAGATATTGATATTACCCTTAAATACGCCTTCATTGTGTCCCAGAGATTGTGCAATGAGGTATCCTGTTTTTTATTATATTTTTAAAGTACCTCTAATTCTTTCCTAATTTTTTGATTATACTCTTTTTCTTTCAGTAGTTGTGGATTAAGTGTCCACCTACTTTCCTTGATTTTGGTCCTTCCAAATTATCTGCAAAGGGTTGTGATCTGCCCAGATATTAGTTAGCATCTCTATATTTTGTATTTCCTTGAATAAATAACTGTTCACCCATGCCATATCAAGATTGTGTGGACCAAGATTTGTGTGGATTGGAATAGAAAATGAATTGAGTCACCCCGGGTTCAACTTCCTCCATGCGTCTACTAAGTCTAATTCTTCGGACATATCAAAAAAACTTTTGGGCAATATATTCCATTTTTTGTATATGTTTGGTCACTGGCATAATCCTGTTTATTATTAGTGATTGCATTGTAATCGCTAATTATACAGATCCTAGGATTGCCTAATTCTATTACTTTCTCATATAGGGTTTTATAAAATTCATTCTGATTTTTATTGGGGGCATATATCCCAACTAATAAAATATGTTTATTCTGTATAACCATCTCTACAATTAATATTGTCCCCATCTTATCATAAATCAATTTTAACCTTATTTCTTCTTTAATATATAATACTGTTCCTCTCAGTTCTTAAAAGAACATATGCCTAAAGTACTTTAGTGCGAGATCACACGAGATTAGTAGCCTGAGATCTTGCACTATTGGTCTCGTGTGATCTCGCACCAAAGTACTTTTGGCCTCCATTCTGTAGCAGATCCGGCCAAAGAGCCCTTGCAAGCCGATGGGACTTTGGGGCAGTGAAATAGCCATTCTTGAAGCATCCCAACCTTTCCAGTCTCAGCAGGAACGTTTACAAGGCAATGGGAGGCTTCAAGCAAGGGATTTATCTCCAAAATCTCATCGCTGGGATTGAGGAAGAGGCCAAGTGGGGGTCCCGCCCGCCAGACAGACACAGTGGAGCAGCTGCTCCAATGTACACTGGGGAAGAAAGAGCTTGTTTCAAAATTGTTTCAGTTTTCACAGGCTTCTGCTGAAATTAATCCATCCCAATAAAATCTTAAGTTTTCTCCTAATTCCTCCTTGGATGTTTCCCTTGACTATTCCTTAACTCAAAACGGACCCTGAGTCACATTTGCATATATATAGATAATTGTAAAGAAAGAGATATTTTCTAGATATTTTCAAAGCTTTCATGACTCATGAATATAGAAACTATCATGTCTATATCATACCACTGAAGGCATGCAAACATACAACCTAATGGAATTTTGGAGAAATTCAAAAGGAAATTCACTTGACTTTCTACACTTTGATCTTTTTCTCTAACCTTGTCATCATTTTCATTTCCCTTTTGCTTTGAAGGTAATAATGGGCAGGATAATCAAGATTCCTGTGAACTGTTCCAAGTGATCAGTGCTAAAGATGGAATGGGGAAGTTTGGAATTCGAATGGAATTTGAAAGCCATGAGAGAAACCAGTCAAAGAATTGGACTCAAGAAAGCTCATCTTCCACTGATGCTCCAATACAACACTTTCTTGCCCAACAAGAGAAAATAAGGAAAAAATATACCAGAAAAAGTGTGAAGCTAATCAAAGCTAAAATACAAGTAAATGAACTCTATTTAACTCAAAACGAAGAAGATACTATAAGAAGACACAATGGACAAAATTACAATGGGGCATTCATTTTTTCTCTTGGGAATCAGTTCCTTACATCTCAAAAAGCGATTGACACAAATGAGAAGCCTTATAAATGTTTGGAATGTGGAAAATGTTTTAGAACAAGCAGGCAACTTACTTCCCATGAAAGGATCCACACAGGGGAGAAGCCATATAAATGCATGGAGTGTGGAAAGACGTTTACTCATGGCAATGGACTTATAAGCCACAAAAAGATCCACTCAGGAGAGAAACCATTTAAATGCATGGAGTGTGGAAAGACCTTTGCTCATAGTAATACACTTACTGTCCATAATAGGATCCACACAGGGGAGAAACCATATAAATGCATGGAATGTGGGAAGATGTTTGCTCATGACAATGGACTTAAAAGCCACAAAATGATCCACTCAGGAGAGAAACCATATAAATGCATGGAATGTGGAAAGACCTTTGCTCATAGCAGTACACTTACTTCCCATGAAAGGATCCACACAGGGGAGAAGCCGTATAAATGCATGAAGTGTGGAAAGACGTTTCCTTGTGGCAGTGGACTTAGAATCCACAAAAATATCCACTCAGTAGAGAAGCCATTTAAATGCATGGAATGTGAAAAGACCTTTGCTCATAGATGTAATCTTATTTCCCATAAGAGGATCCACACAGGGGAGAAACCGTATAAATGTATGGAGTGTGGAAAGACATTTACTCAGTGCAGTGGACTTAGAAACCACAAAAAGATCCACTCAGAAAAGAAGTCATTTAAATGCATGGAATGTGGAAAGACCTTTGCTCATAGATGTCATCTTATTTCTCATAAAAGAAACCACAAAGAGCAGAAGCCATATAAATGTATGGAGTGTGGAAAGTCCTTTCCTCGAAGAGGTTATCTTATTTTCCATAAGAGGATCCACACAGGGGAGAAGCCATATAAATGCATGGAGTGTGGAAAGACATTTACTCAGAGCAGTGGACTTAGAAACCACAAAAAGATCCACACAGGAGAGAAGCCATTTAAATGCACGGAATGTGGAAAAACCTTTGCTCATAGATGTAATCTTATTTCCCATAAAAGAAGCCACAAAGGGGAGAAGCCATATAAATGCATGGAATGTGGAAAGAGTTTTGCTCATAGTAGTACACTTACTGCCCATAATAGGATCCACACAGGGGAGAGGCCATATAAATGCATGGAGTGTGGAAAGGCATTTACTCATGGCAATGGACTTAGAAGCCACAAAAAGATCCACTCAGGAGAGAAACCATTTAAATGCATGGAGTGTGGAAAGACCTTTGCTAATAGCAATACACTTACTGCCCATAATAGGATCCACACAGGGGAGAAACCATATACATGCATGGAATGTGGAAAGATATTTACTCATGACGATGGACTTAGAAGCCACAAAAAGATCCACTCAGGAGAGAAACCATATAAATGCATTGAATGTGGAAAGACCTTTGCTCATAGCAGTACACTTACTTCCCATGAAAGGATCCACACAGGGGAGAAGCCATATAAATGCATAGAATGTGGAAAGACGTTTACTCATGGCAATGGACTTAGAAGCCACAAAAAGATCCACTCAGGAGAGAAACCATTTAAATGCATGGAGTGTGGAAAGACCTTTGCTCATAGTAGTGGATTTAGGAGACATGAAAAGATCCACTCAGGAGAAAAGCCATTTAAATGCATAGAATGTGGAAAGACCTTTGCTCGTAAATGTAATCTTATTTCTCATAAAAGAAGCCACACAGGGGAGAAACCATATAAATGCATGGAATGTGGAAAGTGTTTTGCTCAGAATGGTCATCTTACTTCTCATAAAAGGATTCATGCTCGGGAGAAACTATATAGCAATAGCAATTCCACTTAGACTTATATACCACTACACAATGCTTTACCACACTCTCTGAGCAGTTTACAAAGTCAGCATATGGTCCCCAGCAATCTGAGTCCTCTTTTTAGCAATCTCAGAAGGATGAAAGGCTGAATTAACCATGAGCCAGTGAGGATATGAATTATGATACACCCTGAGAGGTGGGGGAAAACCAGGGTCAAAGGTGACAGCTATATACAGGTCATGCCCATGACCAGGATTATGTCATTGTAGAATCAAAGGTACCAATTAAGAGTAAAGATAGTAATGGATCTGTAGAAGAGACACTAAGTGATGATTCAGATATAGAGGAATCCTCTGTCTCTTTAAAAGAGGAAGAAGTAGATGAAAGCTCGATAGGGGAGGTAAAAGAGGAGTTTAATCAGGTGACTAGTCCAGTATTGCTAAGAAGGACTACAAGAGTGTCACAACCTCCTGATAGATACCAGGCTAATGTTGCTCAGCAAACAGGTATTGAACCTTATAATTATGAAGACATTAAGTCTTATTCTGAGAAAGAGCAAAAAGCTTGGAATGAAGCTATGAAAAAGGAGCTAAAGTCATTGAATGAATTAAGGGTATTCGATGAAGTCAAACTTCCTAAAGGTAAAAAGGCAATTGGGTGCAGATGGGTTTATAAACTGAAGAAAGATATAGAAGGAAATGTTATCCATAAGGCATGCCTAGTTGCTCAGGGTTTTACTCAAACAAAGTAGACTACGATGAGATTTTTGCTCCAAGCCTAAAAGCTAGTACTTTAAGAGCAGCGCTAGTATGGGCAGCAAAGAATAAATATGTAGTGAATCATATAGATGTTGAAACGGCGTACTTGCATGCTCTATTACAGCATACTATATATATGAAGAAACCCCTGGGAGTGAATGATAATAGGAAGGAGACTGTTTGGTTATTAAAGAACAGTTTATATGGTCTTAAACAGTCAGGCCATGAGTGGAATAAATGCATAGTAAAAGAATTAAACAAATTAGGTTTTGTGAGTGGTTTGGCAGGCCCATGTTTGTTAAAAAGAAAGAAGAATGGGATGTTGGAATTGTTACTGTTATTTAATGATGATATTGCCATAATCACTAAGACTATGCAGGAATCTAAGGATATAATAGAAAGTTTGCAAGCTAAGTTTAAGATAAGAATACTAGGAGAAACATTATCTTGGACGATATATGTAAGACACAAAAAGGGTTCAAAATATCTCAAGTGGATAAAATAATCACTTTACTAAAAAGATACAACATGGACTAATGCAAAACTTCCAAAACACCTATGGGGAAGGAGTTTAACAATGATAACAATGATAGTCCTTTATTTGATAAGGAGATCTATCAATCTTTAATAGGTAGTTTATCATATTTAGGAAATTGGTCAAGGCCAGATATTGTTTTTAGTGTAAATCAGCTGGCAAGATACACTATAGAACCAAACGTTAAACATTGGCAGGCTGCAAAGCGAATACTTAGATATTTGAAGAAAACTTTGCATTATGCTTTGTATATAGAACCCGATAAGGAGTTAAGTCTTACTGCATATGCTAATGCAAGTTTTGCAAACGATGTTAAAACAAGGAAATCAACATCTGGTTTGATAATAATGCTGGGGAATGTAATGATTGAATGGCAATCAATTAGACAGCAACATATCAGTCTTTCAACGATGGAAACTGAATTTTCTTGTTTATCTTTGTTATGTACAAAGTTTATTTATTTTAAACAACTATGGATTTTGAGTTGGATGTAAGTAAACCATTTACTGTATATGAAGATAACTAGGCTGCTATAAAATTAGCAACAAGTATCGCTGTTAGAACAAGATCAAAGCATACTGATTTAAGGTATCTTAATGTACGACAATGTGTGGAAAACAAACTGATTGTGCTAGAGTATTGTGAAAGTGAACAGAATATTGCTGATAACTTCACAAAGGCACAAGGTTTTCAGAAACACAATGATCGTAGAAAATATGGTTTAACTCTGTAAAACTGTAAATATGCACTGTAACTTTGTCTATGTGTATATATGTATATATAATGGTTGTTTATATATAGTAAACCAAAGTGGCGTATGTTAGGTTTCTTTAAGAAACTTAACTATATTGGTTTACCATATATGGCTGCAAGTCAGAAATGACTCAGCACTGTCTTGTAGCCACGATGCTGATTGGCTACAGGAAGCAGGAGTGCTATATAGTAAGCCAGAGAGCACATGGCTAGTGTACTGTTAGTGTCTGTGTGTGCTACAGGAATGCTGCTACTGGTTTGCTAGGCTTCTACTATGCTACTCGGCTACTTGGCGAGTATCTTCAACACTGTAACTATATTTCTCCATTGATGCATGGATGTATTGAAGATGATGTATTGCTGTTATATCTACTGAACAAGAATGGTTAGTAAGCTAATCTACTGATAGATGAACTGTGTATGATATTGGACTGGAACTTGGACTGTGTTTATATCACTGTATATAAAGACTTTGCACTTCAACTGCTGTGCTTGTGTGGTTCTATACTCACTGCTATAATCTGAACACTACTTCTGACTGCTGTATTAATCCTTGATACCAAGGATACTCTGCTAAATACTTAACAGCTCCTAATGAATTCTTTGAAGTATTTCAAAGTTTGGCTCAAGGCTCATTATTTAATTACAGCAATCACTAGAATCCTGACACCCACCATGTCTCTATAGATTTGTATGCATATTGTGCCTTTCTGATCCAAGTGAGACAAGGTTTAATCCAACAAAATGAAACTTAATGTGGAGAAAAGTAAGATTTTACACCTGGGCAGGAAAAACATTATATAAAAACTGCTGTCAGGGTTCCAACTGATGCCCTAATTAAATCATGAGTCTCGAACCATTTCAAAAATCCAATTCTTTATTAGGAGCTTCATGTTGGCATGTTCCAAGTGAAGCCAAATCTGATCCCAAGTAATTTACATTCCAGCTCTGATTCCCCCCTCCCTCCAAGGTGTGTCATCAGCCAGATTCTCCAATGAAGAAATTTTGTGGGTTGTAGACTCCACTCCGGCCACTATGGGTAACTGCAGGGACAGCCTTGACAGATATATCTGGAATGTGCTTCTGTTTTGACTGACATGCTGCCTTGCTGCAGCTACAGTGTTCCTTTTCCATCCCCCTTATCTATGGCAACTCGAAAACAGGCCAGGGATGCTTTGCGAGTTGACACTTGGCTCAAAAACTAACTCTGAGCATGACCATCCGAATGGATGACCACTTAAACACGAGTCACGTGTGTAAGGCAGCAGCCAAAAAAGCTAATATAATCCTTGATTGTATAAACAGGCGTAGAATCAAAATTACGTGAAGCATTAGTACCATTTTATAAAGACTTAGTAAGACCACACCTGGAATACTGCATCCAGTTTTGGTCATCACATTACAAAAAAGTTGTTTAGATTTTGGAGAAAGTGGAAAGAAGAGCAGCTAAGATGATTAAAGGCCTGAAGATTGAAATTTACGAAGAACAGTTGCTGGATTTGGGTTTGGCTAATCCTACAGAAAACGATTAGGATTGACAGGACAGCAGTATTCCAGTATTTGAGAGGCTGCCACAAAGAGGAAGGGGTCAATTTATTTTCCAAAACACCAGAGGGCAGAAGAAGACACAATGCATGTAAAATCATCATGGAGAGAAACACCTCCAATTAACAAGAATCTTCCTTACAGTGAAGACAATCAGTGGAACAGCTTTCCTTCAGACATTTGTGGTTGCTTCCTCACTGGACGTTTTAAAAAAGAGACTGGATAGAATAGAATAGAATAGAATAGAATAGAATTCTTTATTGGCCAAGTGTGATTGGGATTTGCTGACTAAATTAGGTTTCTGTTATAGAAATGTACTGAATTTACTAAGAATAACGGAAATAAAATTTGAAGCTGTAATTTCACTTGTAGTTTTCTGTCTGAAAAAGGTTTTTATCTCCTTTTCCACTACCTCCTTTATCTGACAATTCCCCTTCCTTTTTTTTCTCCTTTCCCATTTTCCTACTATAATTTTCTATTTTTATTTCATGATACTCTTAATTAAAAAAATAATAAAAAGCCTATTGTTTTAAGGGCACTACCTGTTCCACAGCCGAAATAGGCCAATTCCTGGAGAAAAGCTCTGCTCTGTATCGGCACTTTTATACTGGCAAAATTTCTTCCAAAATGTTACTTTACATATTTTTCTGCTGAAAAGGGACCTTTGAAATTATGGTAAACATGTAGAAGTTACTCCGAAGAAAGGAGCTGAAAGCGGAGGAGAAACTAGGAAAAGGGGGATCGTGAGCCACAGAAAGAAAGAGGGAGATTCCTTCCCATTTGGGGCCGAGAGGCGGGGAGTTGGGAGAAGCCGCTTCGTCCAGACCTTGCGAGCAAGAGAGACTCGGGTATCAAGGAGGAAAATGGCGTTTTTTCTCTCGTAAAACGAGAGAGCCGAGCAGAAGATTCTCCCGGGAAGAGGGGGGGGGCTGAGGGGGGCAGATCCAGCTCCCTTCTCCTCCAGCGCAGAAACTTCCACGGTAGAAATCTTCCTCTGTGAATTGAAGGCGGGGGGAGGAAGGTGCTTTTCCCGGCCAGATGCTTCCAGCCTCAGAGGGTCTGAAGTGGGAGGGGGAACCTTTTTTTCGGACTTTTGATGTGGGAGGGCCAGAACCAATGGGAATTCTCCCTGCTTGAGCGTCATCGTTCTCCGGGCAGATTCCTTAGTGACTTCACCTGAAGGAGGAGGGGGAGAGAGACGAGCGGAGAAAGTGGGAGGGGGAATCCCTTCAGTCTTGGGGGGGGGGGATTGCAGCTCAAGGGGGGTGTTCAGGGCAGCCCCAGAAGGGACCCTCCACTTTCTCTGCTCTCTTCACGATTCTCTGTCAGGGATTCCCGCTTTCCCCCCTTCTTATTCCCCCATTCAGATAAACAACCGCCCTCCTTGAACCAAAAACCGACCTTCCATTTGCGGTGGGTCAGAAAATCCCACAGCGCCGAGAGTGAAACCGGCCCTCCCGCAGCCCCTTTGGCAGGAAGGGAGCCAAAGTCGGGGGGGGGGGGGCAGTGGCTCCCACGTGATTGGGGGAGGGGCACTCCCATCGGGTGTGTGTGTATGTGAAGTCTCCCGAGGACTCCTAATCAATTCCCAAGTCCTCGCTGGCTGTGGGGCTGCGCCTCCCCTTTTCTCAACCACCGCCGCCACCACTCCACGTCGGATTGGGGGGGGGGGGGCAAAAGGAATCCCACACTCCCTTCCAGGGCTGGCCTGAACCCCGCCCTTGACCTGCGGGCCCACACGACTGAAAAGACCCCACCTCCCACTTTCTCAGCTTCTCTCTCTGCGCTGAACTATCTTCTCTCCTGGGTGAAGTCCAGGGAAATTCCGCTAGGACACCGATGACGCTACAGAAGGAAAGATTCCCATTGGTCCTTTTGCTTTTCTGAGCCCCCCCAATTCCGAAATCCGAGGAAAACTCCTCCCTCCCCCATCCAGACAACCCCCCCCCCCCCAATTCGGCCTCTGAAGCTGGGAGGCTAAGTAGAATAGAATCGAATAGATTCTATTCGATTATTGGCCAAGTGTGATTGAACACACAAGGAATTTGTCTTGGTGTAAATACTCTCAGTATACACACAGAAAAGGTACATTCGTTAAGTATCAGGAATCATAATGATAGTAATAGGGTACAATCAACAATCAAATCATTTATTTATTTATTTAATTAAATTTTATATACTGCCCCCTCTCCCGCAATGGGACTCGGGGCAGTGTACAGCCAAGATAAAACTACACAATAAATAGAATTTAAAATAGATATTAAAAAGAATTAAATCAGTGGCTGAAAGAACACAATAAAACAAGGTAAAAAGTTAAAATTACCAATACATTTAAAAATTTAAAACCCTAGTAAATCATACTAGGAAACAGTCAATATAAATCGTAAGTATACAAGCAACTAAGTTATAGTCCTACAATCACAAATGGGAAGGGGTGGGTGATAAGGAGTGATGAGAAGATTAACAGTAATAGCAGTGTACAGTTTGTAAATAGTTGAACAGTGTTGAGGGAATTATTTGCTTAGCAGAGTGATGGCTTTCGGGAAAAAACTGTTCTTGTGTCTAGTTATTCTGTGTGCAGTGCTCTATAACGTCATTTTGAGGGAAGGAGTCGAAACAGTTTATGTCCAGGAGGTGAGGGGTCTGTAAATATTTTCACAGCCCATTTTTTGACTCGTGCAGTATACAGGTCCTCAATGGAAGGCAGGTGGGTAGTAATTGTTTTTCTGCAGTCCTAATTAACCTCTGAAGTCTGTGTCTGTCCTGTTGGGTTGCAGAACCAAACCAGACAGTTATAGAGGTGCAGATGACAGACTCAATAATTCCTCTGTAGAACTGGATCAGCAAGTCCTTGGTCAGTTTGAGCTTTCTGAGTTGGCACAGAAAGAACATTCTTTGTTGTAAGTCCTGATTATTAAAGGCGGGGATGGGTTACAGATGCCTCACTTTTTCCAAGGGGCAGGGGAGGGAGGGAGAGAGGAGAAGAGAATGACAGCCCGGAAAAGAACCATAATATACAGGATTAAAGGAAGGAAGGTGAAATTAGAGGAGGGAAGGAGGAAGGAAGGAGAGAGGGAGAATGGGATGGCCCTGCAGAGGCTCCTGCTCTACCCTCCCGTCGTTCCTGAGTATGTGCTGTGAAAGGAATCCGGAGTCACCAGGGAGAAGCCAAGTAGGGAAAGAGGGACTGGAATTCCTTCCAAAACCTTCTTCAGGTTAAATGGCCCCGTTAGCCCTTTGTGAGAAATAAGGGGGTTTTGCGGGGCAGTTACAAGGTTTGCCTACAAGGTTTGCCATCCCTGCACAAGGCCCTCCTCCTGGAGTAGCCCCTCCCTCCTCCTCCTTAGCCCATCCCCCCACCCCTCTTTTCATGGACCCTTCCCCTCCCCCGAGTTAGCTAGAAAGAGCCTGGAGGCCCCTTTCTGAGAAGGACCAGGCCCCCGGGGCAGTTTGAGAACCTAAATTGACATCTAGTCCACCCCTCCGTGCACACAGAGGAAAGTATAGCTGAGAATTGTGAAGAGAGCAAAGAAAGTGGAGGATCCCTTCTGGGCGTGCCATGACTCCCCCACTTGAGCTGCAGCCCCCCCAAGACTGAAGGGATTCCCCCACCCCACTTTCAGCTTCGTTCTCTGTCCCCGAACACCCTCCTCCCACTTCAGAGAAAGTCACCAAGGATCTGCCCTGAGACCGATGACGCTTCAGCAGGGACAATTCCCATTGGTGCTTCAGCTTGTTCCGGCCTTCCCAGCTCAAAAGTCCAAGAAAAATCCTTCCTTCCTCTCGCCACACATTCCTCCTCTGACACACGCACGGACACGTACATATACGTGTTCATTTCATGGGTAGATCCTGCCGAAGGAAGAGCTGCTGCACTGGATGAAAAGCGGGGGGGGGGGGGAAGGCAGGGTAACACATAGACACCCCCCCCCCAAATGGGAGAGGCCCCTGAAAACCCTCCGCTAAACCAGGGAGAGGCGCAGCTTCGCTTCGGGGAAGAAAAAGGTGATTCCCCTCCTTGAAACCCGCATCTCCGTTGCTCGGAACGTCTGGACGAAGCAGCTCCTTCCGGTCTCCCGCCCCTCCAACCCCAACTTCTTTCCTTCTAAGGAAGAGCAGCCCCGAATGGAGATCCCGGAGTAAAGTTTGGGCTGTTTCTCTCCCCCCCACACTCCCTGCTCCTTTCCTCGGAGAATTCCGACAAGAGTTGGACTAGATGACCTCCAGGATCCCTCCCAACTCTGTTAATCTGTTATCTGGCCACCATCTCAAGCCGTCTAAGAATCCATATACTTTTTTCAGATTACTGGGGATAATAAGATGACTTTGTAAACTGCTCAGAGAGTGTGGTAAAGCAATGTGGAGTGATATATAAGTCTAAGTGGAATTGCTATGTGGATCCTTTTATGAGATGACCATTCTGAGCAAAATTCTTTCCACATTCCATGCATTTATTTTGAGTATATATTTTATTCATAAATATTTTGAATACAGTATATCGTCACGGCACATCATTTACGAAAAAGCAAAAGAAAAAAACAAATATAAACATATATACTAGTAACAATAATGATAGTGTAACAAAACAATTGTAACTCATTTCTTGTATTAGCTTATTTATACTTTTTATGTTAATTATATCAACATGTTTCTAATTGTCAACCCCCTTTGTATTTAATTTCTACATCACAATATTCCTTCACCTAATTTCTAATGGGAAATAACATTTTATTTATGAACAAAGGTCTTTCCAAGTTCCATACATTTATATGGCTTCTTTTGTGTGGATCATCTTATGGGAAATAAGATTACTTCTTCAAGTAAAGGTCTTTCCACACTCCACGCATTTAAATGGTTTCTCTCCTGTGTGGTGCGTTTTGTGGCTTCTAAGGCCATTGCTCTGAGCAAAGGTCTTTCAACACTCCATGCATTTAAATGATTTCTCTCCTGTATGGTGCGTTTTGTGGCTTCTAAGGCCACTACTCTGAGCAAAGGTCTTTCCACATTCCATGCATTTATATGGCTTCTCCCATGTGTGGATGAACTTATGGGAAATAAGATGACCACTCTGAGCAAAGGTCTTTCCACACACCATGCATTTATGTGGTTTCTCTCCTGTGTGGAGCGTTTTATGTCTTCTAAGGTCACTGCTCCAAGCAAAGGTCTTTCCACACTCTATGCATTTATATGGTTTCTCTCCTGAGTGGATCGTTTTGTGGCTTTTAAGTCCACTGCTATAAGTAAAAGTCTTTCCACACTCCATGCATTTATACGGCTTCTCCCCTGTGTGTATCATCTTATGGGAAATAAGACTACTTCTTCGAGTAAAGTTCTTTCCACACTCCATGCATTTAAATGGTTTCTCTCCTGTGTGAATTCTTTCATGGGAAATAAGATTACTGCTATCAGCAAAGGTCTTTCCACATTCCATGCATTTATATGGTTTCTCTCCTGAGTGGATCATTTGGTGTCTTCTTAGGTCACTGTTATTAGCAAAGGTCTTTCCACACTCCATGCATTTATATGGTTTCTCTCCTGAGTGGATCATTTGGTGTCTTCTTAGGTCACTGTTATTAGCAAAGGTCTTTCCACACTCCATGCATTTATATGGTTTCTCTCCTGAGTGGATCTTTTTGTGGCTTCTAAGTCTACTGCTCAGAGCAAAGGTCTTTCCACACTCCATGCATTTATATGGCTTCTCCCCAGTGTGTATCATCTTATGGGAAATAAGACTACTTCTTCGAGTAAAGGTCTTTCCACACTCCATGCATTTAAATGGTTTCTCTCCTGTATGGTGCGTTTTGTGGCTTCTAAGGCCACTGCTCTGAGCAAAGGTCTTTCCACACTCCATGTATTTATATGGCTGCTCCCAGGTGTGGATGAACATATGGGAAATAAGATGACCACTTTGAGCAAAGGTCTTTTCACACTCTGTGCATTTATATGGTTTCTCCCCTGTGTGAATTCTTTCATGGGAAATAAGATTACTGCTATCAGCAAAGGTCTTTCCACATTCCATGCATTTATATGGTTTTCCTCCCGACTGGATCCTTTTATGGAAAGTAAGTTGCGTGTTTGTTCTAAAACATTTTCCACATTCCAAACATTGATAAGGCTTCTCTTTTGCATCAATCACTTTTTGAGCTGTAAGGAAGTTATTCCTAAGAGAAAGAATGAATGTCCCATTATAATTTTGTACGTTATATCTTCTTATAGCATCTTCTTCTTTGTTTTGGATTAAATAGTTTTCATTTATTTGCTCTTTAGCTTTGATTAGCATCACACTTTTTCCGGTATATTTTTCCCTTATTTTCTCTTCTTCGGTAAGAAAGTCTTGCATCGGAGTATCAGTGGAAGATGAGCTTTCCTGAGTCCAATTCTGTAACTGGTTTCTCTCATGGCTTTCAAATTCCATTTGAATTCCAAATTTCTCTGTTCCATCTTTAGCATTGATCACTTGGAACAGTTCACAGGAATCTTGATTCTCCTGCCCATTATTACCTTCAAAGCAAAAGGGAAAATAAAATGATGAGGTTAGAGAAAAAGATCAAAGTGTAGAAAGTCAAGTGAATTTCCTTCTGAATTTCTCCGAAATTCCATTAGGTTGTAGGTTTGCATGCCTACGGTGGTGTGATAGACTTGATTTCTATATTCATGAGTCATGAAAGCTTTGAAAATATCTGGAAAACATCTCTTTCTTTACAATTATCTCTATATATGCAAATCTCACTCAGAATCAGTTCTGAGTTAAGGAATAGAATAGCTTGATTCCCTCTTCTTTGTGCAGCCCCCGAGATAATGGAACACTGCTATCATGTCTCCCCTAGTCCTTCTTTTCATTAAACTAGACATACCTAATTCCAGCAACCATTCTTTATATGTTTTAGTCTCTAGTCCCCTAATAATCTTTGTTGCTCTTCTCTGCACTTTCTAGAGTCTCAACATCGTTTTTACAATTGTGGCAACCAAAACTGGATGCAGTATTCCAAGTGTGGCCTTACCAAGGCATTATCAAGAGGTATTAACACTTCACGTGATCTTGATTCTATCCATCTGTTTATGCAGCATAGAAATGTGTTGAATTTTTTGGCAGCTGCTGTACACGGCTAGCTCATATTTGAATGGTTGTCCACTAGGACTCCAAGATCCCTCTTATAGTTATTACTATTGAGCAAGTACCACATATAATGTACCTGTGCATTTTTTTTTTTTACCTAAATGTAGAACCTTATTTTTTCAGCATTGAATTTCATAATAATCAGGGGAAACATCCACGGAGGAATTAAGAGAAAACTTAAGATCTATTGGGGTACTGCAGTATTTTAGGCCTGTGTTCTTTAAAGAACTGAGGACTACACGAGATCCAGGTCTTTGAAAACAAAGAGGCCTTCCCTCTCTTTTGTTCTGGATCTGCTGCAGGCCTTGGTTAGCAGTCAACAGAGGCCTAAAGCATTATTGTGCAAGTTCACGTGAGATCAATAGTGCTACATTTCCCATAACTGATCTCGTGTAACTCTCACTACTCTTTTTTTCTGCAAATGCACTGAAGTAGGCAAGGGAATCGATGGCTCGCCAGCTTCGTCTCAAGGTACCTGTATTTTTCAGACTATAAGACGCACCTAGCTTTAGAGAAACAAAACAAGAAAATAAAAGTGTTTAGTCTCCGCGTGTCTCATTTATGCCTTCCCCGGCATCCAGAAGCACTCTCCATGCCTGTTTTTGCCCTGCTTCTGGACACCAAGGAGGGCAATAATGGAATGCACTGAGGGTTTTGGAGGCCAAAAACAGGCCCGTACTCGCTCTATAAGATGCACAGACATTTCCACCCACTTTTTGGGAGGGGAAAAGTGCACCTCATAGTCTGAAAAATACGGTAAGTCCCTGCGAGATGGGGTGGGGGAATAGGTAGGGTGAATATTGTAGCACCTCTACTGTCATTCGTAAGTGTGAATGATGATCGTGGTGCTGCAACACTCATACATTTTGGGACTGGGTCTCAATACTTGGGGGAGGACTGGTCGTAACTTGGAACGTTTGCTAAGTGAACAGTCGTAACTGAGGGATTACCTGTACCCTAGGATGCTCTGAGTCACACTGCATGAGGCCTTTGTTCTTGAATTGGATTGGGAGAGTGCTCTTCCATGGGCTAAGTGTGAAAGTTCTGTTCTCACACAATTTGGGGAGGTTTCAGAGGACAAATGACAACACACTCCTCTCACACAACCTCCAGAGGACACATAAAAGCACACCTCTTTCTCTTCAGCCTCCACAGATAAATTCAAATAGAAATGGAAAAATACAGAGAAGAAATGGCACAAAAAGACATTGACTCTTTCCTTCCTTGGAGCAGGACAAGGCCAGATCCTTTCCTTCTACTTCCCAGGAGACAATATCCGATTAGTGTTTTTTAAATAAAAAAACTAACTATAATCTCTCTTCTTGAACTCTCTGATTGGTGACTAGAAAACTCTTACCCAGAGAGACCACGTTCCTATGGTTTTCAAGCATGACTTCTGAATGCAGCGCTTTCTGGTCAGGATCCAGCTGAGACCATTCCTCCTCAGAGAAATACACAGCCACCTCCTCAAAGGACACAAGACCCGTCCTGAACACTGGAAAAAAGAACAGAACAGGAGGATTTGCAAGATCTGTTCATCTTCATCATTGATTTAGACAAGAGGACAGAAGAGGAACTCATCAAATTTGCAGACAAGACCAAATTGACAGGAAATACCAACACTCCAGAAGATAAGCTCTAGATATAGAAGGATCGACAACAGAGTGCAACAGGGATCTTGGAGTCCTAGTGGACAACCACTTAAACATAAGTCAGCACTAAGCTAGTTGCCCCCCAAAAAACCCCAACAGAATCATAGGCTGCATTAAGAGGGACAGAATCAAGATGACGTAAAGTGTTAGTACCACTTGATAATGCCTTGGTAAGACCACACTTGGAATATTGCATCCAGTTTTGGTTGCCAGATGTAAAAAGGATCTTTAGACTCTAGAAATTAGAGTGCAGAGAAGAATAACAAAAATATTAGTGGACTGGAGGCTAAAACATATAAATAACGGTTGCTGGAATTGGGGATGTCTAGTTTCATGAAAAGAAGGACTAGGAGGTGACATGATAGCACTGTTCCAAGAAACAACAGATGGAAACTATTGAAGGAGAGAACCAACCTACAAGTAAAGAGAAATTTCCAGACAGTGAGAAAATTAATTAGTGGAATGACTTGCCTCCAGAAATTGTGGGTGCTTCAATACTGGAGGTGTTTATGAAGAAATTGGACAGCCATTTATGTGAAATGTTATAGGGCTTCCTGACTGAGTAGGCGGTTGGACTAAAAGACCTCCAAGATCCCTGCTAACTTCTGTTATTCTGTTTCATTGTTCCCAAATTCCCAAAGCAAAAATATGCACTAAGTTAAATGGCTGTGTGTCACACAAGTCCTAATTTTAGGTGAGAAAATGGGCAAATCAGAAAACTGCTTTCACTGAAGAAATATTTGGAGAAGTTTTATCAACTTTGTTGATTCTGCAAACGATTCAGTGCCATTCAGCAAAGTAATCCTACTTCTGGATCAACTGAATCTATCGCTCTGTCTATCATTGATTGATCTAGTAGTCTGAGCAATTGGCTGAAAGGAAAAAAAGAAAGAAGAGAAAATTCACTGGGAAAGTCCTTTCTCAGCCTTTGCAAAGCGGGACTGTTTGATCTCCTAATTGAGGTGCAAACAGAAGACTGGAAATTATTTTGTAAGCCAAAGTATCATGATTACACGCTCAACACAGCTACTCCCTTTGGATTTAATAGTCTATTTTTTAATACCGTTTCTTATTTTTTAACTAAAGATTATAAATGAAGCTTTTTATAAATGGTAATGTGGCAATGTGAGTATTTACTTTTCATTAGCCTTGTACAATTCTGAGTCAAAGAATTACCAAAAAAAAAAAAAAGGGGGGGGGGGGTCTTTAGCAGTTCCTGCCACTGTGATACATTTATTCATATTTCTCGAAGCACTTTTTAAAAATTGTTTTTGTAAACTCAAAGTTGTACCTAGCAGAAAAAGATAACTAGAGGAAGCTATGCCGGCTGACAGCAACTTGAACCTGCTATTCTGCTCTCCATGTTGTGGAAGAACACAAAAATAATCCAGGACAAACAAGGGGGGGAAACGGAACGAGAGAGCCCTCTGCGCATCCACTCCACTTCCTGAAGGAAGAATAGAAATAATATCTTTTCCCTTTCTTACTTGATTTGGAGCTTCAACCGCTGTTTGATCTCCGTCATAAAAACCAGAAAGCTTCATTCTTTGTTTCTCTGTAAGGAATAATTTCCAAATGCATAATTAACAAAATAGGAGGCGGTATTCTATAGGAGAGAAGAGAGAATGAAGGGAAGACAGATGGGGAATTGGAGGATCTTCCATTACCTCCTGAGGTGTCCTGACTTGGATCTCCCAAGGGATCCTCCTGAAAAATAGCTCCTGAGGGGGATTTGATGGGTTCTTCTTTCCCTCAGGATCTCTGATCTCCATAGTGCAGCACTTCAAATAGGAGGAAGGAAGGAAGAAGCAGAATTAATGTACGTCACACGACACAAAGTGGGTTCTTCTATTCGGAACACAACCTCAAGGACTCTAATATCCATCCAGTGTGGCTGAGTGAGAAAACAATGGAACAATGTCCTACCAGAACTAGAGAATTGTCTCATATTATAAATGTGGGAGAAGTTTTGGAAGGAGGGGTGAAGCATTCAAACACTCTATTTATTCCCTTCCGAGCTCCCTAAGTCTCCCACCTGCCGCTGGAACTGCTCCTTCTGCTCCTCCACCTGGCTCAGGAGGAAGCCTTCAGCCAGGGCCACCGCCTGGGAGCTGGTCTCTGCTCCACACTCCCGCACCCAGCTCTCCATCTCTGGGGGCAGGAGAGCCAGAAACCGCTCCAGAACCACTAAGTCCAGCATCTGGGCTTTGCTGTGCTTTCCTGGTCTCAGCCATCGCCTGCACAAGTCATGGAGTTGGCTGCAAAGCTCTCGGGGACCCTCAGCCTCCCGGCATTGGATGGAGGTCCAGGGAGGAACTTCTGAAGGAAGGATGGTTCCCTCCTGCAGGACCTTCTGCCCGGTTCTGGTCCAGCTCTCCCCACAGCTCCCAGGCTGAAGAGCCACGGGGCCTTTTCCGCTCCCCTCCTTCGTCAAAGGGGGTGTGTCCATCCTTCCTCTCTCCGGCAGAGCAACTCCAAAGGGCTCCTGGGACTCTGGGGGGGTCTCCAGGGGCCTCTTCCTTCACTGGACGATTTCTGGGGTAGCAAGACAGATCCCTGCTGGTCCTTCCTCTCCTTTCCTTTCTTCCCCCTCAGAGGAAATCCTGGCTTGAAAGGCTGCCGAGGGCTCCGAGGTTCCGGATCTGGGAGGGAGAGCAAAACCGACGCCCAGGATCAGAAAGGGGGATTCAGCCCCTGGACTCCCTTCATCCAACCGGCCTCCAGCCCCAAGCGGCTCCTCCCAGCACAGGGCCCAGGGCCCCCCGAGCAGGTCCGGGAAGGAGGTAGCTGGAGGGGCTGCCCCCCCCCCGCTTCTCTCCCCCTCCGGAGACAGGATCAGGGCCCTCGGGGAGCCCGGTGCGAATCCTGCTCCTCCTCCTCCTGTCCAGCTTCTCTCCTCTCCTGCTGGGCCTCCGCCAGGCCCACCCTCACCCCTCCTTTACATAGATTGGGCGGCTGGGGATAATGGGACTCGGGAAGAGCACCCCCCTCACCCGGGTCACGTCTGGATGTCCCCCCCCCGCAAGATCTCCACCTCCTGTGGCCCTCCCTATGATTGAGGAGAGCGATTGCGGCTTCCTAGAGAGGCAAGTCTCAGTGATGTCACTTCCTTTACCGCCGCCTCTGGGAAAGCAACCGTGACATTTGCCCTCCAGTGGTCCAATGGGGAAGCACCTGGAGTTCCCTTCCCATGGTGCAGGGCTCCCCCTGGTGGATTCCGGGCAAAGGGCCAGTATGGTAGAAAGGGCGAGAAAGAGGAGTGCATGGGAGAGGGGGGGAATGATGGGCTTGGAAGTAGGGGGAAAGGCACTTCTGAATGGCTCCCTGTCAGACAAAGGCTTCCACATCTGTACTTCTTTTTCCCTTTTATATGAACCCATATGATATATATATATGTACGTATGTATGTATGTATGTGTGTGTGTGTGTATATATATATATATATATGGATCTTTGGTTCTTCGGGTTTTCTCCCGCGTAGAATCGGAAATATCTAGGTGACGTTTCGATGAAGTCTCATTCATCATCTTCAGGCTTGTGTCTTCGGCCTTGTGCTTCTCAGAGTGATGACACACCCCCAGAGTGATGACACACCCCCAGCCAATCAGAACACAGCCAACCCCCCAACCAATCAGAACACAGCCAAAACCCCAACCAATGAGAACACCCCCCCACCCAATCAGAACACAGCCAAGCCCCCACCCAATCAAGTCACACCCCCACTAGTAGTTAAACGGAAGAAGCAGCTGCAAGCTCACATCACTCTGAGAAGCACAAGGCCTGAAGATGATGAATGAGACTTCATCGAAACGTCTCCTAGATATTTCCAATTCTACGTGGGAGAAAACCCGAAGAACCAAAGATCCACATACAAATACCACTTGAAACTCTAGACCTAGAAAAACTAGAATACACCAACTTCGGTCCAATCTAAATATAGTATATAAAATCATACATTGCAATGTCCTACCTGCAAATGAATACTTCAACTTCAATCATAACAATACAAGAGCATGCAATAGATACAAACTCAAGGTAAACCGCACAAAACTTGATTGCAGGAAATACGACTTCGGCAACAGAGTGGTCGATGTCTGGAATACTCTATCTGACTCTGTGGTTTCTTCCCCAAACCCCAAAAACTTTAACCTTAGATTGTCTACTATTGACCTCACCCTTTTCCTAAGAGGCTTGTAGGGGGCGTGCATAAGCGCACCAATCGTGCCTACCATCCCTGTCCTATTGTTTCTTTTTATTTTTCTTATAAGTATCTATCTCATATATTCAAAACTATGTTTATTCTTATACCTGTATCTTGTAAGCAATTGACAAATCAAATAAATAAATAAAAAATAAAATGCCTCGAAGGAGATTTTCGTCTTTCTTCTGTGCCATTTCTAGAGTGGTTTGATTATTTCTTATCTTTAAAGTACAACTCCACCTCCGCCTGTTTCATTAGGTCCCCTTCTATATTTATTTAGGAGAGGAGAGAGAAATCTTCTTTGTGGATATGTGAGATATTGGAAGATGCCACTATGTCTCCCCTCATCTTTCTTTTCCTTTCAGCAACCATTTTTAAAAATATCTTTTAGCCTCCATCTTTGTTCCTCTTCTCTGCACTTTTTCTAGAGTCTCAAGATCTTAATTTATTTGTTTATTATACAAAACACAAAGAAAAATAGAAAAAGGAAATTAAGGGAAGGAGAAAGAGGGGAAAAGAAAGTCTGAGGTACAAGAGAAAAAAAGGGGGGAAATATGTTGACTTTCTTTTTAGCCCAATGCAAGATTTTTTTAAAAAACCATTCCAGCCTGAGAATTCAATCTAATGGACAAAAGCAAAGTCATTCTGGGTCTTTTTGTTTTGAACACTTTAAATGTGAAAATATCCCATTTAATGGCTGGAGAAGGAAAGCGCACAAACATCACAAACTCCCCGTTGTGGTCGAGTGAGGGCGGGCTCTTGCCTGAGGGGATCTGCGCTCTAATTAGTTGCTGAGGGTGCAAAGGGGGCGTTTCCCCTTTTCCCGCCTTTTTCTTCTCTGGGCTGTTTGAAATTGACCTCAGGATGTTCCTGAGCGTCTTTCAAGGAAGGGAATCACCTTTTTCTCCCCTGAAGAGAAGCGGCGCATCTTCCTGGTTTAGCGGAAGGTTTTCCGGGGCTTCCCTTTGGATTGGGTAGGTTATGTCTGGGGGTGATCCCCAACTTCTCCTCAATGACTGCAGGGCTGCCCCTCCCACCCTTATTTATGTATTTATTTTTATTAAACTTATATACCGCCCTCTTTCCCTGACAGGACTCAGGGTGGTGTACAGCCGATTAAAAAAACAGCAACAATACAAAATTAAAAATAATTAAAATCAAATATAGTGGCTGAAAGATAAAAACATATAAAGGGAATTAAAAACTAAAAACCAGATAAAACCAGATTAAAAACCCTAAGAGAACCCTAGACCAGACCGGCTTGGTGAAATAGATGAGTTTTCACCGCTCGCCGGAAGGTCAGGAGATCAGGGATGGTCCTCATCTCCGGGGGTAATTCGTTCCAGAGGGAGGGTGCCCCCAACGAGAAGGCCCGTACCCTCGGGGTTGCCAGTCGTCCAGCCGACGGCAACCCGAGGAGGCCGACTCTATGGGAGTGTATTGGCCAGTGGGAGGCCAATAATGGCAGGAGGCGGTCCCGTAGATACCCCGGCCCCAAGCCATGGAGTGCTTTAAAGATGGTAACTAATATCTTGAAGCGCACCCGGAGGACCACCGGGAGCCAATGCAGCTCGCGCAAGAGCGGCGTGACATGAGAGCCCCGAGGAGCCCCCAACACCACCCGCACGGCCGCATTCTGCACCAGCTGGAGCCTCCTAGTGCTCTTCAAGGGAGGCCCCATGTAGAGAGTATTGGCATAGTCTAGGCGGGAGATCACGAGGGCAGAGATGACTGTGCAAAGTGCATCCCGATCCAGAAAGGGCCGCAACTGGTAGATCCTACGGACCTGGCCAAAAGCCCCCCTGGCGACGGCCGCCACATGGTCTTCCAATGACAGCCGCACATCCAGGAGGACACCCAGATTGCACGCCCTCTCTGTGGGGGCAAGAATTCCCCCTCCCACAGCCAGCGATGGAACCAGCTGTCTGTATCGGGGTGCCGGGAAGCACAGCCACTCGGTCTTAGATGGGTTGAGCCGAAGCGTGTTCCGCCCCATCCAACACTGCACAGCCTCCAGGCACCGGACCATCACTTCAACGGCTTCATCGGGGTGGCCCGGGGTAGAAGTATATAGCTGGATGTCATCAGCGTACTGATGGAATTCTACCCCACAGCCACGGATGATCTCACCCAACAGCTTCATATAAATGTTGAACAAAAGGGGTGAGAGCACCGACCCCTGAGGAACCCTGCAAATCAGGGGCCTCGGGGCCGATCTCTGTCCCCCCACCAACACAAATTGCGAATGGCTGGAGGGGAAGGAGGAGAACCACTACAAAACAGTGCTCCCCAACCCCCCCAGCCACTGCAGTAGGATACTGTGGTCGACAGTATCGAAAGCCGCCGAGAGATCTAGTAGGACCAGGACAGAGTAATAGCCTCTGTCACGAGCCCTTCAGAGATCATCCACCAATGTGACCAAAGCCATCTCCATGCTGTGACCGGGCCTGAAGCCCAATTGGTGTGGATCCAAATAGTCAGCTTCATCCAGGTGCTGGGGGAGCTGTCGTGCCACCACACTCTCAACAGCCTTCGCCACAAAGCGAAGGTTGGAGACTGGACGATAATTAGATAATTAGATAACAAAGTTGGGTCCAGGGATGATTTCTTGAGGAGGGGTCTCACCACCGCTTCTTTCAAGGCGGCGGGCAGATATCCCTCACTCAAGGAAGCGTTAATGATACCCTGGAACCAACCTCGTGTCACCTCCAGAGTGGCCAACACCAGCCAGGAGGGGCACGGGTCCAATAAACATGTGGTAGCATTCAGCCCCCGCAGGATCCTGTCCACGTCTTCGGGAGTCACAGGATCAAACTTCCTCCCAAATGACCTCTCCAAATTCCGCCCCCGACCCCCCGATCAGAGTTGCCCATTCAGAGTCCAACTCATCCCGGATCTGAGTGATTTTATCTAGCAGGAAATTCGAAAAGTCCTCAGCTCGTCCCTGCAAGGGGTCCTTCCGTGCTCCCCCTTCCAGGAGGGAGGGGGTCACTCTAAACAGGGCGGCTGGGCGATTTCCTGCAGACGCAATAAGTGCGGAAAAGTGAGAATGCTTTGCCACCCTTATCGCCACTAAATATTATCATCTAGTGCAGCAGCTCTACTGCACAATCTTCACATTTAATGAACACGTGTGTGTGTGTCAGAGGAGGAATTTGTGGAAGGGAGGGGGAGGAAAAGTTTTTGTCGGACTTTTGAGCTGGGAGGGGCCAGAACGAGCTGATGCACCAATGGGAATTCTCGCTGCTGCAGCATCATCAGTCTCCGGGCAGAGTCCTTTGTGACTTCACCTTAAGGAGGAGGGCGTTCGGGGGCAGAGAGAGAAAGTGGGAGGGGGGATCCCTTCAGTTTTGGGGGGGCTGCAATTCAAGGTGGGGGGTTCATGCCAGCTCCAGAAGGGACTTTCCATTTTCTTTGCTTTCTTCACCATTCTCAACTAGACTTTCCTCTTGTGTGCATGGAGGGGTGGACTTAATGTCCGTTCAGGTCCCCAAACTCTCCAGGTCAGGAAAGGAATCTCTCCTTGGTCAGTTTCCTTGCCTTGTTTCTCCTCCTGCCTTCTGGAGCTTTGGGACAGTAGCTTGACAGGGAGGGAGGGCCCCTCCCACTTCTTATCCGCCCTCCCATTCAGATCAACAACAGCCCTTCTTGAACCAAAAACCGACTTTCCATTTGCAGTGGGTCAGAAAACCCCACAGCGCTGGGGGTGAAACCAGCCCTCCGGCAGCCCCTTTGCCAGGAAGTGAGCCAAAGGCAGAAGCTTTGGGGAGGGCAGTGACTTCAGGTGATTGGGGGAGGGACACTCCCATCGGTGTTAGTGTGTGAAGGCGCCCGAGGACTCCCCAATCAACCCCTAAGTCCTCGCTAGCTTTGGGGCTGCGCCTCCCCTTCTCTCATCCACCGCAGCCCCACTTCACCCCGGATGAGGGGAGCGCGAAAAGGAAGTCCATGCTTCCCTCCAGGGTTGGCCTGAACCCCCACTTGATCTGCGGCCCCCCCCAAGACTGAAAAGTTTTCCCCTCCTCCTTTCTCCGCTTCTCTCTGCGCTGAACTATCTTCTCTTGCGGTTGAATCTACCCGGAGACCGATGACGCTGCAGAAGAGAGGATTCTCATTGGTCCTTCCGCTTTTCTGGGCCCTCCCCACCCCCCCATCCAGACCCACCGATTCCACCTCTGGGGCTGGGAACCTCCGCATCTTTCTCCTGTCTTTTTGGGGGCAGCCTCCATGGCTTTTACTGGGGTCCCCCTGGTGCTGCTGGTGGGGGCGCTGGCCCGGATCCCTGGAAGCGAAGGGGGGAAGGAGACCCCCGGTAAGGAGGGGGCTGGGTGGGGGAGGAGGAGAGGGACTGGGAAGGGCTGTCAGTGCTCCTGGGGGAAAAAAGGGGCTGGTACCCCAGTAGTAGGGAAAGGGGCCGCAGGCAAGAGTAGCGGGAGCCTGAGAACCCTCGATCTCCGCTCCCTCCCTCGCCCCCCCCCCCAGAGGGACGAAGAGGGGTCGCCATCTCCCTTCCTTATGACTGTGGAGGGGAGGGGGTCATAGGAAGGTGGCCAAACTGAGATGAGATGCAGTTGGACCCCATCGCCCCACTACCAGTGACTGGGTGGCAGTGGGACCTTCCGGGCCCCGCCTTAGACCCGGATCTGGAGCCCCCAAAGTCGGTTGCCTGGAAAGTGGAAGGAGGCAGAAAGCGAAAGAGGGAAACTCAGGCATTTTCAGAGCTGAATCCACAAATGCCACCAAAAGTGGAAGAAAAATATAATTTTTGCAGCTTCAGAAACTTCGGGTTTTTACCCTGAGGCTGTGAAGGTCAGGCAGGATTTCAGCCTCGGTCCCTTCTGGGGGGGATCTGAATTTGGGGAGGAGACCAGAACTCCCCCTCCCCATAAACCCCCACTGCCCGATCAGGACCTGGGAGGGGGAGCCACAGTGGGGAACTGATGATTGGGGGAGAGTTCTCAGTTGCTCCCCTCAATTGCCCCCCCCCAGATCTACCCCTTTTGTGAAGGGGGTGGAGACCCTTCCTTTGACATGGTCTTTGGGGGGCTGTTTTTGGTGTGGGAGCCGAGAGAGCCCCGATTCTACCCCAAATCCTAGAAGGGCTGAAGATTAGGGGGAGGGGAAAAGTTGGGGGTAACCAGAGAAGGTGGGGGTTGAGGGGAGGGAGGGGCTGGGAGACCCTAGAATGATCCATCCAATGTCCCCATTGTTCCCCCTCCCTATTCCCCCTCCAAGGGAAAGAGAGAGATGGAGGCATATTTGTTTTTATTTGTGTGTATAATATTTTTATGGTGCCCATTCTGTCTGAAACGGTCTGAAGGGATTCCTGCTTGAGGAGGGGGTTGGACTAGAAGACCAACTCCCAGATCATTCACAAAGATCCTAGCAGCATTGGTAGCACACCTCAGAACCATTCTAGAGTGCCTCCAGTGCTACCTGGACAATACTCTCATCCAATCGTCCTCGCCCAAGCTTGCTCAGCAGGATCTGGAGACTACAATCCGTGTCCTTCAGGAACACAGATTCTCCATAAATTTTCAGAAAAGTCACCTGGTTCCTACCACTCGACTGCTCCATGTAAGAACAGTGATAGACACCAGGCTGTGCAGGGTCTACCTTTCCCAGGAGCGACAGGACAGTATCCAGTCCTTGGTCACTCAAATCAGGACGGAATGCTTGGTTCCATTGGTATCAACTTCTGGGAAAGATGGTCTCTTGTATAACCATTGTTCCATGGGCCCGGTCACACCTGAGAACTCTGCAATGGTTCCTCCTACCATTCCAGAGGAAAGGGAGCAGCAATTCCAGAGCCAAGGTCAAGGTTCTCTTAGAAACTCTCAGGTCCCTCAGGTGGTAGGTGTCCCCAGTAATCGCCAGGGGAATACTATTCAAGGAGCCCAGCCATCTGACCTAGACCACAGACGTGGGCCCACCTCCAGCAGCAATTGGCTCAAGGACAATGGTCTCAGGCAGACCTGAAAAACAACATCAACTGGCTGGAGCTCCAAGCCATCCACTTCGCCCTTCGTCATTTCGAAGCCACGGTAGAGGGACAAAACCTATTGATTTTGACAGACAATGTGGCCGCAAAAGCGCATATCAACCACCAGGGGGGCACCCATTCGAGGTGTCTCATACGCGAGGTGGACCATCTGTTTCTCTGGGCAGAGTCTCACCTGAGTTCCATCAAGGCGGAACACATATCGGGGTTGGCAAATGTGCAGGCCGACTTTCTCAGCCGGAGCACAATGGACCACTTCAAATGGCGACTGCACGTGGACATCTTCCAGGAACTATGCAAGAAGTTTGGCCATCCAGTCCTGGACTTATTCGCCACCCCAACGAACTCACAGCTGCCCAGATACTTCACGAGGTTTCCAAGCCCAAGAGCAGAGAGAATCAACACCCTCCACAGTCCTTGGCCCAGGAGTCTGTCGTATGCCTTCCATCCTCTCCCCATCATACTGGGACTAATCCGGAAGCTTCTTGTGGAGTAGGCGGAGCTCTTGCTGATCACGCCTCATTGGTCCCAGATGGCCATGGTTTGCAGACCTCATCAGTCTCTCTGTATCCTAGCCTTGGAGAATCCCTCAAGACAGTATCTCTCTCAGCCAGGGGGTCTTGGTCCATCCGGAAGCTCAGTGGCTCCAACTGACTACCTGGAACTTGAGAGGCAGTTCCTGACAAGGGACAACTTTTCAAGAAGGGTGATATAGATGATTCAGGCTTCCAGGAGGCCTTCCACCAACAGAATTTACAATTCTACTTGGAAGGCATTCTGTAGTTGATATGTTAAGTCAGGTCTGGATCCCACAGCAGTCTCCATCCCTCAGATCCTGGACTTCTTACAAGAGGGTCCAGATGAAGGGTTAGCCCCTAATACTATCCAAAGACAAGTAGCGGCCTTTTCTTCAGTATTGACTTATGAGGACATAGTGCACCATCCGGTGGTGCGCTCCTTCTTGAGGTGAGCAGTTAATTTAAAGCTACCTGTTTTTCAGAGGTATCCAACCTGGGGCTTAGCTAAGATTTTATGCGCCCTTACCTTACCATCCTTCAAACCTCTCAGGTCTACTAGTCTCCAGTTTTTATCCTTTAAGGTCGCCTTTTTAGTCACCATCACATCGGCCAGGTGAATCTTGGAACTGGCTGCTCTCTCTGTGAGAGAGGAACTTTGTACCTTCCACACAGACAGGGTGGTGCTATGTCTGGACCCCTCCTTTGTCCCCAAGATCAACTCCTGGTTCCACCGGGCCCAGGAGATAGTGTTACCAAATTTCTATCCAGGTCCTTCCCATCCGCTGGAATAGAGATGGCACACTCTGGATGTAAGGAGGGCCTTACGCAGGTATATAAAACGGACTTTGTCTCACAGAAAAGCTGAATCACTGTTTGCCTCATTTCAACCTTCCTCTTTGGGTTCAAAGGTCACTTCATCGACCACAGGCCATTGGATAAGGGCATGTATTGCAAAGATCTATGAGACGCAGTCGATTCCGGTCCCCAGACAATTAACTGCTCACTCTACTCAAAGCGCTGCTACCATAGCCGCATGGGTGACGCAGGTTTTAATCAAGGAGATCTGCAGGGCGGTGACATGGTTCTCACCATCTCCCTTTGTGCGCCACTATAAGTTGGGCACCTTTTCCTCTGCTGAGGCTGCCTTTGGGAGGAGGTACTTCAGCGAGTGCATGTAGCTAGGGGGACTCATGACCACAATCCGCACCCATAGGGACATGAGGCTTTGGTATGTCCCAGCTATGGATTCTCCAATTGTCGTGCTGGAGAAAGAGCATTGTCTTATCTGAATGCTTCTTCTCATCACGACGATGGAGAATCTATTCCCTCCCTAGGAGGCAGTCAGGTTCCTCGTCCAGCACAGGAACACTGGAGGAGCCAGTGCCACCAACTAGTCCTTTAGATGCCACGCCTTCGTCGTGAACTGGGGAAAGTGACAGTTGACAAGGGGTGTGGCTAAAATTATAGACTCAGTCTCCAAGCAGAATGCCATGTGTCAACCCAGTTATGGATTCTCCATCGTCATGATGAGAAGCATTCAGGTAAGACAACACTCTTTTTCTTTGACTTCTGAGCTGACTTTTTTCTCCAGAGAGATCGGGGCGTCTCCTTCCTCTGAGGGGCCAAAGCTTTTCTCTGGCCACCAGAGAGACTCTCCACCTTTCCTGGACTCTCCCCAGAATTAACTGAATCTGGATTTCTCTGGGAAAAATCACACCTGTGTCTTATGCTTGTTGTTCAATGAACTCCAACAAAGGATGTCCATTTGAGTTCCCAAACTGTCTCTGGGGGGCCTCCCTCCAGCCCCATCCTGGCAGCCAAAAACGGGGCATGGGAAGGCCACCTGAATCCTGCAGTGCCCTGAATGAAACCCTGTCCTGCGGATCCTGAAACTGCTTGAGCGGAGACGATGAGGACGAGAAGAACGCAGGGCTGGTTGGTTGGGGGGGCAGGAATCCTGGTGGCTCCTGCCCCTCCCGCCGCTGCCAACAGCTTGGCTGCCTCGGCTGAAGCACGAATTGTGCTCTCTCTCTCTCTCTCTCTCTCTCTCACACACAAACACATTTGGAGAGCCTGCCTCCCTCCCTCTATCTCTCTCCCTCCCTCCCTCTCCCTCTTCCCCTCCCTCCCTCCCTCCCTCCCCCCTCCCTCTTTCTTTCTCCCTCCCTCTCTCCCTCTCCCTCCCTCCCTCTCCCTTTCTCCCTTCCTATCTCCCTCCCTCCCTTTCTTTCTCTGTCTCGCTGTGGCAGCAGTTGTGCTTCAGTACCTGACTGGCAGGGTGCTCAGGTAAGCTGGTGCGGGGTGTGGGGGGCAGCTCTGCAGCTCACTGCCTTGTTTCATGGCCACTGTACCAGTGCATTGCTCAGCCTCCTGCCAGGTTACGCGCAAGCAGAAGAAGTGCCGAAGAACAGAGAAGATCAAAGCAAGGCCGGGGTGTATGGGGAGGACGAAGCAAGGCAGGGAGTGTGGAGCTGCCCCACTCACCACCCACTGGCTTACCTGAGGGCCCTTCAGCCAGGCCACCCATGCCAAACCCTCAAACCCCTCCCCCCACTCCCCTACCCAGGGCAGCCACATCCCTTTACTAACCTGCTTTCCAGCTCCATTCTCCATCGCAGCGTGCAAGGCAACTAGTCGTCTGTGGGACTACAATAAAAAAGATAGTTCAGACTTTCCAACTGCTCACGAAAAAAGATCTCTCGAGGTTGAAAAGTCTGAATTAACTTTTTACTAACTTCTCCCATGGACTCCTTTGGTTGCCCTGCACGCAGTGATGGAGAACTGAGTCTGTGTACACACACTCATGCGGGATGGCGTGGGACGAACTGAAGTGAGGCGGGCCAGACCCTTACAGTTCCTTGGATGGCCATGCGGGCCTTGGCACATGGGGGAAAAGCCCTTCCACTGCCCCGAGTGTGGGAAGCATTTCAACCGAAGCACCAACCTGACCTGCCACCGGAGGAAGCACATGGTGCCTTGTCTGCAGTAAGAGCTTCTGCGACAAGTTGGGCTTCAAACTCCACCAGCTCATCCACTCCAAGGATAAGCCCCACAAGTACCCAATCTGTGGCAAGACTTTTATCCGACGCTCGCAGCTGACCTCCCACAAGGGAATCCATAGGCGAGAGACCCTTCCACTGCTCCGAGTGCAGGAAGCGCTTCCACCACAGCTCCAACCTCATCTCCCACCGGAGGATTCACACAGGGGAGAAGCACCACAGCTTCCCCAAATGTGGGAAGAGCTTTTACGACAAGCAGCACCTCCTGTGGCACCAGAGGAGGAATACAGCGGAGAAGTCCTTCTCTTGCACCAAGTGTGACAAGACCTTCAGCCAGAAGAGAAACCTGGTGAGACACCAAAAGCTCCATGGAAGACCAACATTGCCTCCATCCTCACAGTGGACAAAGAGGTTCCATAACGAGCAGCAGCCTAAGAGGCATCTGGCTGCTCACAGGAAAGAACAAGGACTCTGTCCTGGAGTGTTGAGGTTGCATCTGATGGAGTCCTGGTCCTGCTTCCCTGCCGAGAATTCCCACATGGAGATCAGTCTGTCATAATTTCTTAGATTGAGTGACCAGATATTATTGCTCTATTAGTCTTCGATATGACAACCTCTCCGTTTTAAAAATCTCTTGCCAGATTGAGCAGGGGTTGGGCAAGAAGACTTCCTATGGCCCTTCCAGCTCTATTCTCATTGATTGATTGATCAGCTTGTGCCTTAATTCTGTGTTTACGGCCCTGGCACATTTGGCTGACAGCAGTGCTGAGCATGGTTCTGCTGGCAGCCCAGATGGAGACGTAAGAAGATTCATGATGCAGACACAAGAACTTTCCTATGTTTAAATCCTTTCGCACTCCCTATCTGTATCAGTCAGGGTGGTGTACAACACTTACAATTGGTATAAATGCAATTATAAATGCTAGAAAGGTGAAAAATGCAGACTTTTTTTTAAATTGTGAAACAGCCAAAGGAAGACACAAAATCTTCTGAAAGGCATGTTGACAAGAGGTTATGCAATTAGGCGCAACTCACTTAATGACTGCCTTGCTTAGCAATGGAAATTCTGCACCCAATCATGACCGTAAGTCGAGGTCCACTGTACTGTGCTACTGTCCTGCACAGAGATATGACCTCCATTAGCACAGTACAGGTGGACCTTGACTTAACGGCCATGATTTCCTTTGCTAAGCAGATCAGTGAAGCCTCCAGTTGAAGGGAAAGAAAATTGCAAAGCTGGGAGGTTCAACCTTTCCGATAACTGTCTCATTCAGCAGGGGTCACACGAACTCCCTGGGGAAGTGCAAATGCACTTCTTCCGTTTGTGAGCAAAACGGGCCAGTGTCTCTCCCGCAATGTGACCTAGGCAGATATTCTTTGAGACAGCACACTAGGTGGATCCTGACAAGACGGTCTCCATGCAAGGGTTGGCATTCTGTCGAGCTTCTCATCTTGGAGACTCAGCGCCACACCCAGAGTCACCCCAAGGAAACAGGCCAGGAGTTTGGAGATGGGGTCAAGCTGGCCACACCCACCCAGTCAGTTAGCTACGCTCTCATGGTCGTCATCCACACACACCCGTCAATCACAGAAATTGAGTTTGACAGAGATGCTGCCATCCTCAGGTAGCGATTGGGTTGGGGAACTGCCAATCAGCGCAGCACGAGGCCCCGCCTTCAGCTTATATATACTGGTGCCAGCGAGGCTATGGTTAGAGGGTGTGGAGTGGGAAGATTGGGTGGGGTGAGTTTAGGTGAAAGGGTAGGAATTAATGGATAAGGATTAATATTATTAGAGGGAATCCTTATCAAATAACGAGATAAAAGCTAATTTGATTCCTGGCTCGGAGCTTAACTGGGCTGTTCCCCACCTTTTACCTCTTTGGCCTGCTTCAAGCTGATAATACCTCATTTTAACAACTTTAAAGTTACCTCATATGTTGCGTATGTACTGTAATGCCATATCTGACCTCTATAAGGTTACCTGCTTTTTGTTTTTATCTCAGGTTACCTCAGAATAGAGTGAGGAAATATTACCTCAGACGGTGATTTGAGAAGGGGAGGTAGAATACTGAATTATTTCCTGAGGTAAAATTGGCCCGAAAATTGACCTAGGCGCCCAGAAGCGCGTAAGAAGAAACGGGCGGGAAAGGGACGGATGCCCCGTGAGAAGAATCGCCTGAACCGAGTCGGGATGAGGGAGGAACCACCGAGGGGAAAAGGCCTTTTACTTCAGATTTTAGTTGGTTTCTCAGGCTGGGCAGATGAAAGCAGGCCGTTTGGGTTTCCATTTCGACTTTTTTGACCGCCGAAAGGTGTAGAAGATTCCTGAGTAGCCTTCATTACGGGAACGGCGGCACGGGAGGCTTTTATTCGCGTGATAGCGCGTTCAGAAGACTCGAGAGGCGGGGCGAGAGGCCCTCGGGAGGCTGACGGGGAATTCTGGGAGTTGAAGTCTCGGAAAGCTGCTGTTGGGGGGGCTGGGCGGAAGCCAAAAGTCAGCGCGCTGGATTGGCGGAGGGGCGGGGCTCAGGGTTAATCCGCCCCGCCCCCTCGCCAAACAGGGTCGCCGTGCGCGCTCCCGCGGCCGGAGCGGTGTTGGGGGCGCGTATCACTGGCGATGGCGGCTCCAGGGGTCGCGGCGGCGGAGGTTTCCCCGGAGCGGCTTGCCGAGTTGGAGGCTCTGCTGGCGGAGCGAGTGTCGGAGCCGGTGCGAGCGCGTTGGCGCTGGGAGGTCCACTTGGGCCCGCCGAACCTGCATCAGTTCCGGGCGCAGCTGAGCGAGGCCCGCCGAGGCAGGGACGCCCTGCTGTCCCGGGACGCGGCGCTCTCGGAGGCGGAGCAGCAGCGGCTCCAGGGCTTCCTGAGGCTGGAGATGGCGCTGCTCCGCTGGTTCCAAGCGCACGGCGAGGGCGAGGCGCCCTGGCAGGCCCGGCGGAGAAAGCCCGGCGGCGGTACGGGTGGAGCGGCCGCGCCTGCCGCGGGCGGCGAGGGGTCTGTGGCGCCGTCGGCCCTGGCCAAGGAGGAGAAGGAGGAAGCACGGAGCGAGGACAAAGAGTCCCCGGTGGCGGCCGAATTAGCAGCCGCGGCCGCGCCTACCACTTCGGCGGAGAAGGTGACGGCTCTGCGGGAGGCGGAAGCTGCAAGGGGCCCTGGCGACGTTCCTGGACCGACCGGCTGTGGGAGAGCCTGCGGAAGGGCGCGCCCGGGCTCGGCAGCTGCTGGCCCTGCGGGTGGCGCTGGAGGAAGAAGGCTGGGCGGCAGCTGGATAGGCCACCCCGGCCTTGCTTCTTTCCCCCTCCGGAGACCTCGGGAAGCCCGGTGCGAATCCTGCCTCCTCCTCGCCCAGCTTCTCTCCTCGTGGGCTTTCCCTTCGCATAGAGAGGGCGGCTGGGGACCCGGGACATGTCTGGATATCCCCCCCACCCCCCGCCAGACTATCGCAGCCTCTCTGCCTATTGCGGCGCCCCAGGGGTTGACGAGAGCGAGTGCGGCGTCCTAGAGAGGCAAGGCTCAGTAATGTCACTTCCTTTGCCGCCTCCTCTGGTTAGGGAACCGTGATGTTCGCCCTCCATGGCCCAATGGGGAAGCGCCTGGAGGAAAGGAGAAATCTTTGTGGAAATCCCTGAGATATTGGAAAATGCCACCATGTCTCCCCTCGTCCTTCTTTTCCTCAGACCAGACACACCAGTTCCAGCAACCGGTTTTTTTAATAGCGAATACTTTATTGGCCAAGTGTGATTGGACATACAAGGAATTTGTCTTGGTGTAAATACTCAGTATACATAAAGGAAAAGATACATTCATCAAGAATCATAAGGTACGACACTTAATAAAAGTCATAGGGTACAATAAGCAATCAAATCTTACTAGGAAACCGTCTTTTTAGTAGGCTGTACACCGCCCCGAGTCCCTTTTTGGGAGAGGGGGCGGTATAGAAATTTAAATAAATAAATAAAATAAATTGTAAGTATACAAGCGACAAAGTTACAGTCATACAGGCACAAGTGGGAGGGGATGGGTGATAAGGAGTGATGAGAAGATTAACAGTAATAGTAGTACAGATTTTGTAAATAGTTGGACAGTGTAGAGGGAATTATTTGTTTAGCAGAGTGATGGCTTTCAGAAAAAAACTGTTCTTGTGTCTAGTTGTTCTGTGTGCAGTGCTCTATAGCGTCGTTTTGAGGGAAGGAGTTAAAACAGTTTATGTCCGGGATGTGAGGGGTCTGTAAATATTTTCACTGCTCTCTTTTTGACTCGTGCAGTATACAGGTCCTTGATTGAAGGCAGGTTGGTAAGCAATTGCTTTTTCTGCAGTCATTATCCTCTGAAGTCTGTGTCTGTCCTGTTGGGTTGCAGAACCAAACCAGACAGTTATAGAGGTGCAGATGACAGACTCAATGATTCCTCTGTAGAACTGGATCAGCAGTTACTTGGGCCATTTGAGCTTTCTGAAGTGACACAGAAAGAAAATTCTTTATTGTGCTTTTTTGATGACGTTTTTGATGTCTTCATTTTAGGTCATGTGATATAATAGAACCTAGAAATTTGAAGGTCTCTACTGTTGATACGGTGTTGTCTAGTACTGTAAGAGGTGGTAGTATGGAAGGGTTTCTTCTAAAGTCTACCACCATTTCTACAGTTTTGAGTGTGTTCAGTTCCAGATTGTTCGGTTACACCATGAAGCAAGTTGTATAACCTCCCGTCTGTATGCGGATTCATCGGTTATCTCGAATGAGACCAATCACTGTTGTGTCATTAGCAAATCTTTTAGCCTCCATCTTTGTTGCTCTTCTCTGCTCTCTTTCTACAGCCTCAAGATCTTATTTATTTATTATACAAAACACAAAGAAAAATAGAAATAGGAAATTAAGGGAAGGAGAAAGAGGACAAAAGAAAGACTGAGAAAAAAAAGGGAGGGAAAGATGCTGATTTCTTTTTAGCAGAGTGCTAGATTTAAAAAAAGAAACTATTCCAGCCTGACAATTCAATCTAATGGACAAAACAAAGTCATTTTTGGTCTTTTTGTTTTGAACACTTTAAATGTGAAAATATCCCATTTTATGGCTGGAGAAGGAAAGCATACAAAAGACCCAAACAACCCGTTGTGGCTGAGGGAGGGAGGGCCTCCAGCTAGTGGATATGCGCTCTGATTGGTTGCTGCGGGTGAAAGGAGGCGTTTCCCTTTTTCCCCCGTCTTTTTTTTTTCTCTGAGCTGTTTGAGATTTACCCCAGGATGTTCTGATGCGTCTTTCAAGGAGGCGAATCGCCTTTTTCTCCCCTGAAGAGAAGCGGCGCCTTTCCCTCGTTAGCGGAGGGTTTTCCGGGGCTTCCCTTCGGATTGGGAGGGTGTCTGTGTGCGGTCCCCAACTTCTTACTGGCTGCGGGGCTGCGTCTTCCACTCTTATCATCCAGTGCAGCAGCTGTTCCCACGGCACAACCTTCACATTTTAATGAACGTTTGTGTGTGCGCGCGCGCGCAGGTCAGGAGGAAAATACGTTTTTCTTTGACTTTTGAGCTGGGTGGGGCCAGAACGAGCTGAAGCACCAATAGGATTTATCCCTGCTGCAGCGTCCTCAATCTCCGGGCAGAGTCCCTTGTGACTTCAATTGGAGGAGAGCGTTCGGAGGCAAAGAATGAAGCTGAAAGTGGGAGGGGGGATCCCTTTAGTCTTGGGGGGATGCCGCTCAAGGGGGGCAGGGCAGGCACAGGAGGGACCCACCATTTTCTTTGCTCTCTTCAGGATTTTCATCTAGACTTTCCTCTGTGGGCATGGAGGGGTGGACTAGATGTCTGTTCAGGTCCCCAGGTCTCCCGGTTAGAAAATGAATCTCTCCCTGGTCAGTTTCTTTGCCTTCTTTCTCCTGCTGCCTTCTGGAGTTTTGGGAAAGTAGCTTGACAGGGAGGGCCCCTCTACCATCTTTCCTCCTTCTTCCCCCTCCCATTCAGATCAATAACTGCCCTTCTTGAACCAAAAACCTATCTTCCATTTGCGGTGGGTCAGAAAATCTCACAGCGCTGGGGTTGAAACCGGTCCTCCAGTAGCCCCTGTGCCAGGAAGGGAGCCAAAGGCAGAAGATTCGGGGAGGGGGCAGGGAGGGCAGTGACCCCATGAGATTGGGGGAGGGGCACTCCCACTGTGTGTGTGTCTCTCTCTCTCTGCGAAGACGCTCGAGGTCTCCCCAGTCAATGAGCTAAGAGACCCCCAATTCCCAATTCCTCACTGGCTGTGGGGCTGCGCCTCCCCTACTGTCAACTACCGCAGCCCCACTCCTCGCCGGATTGAGGGGTGGAGGGCAAAAGGAATCCCACACTCCCTTCCAGGGCTGGCATCAACCCCCCCCCCCCCCCATGAGCCGGAGCCCCCCAAGACTGAAACGATCCCCCTCCCACTTTCTCCGCTTCTTTGTCTACGCTGAACTATCTCATCTTGCGGGTGAAGTCCAGGGAGACTCTGCCCGGAGACCGATGACGCTGCAGAAGGGAGGAATCCCATTGGCCCTACTGCTCCTTCTGGAAACTCCCAATTCTGAAATCCAAGGAAAATGCCCCCTCTCCAGGACCACCCCCGATTCCGCCTCTTCCTCCTCCCTTTTTGGAGGTGCTTATGGGGGGCATCCATGGGCTCTGCTGGGCTCCCCCTAATGCTGCTGGTGCGGATGCTGGGCTGGATCCACGGAAGCAAAGAGGGGAAAGAGACCTCCGGTAAGGAGGGGGCTGGGCAGGGTGCAGGAAAGGAGCTGGGAGGGCCCGTCAAGGCTCTTGGGGGACGAGGGGGAAGAAAGGGGCTGAGACCCCTGTAATAGAGAAAGGGGTCGAAGTAAGAGGGAGCTTGAGAAGCCTCGATCTCAGCGTGATCTCCGCTCCCTCCCTCACCTCACTTCGCCCAGGGGGACAAAGAGGGACTGCCGTCTCCCTCCCTTGTGACTCCCTCCCTTGGAGAGGGGAGGAGGGTCATGGGAAGGAGGCCGAACTGAGATGAGACGCAGTCGGATCCCCATCACCCCCCCCACACACCGGTGACTAGGTGGAAGTGGGACCTTCTGGGCTGCGATTTAACCCAGATCCGGAGCTCCCAAAATCCATTGCCTTCAAAGAGGAAGTAGGTGGAAAGCGAAAGCGAAAAACAGTGATTTTCAGACCTGAAGCCACAAATGCCACCAAAACATAAGAAAAAAGAATTTTTGCAGCTTCAAAAACTTCGTTTTTTTCCCTTGAGGCTGTGAAGGTCAGGCAGGATTTGAGCCTCGATCCCTTCTGGGGGGGGTGAATTTGGGGAGGAGACCAAGACTCCCCTTCCCCATAATTCCCCATTGCCTGATCAGGACTTGGGGGGGAGCCACAGGGGGAACTGATGAATGGGAGGGGGGAGTTCTGAGTTGCTCCCCTCAATTGGCCTGCCAGATCTATCCCTCTTGTGAAGGGGGTGGAGAACCTCCCATTCAAGTGGTCTTTGGGGAGCTGTTTTTTTTTGTGGGGGGGAGAGGAGAGAAGTCTGAATCTAGCACAGATCAAGAAGGGCTGACGATTAGGGGGAGGGGAAAAGTTGGGGGCAACCAGAGGAGGTGGGGATTAAGGGGAGGGAGGGGCTGGGAGACCGCAGAAGAATCATTGTTCACCCTTCCCATATCTCCCCCCCAAAGGAAAAGAGAGAGACGGAGGTATAAGATATTTGTCTTTATGTACATTTTCTTGTCTGAAACGGTCTAAAGGGATTCCTGCCCGAGGAGGGGGTTGGACTACATGACCTCCAAGGTCCCTTCCATTCTTCTGTTCTATGATATCTACCCTACAAGTAGACTCTGGGCGGCTTACAGGTTATGATCGAAAACAAAATACAGTATATTGAAATCTCCTAATATAATATATTTAAGTCTCTCCACCCTCTCTCCGTCCTGCCTGCCGGTTTCGGGGAAAGGGGCCCGGTCGGTCCACCTGGGAGGGAAAAGGGGACCGGGGCGAAATCTCCGAGTGGGATCCGGCCTGGAAGGGCTTTCAGGGAGGCGGTCGGACTCCCCGTTTCTCCGGGGCGGCCGAAGGGCTCCTGCCTCAGGCGGCGGGTGCAAAGAAGCGGCGACTCTATCCTGCAACTCGCTCTGAGGCGAAAGGCCCAGAATCTCCTCCTCCCTCGGCTTTCTCGCCCCCTTCCCAGCCTCCCTCCTTCCCACACGGAGCCTTTCCGGGGGAATCCGATCTCTGCGCAGCCCTCAGGGCGGCGGTTCCTGAGGGAGGAGAGTTCAGATGATTCCCCCCCCCCCCCCCGAGGCTTTTTCCCTCCATCTCCACCGCCAGTTCCTGGGCAGGAAGGAGAGGAAAAGCCGCCTCCTAAATCCTTGACAGGGAGCCACAGAGAGGAGCCTTTCCCGCTACTCCCAAGCCCATCATCCCCGCCCTCTCCCTTTCCCCTCTCATATACTCCTCTTTCCTGCCCTTTCTACCCTACTGGCCCTTTGCCCCAAGTCCACCGGTTGGGGGGGGGCCCTCAGTCAAGGGAAGGGAACTCCAGGCACTTCCCATTAGGCCACTGGAGGGCGAACGTCACGGCTGCCTTCCCAGAGTGGGCGGCGAAGGAAGTGACATCACTGAACCTTGCCTCTCTAGGACGCCCCATTCGCTCTCCTCAACCTTTGGGGCTCCGCAGGAGGCGGTGAGGCTGCGGGAGAGTCTTGCAGGGAGACATCCAGACATGCCCCAGGTGAAGGGGGGGGCTCTTACCGGATCCCATGCGCCACAGCCACCCGCTCCATGCCAAGTGAGGGGAAGGTGCAACTGGCGGAGATCCAGCAGAAGAGGAGAGAAGCTGGTCGAGGAAGAGGCAGAATTTGCACTGGGCTCCCTGAGGGCCCGATCCTGTCTTTGAAGGGGGACAGAAGCTGGGGTGGGCAGCCTTTTCAGCTGCCTCCTTTCCGGCCCTGCTCAGGGGACCCTGGGCCCTGCGCTGGGAGGAGTCGCTTGGGGCTGGGAGCAGGTTGGGGGAAGGGGGTCCAGGGGCTGAATCCCCCTTTCTGATCCTGGGCGTCGGTTTTTCTCTCCCTCCCAGATCCGGAACCTTGGAGCCATTTGCTGCCTTTGCAAGCCAGGATTTCCTCTGCAGGGAAAGGAAGGAAAGAAGGAAGAGAGCGGAATAACCAGCAGGGATCCATCCTGCAGCCCCAGAAATGGTCCCATAAAGGTAGAGGCCCCTGGAGACCACCCAGAGTCCCTGAAGCCCTATGGAGCTGCTCTGCCGGAGAGAAGAAGGATGGAGACACCCCTTTTGGCCAACGAGGGGAGCGGAAAAGGTCCCATGGCTCTTCAGCCTGGGAGCTGTGGAGAGAGCTGGACCAGAACCAGGCAGAAAGATCTGCAGGAGGAAACCATCCCCCCTTCAGAAGTTCCGCCCTGGACCTCCATCCAATACCAGGACACTGAGGGTCCCCGAGGACTTTGCAGCCGACTCCATGACTTGTGCAGGCGATGGCTGAGCCCAGGAAAGCACAGCAAAGCCCAGATGCTGGACCTGGTGGTTCTGGAGCGGCTCCTGGCTCTCCTGCCCCCAGAGATGGAGGGCTGGGTGCGGGAGTGTGAAGCAGAGACTAGCTCCCAGGCGGTGGCCCTGGCAGAAGGCTTCCTCCTGAGCCAAGCGGAGGAGCAGAAGGAGCAGCTCCAGCGCCAGGTGGGAGACTTTAGGGAGCTCGGAAGGAAAGAGAGAGAGTGCTTGAATGCTTCACCCCTCCTTCCCAAACTTCTCCCACGTTTATAATATGAGGCAACTCTCCAGTTCTTGTAGGACATTGTTCCCTTGTTTTCTCACTCAGCCACACGGATGATATTGGGGGCTTTGAGGTTGTGCTCCGAATGTAAGAATGTACTTTATGTCATGGGATGTTCATTAATTCTGCTTCTGCCTTCCTTCCTCCTATTTGAAGTGCTGTACTGTGGAGTTCAGAGATCCTGAGGGAAAGAAGAACCCATCAAATCCCTCTCAGGAGCTATTTTTCAGGAGGATCCCTTGGGAAGATCCAAGTCAGGACACCTCAGGAGGTAATGGAAGATCCTCCAATTTCCCATCTGTCTTCCCTTCATTCTCTCTTCTTCTCTTCTATAGAATACCGCCTCCTATTTTTGCATATTTTGTTAATTATGCATTTGGAAATTATTTCTTACAGAGAAACAAAGAATGAAGCTTTCTGGTTTTTATGATGGAGATGAAACAGCGGTTGAACCTCCAAATCAAGTAAGAAAGGGAAATAATATTAGATTTCTATTCTCCCTTCAGCAAGTGAGGCGTGTATGCGTAGTGGTTTTCTGTTTTCCCCCCTTGTTTGGTCTGGATTATTTTTGTGTTCTTTCACAACATGGAGAGCAGAATAGCAGGTTCAAGTTGCTGTCAGCTAGCATAGCTTCCGCTGCTTATCTTGTTCTGCTAGGTACTCCTCCATCTTGGAGTTTACAAGAAGCAATTTCTTAAAAGTCTTTGAAGAAATAGGAATAAATGTATCACAGTGGCAGGAACTGCTAGAGACACTTTTTTTTGGTAATTCTTTGACTCGGGATTGTGCAAGGCTAATGAAACATAAATACACTGCCACATTTCCTCTTTTAAAAACCCTCATTTACAATCTGTAGTTCAAAAATAAGCAAATTGTATTAAAAAATAAACCAGACTATTAAAATCCAAAGGGAGTGGCCGTGTTGAGCATGTAATCATGGTACTTTGGGCTACAAAATAACTTCCGATCCTCTGATTTACACCTCGATTAGGTATCAAACATTCTCGCTTTACAAAGGCTGAGAAATGACTTTCCCAGTGAATTTTCTCTTCTTTCTTTTCTTCCTTTCAGTCAATGGCTCAGACTACTAGGTCAATCAATGATAGACAGAGCGATAGATCAGTTGATTCAGAAGAGGGATTACTTTGCTGAAAGGCACTGAAGGTTTTGCAGAATCAATGAACTTGATAAAATTTCCCTAAATAGGTCTCCAGTGAAATCAATTTTCAGATTTGCCCATTTTCTCACCTAAATTTAGAACTTCTGTGACGCACAACCATTTAACTTAGTGCATATTTGTGCTTTGGGAACAATGGAACAGAGTAACAGAGTTGGTATGGATCTTGGAGGTCTTCTAGTCCAACCCCCTGCTCAGACAGGAAGCCCTATAACATTTCAGATAAATTACTGTCTTATTTCTTCATAAACACCTCCAGTGTTGGAGCACCCACAATTTCTGGAGGCAAGTCATGGCAAGTCCATTGATAATTGTTCTCACTGTCAGGAAATTTCTCTTTACTCACAGGTTGGTTCTCTCCTTGAATAGTTTCCATCCATTGTTTCTTGGAACACTGCTATCATGTCACCCCTAGTCCTTCTTTTCATTAAACTAGACATACTCAATTCCAGCAACCGTTGTTTATATGGTTTAGTCTCCAGTCCCTAATCATCTTTGTTGCTCTTTTCTGCACATTTTCTACAGTCTCAAGATCTTTTTTACATCTGGCTACCAAAACTGGATGCAATATTCCAAGTGTGGTCTTATCAAGACATTATAAAGTGGTACTAACACTTCATGTCATCTTGATTCTATCTCTCTGTTAATGCAGCCTATGTTTCTGTTGGGTTTTTTTCTGGGCAACAAGCATAGTGCTGACTCTCATTAAAGTGGTTGTTCATTAGGATTCCAAGATCCCTGTTGCACTTACTGCTATTGAGCCAGGTATCCCTTATTCTATGCCATTGCATTTGCTTTTTCTTTCCTAAATGTAGAACCTTACATTTCTCACTGTTGATTTCGTTTTGTTAGATGGGGCCCCTCTAACAATGTCGATCCTTCTATATTTCGAGCTTATCTTCTGGAGTGCTGGTATTCCTGTCAATTTGATGTTGTCTGCAAATTTGATGAGTTCCCCTTCTATCCTCTTGTCTAAATCAGTGATGAAGATGAACAGATCTTGAGAATCCCCCTGTTCTATTTCTTTTTCCGTGTCCAGGAGGGTCTTGTGTCCTTCGAAGAGGTGGCTGTGTATTTTTCTGAGGAGGAATGGTCTCAGCTGGATCCTGACCAGAAAGCGCTGCATTTGGAAGTCATACTTGAAAACTATAGGAACGTGGTCTCTCTGGGTAAGAGTTTTCTAGCCCCAATCAGTAAGTAATCTTGTAAACTCATCAAGGAGAGAAGCAAGTTAGAACTAAGGAGAAATTTCCTGACAGTTAGTACAATTAATCAGTAGAACAACTTGCCTCCAGAAGTTGTGAATGCTCCACTGGAAATTTTTAAGAAGATGTTGGATAACCATTTGTCTGAAGTGTTGTAAGGTTTCCTGTCTAAGCAGAGAGTTTAAAACCTCCAAGGTCCCTTCTATTATTCTATTCTATTTCTTAACTGAAAACTGACTCTGAGTGAGATTTGCATATATGTAGATAATTGTAAAGAAAAAGATATTTTCTAGATATTTTCAAAGCTTTCTTGAATATCATGAATATAGAAACCATCATATCTATATCACACCACTGTAGGCATGCAAACATACAACCTAATGGAATTTCAGAGAAATTCAGAAGGAAATTCACGAGGCTTTTTACAATTTTATTTTTTTTTCTAACATTATTACTTTAATTTCCCTTTTGCTTTGAAGGTAATATTGGGCAGGAGAATCAAGATTCCTGTGAACTGTTCCAAGTGATAAGTGCTAAAGATGGAACAGAGAAGATTGGAATTCAAATGGAATTCGAAAACCACGAGAGAAACCAGTCAAAGAATTGGAATCTGGAAAGCTCATCTTCCACTGATGCTCCGATGCAAGACTTTCTTGCCCAACAAGAGAAAATAAGGAAAAAAAATATTGGAAAAAGTGTGAAGCTAATCAAAGCTAAAGTACAAGTAAATGAACGCTACTTAACCCAAAACAAAGGAGAAGGTGCTATAAGAAGCCACAATGGACAAAATTACAATGGGACATTCATTCCTTCTGTTGGGAATAAGTTCCTTACATCTCAAAAAGTGATTGACACAAAAGAGAAGCCTTATAAATGTTCAGAATGTGGAAAATGTTTTAGAACAAGCAAGGAAATTACTTTCCATATAAGAATCCACTCAAGAGAGAAACTGTATAAATGCATGAAATGTGGAAAGACCTTTGCTCAAAGTAGTCATCTTATTTTCCATAATATGATACACACAGAAGAGAAACCATATAAATGCATGGAGTGTGGAAAGACCTTTGCTCAGGACAGTGGTCTTAAAAGGCACAAAAAGATCCACACAGGAGAGAAACCATTTAAATGCATGGAGTGTGGAAAGTCCTTTGTTCAGGATAGTGATCTTAAAAGGCACATAAAGATCCACACAGGAGAGAAGCCGTTTAAATGCATGGAGTGTGGAAAGACATTTACATTTGGTGCTTGCCTTACAAGTCACGAAAAGATCCACTCAGGAGAGAAACCATTTAAATGCATGGAGTGTGGAAAGACCTTTGCTCAAAGAGGTAATCTTATTTCCCATAAGATGATCCACTCAGGAGAGAAACCATTTAAATGCATGGAGTGTGGAAAGACCTTTGCTCGAAGAAGTACTCTTACTTCCCATAAGATGATCCACACAGGGGAGAAACCATATGAATGCATGGAGTGTGGAAAAACTTTTGCTCAGAGCAGTAGCCTTAGAAGCCACAAAAAGCTCCATACAGGAGAGAAGCCATTTAAATGCGTGGAGTGTGGAAAGACATTTGCTCTGAGCAGTGGACTTACTTCCCATGAAAGGATCCACTCGTGAGAGAAGCCATTTAAATGTACGGAATGTGGAAAGTTCTTTGCTCAAAAATATAAACTTATTTCCCATGAGATGATCCACATGAAAGAAGCCATATAAATGTATGGGATTTGGAAAGACATTTGCTGATAGATGAAATGTTATTTCCCATTAAAAATTAGGTGAAAGAATATTATTGTTATGTAGGAATTAAATACAAAGAGGGTTGCCAATTAAAAATATGTTGATATAATTAACAGAAGTATAAATAAGCTAATACAAGAAATGAGTTAAAATTATTTTGTTACACTATCATTATTGTTACTAGTATATATGTTATATTTGTTTTTTCTTTTTTGTAAATGATATGCCCTGACAATACACTGTATTCAAAATGTTTATGAGTAAAAATAAAACATATACTCAAATAAAATAAAATAAAATGTATGGAATGTGTAAAGAGTTTTGCTCAGAATGGTCATCTTCTCATAAAAGGATCCATGCTCGGAAGAAAGTTTATAGCAATAGAAATTCTTATATACCACTCCACAATGCTTTACCACACTCTCTGGGCAGATTGCAAAATCAGCTTATTGTCCCCAGCAATCTGAAAAAAGTATATACATTCTTGGACAGTTTGAGGTGGTGGCCAGATAATAGATAACAGATGAACAGAGTTGGGAGGGACACTGGAGGTCATCTAGTCCAACCCCTGTTGGAGTTCTCCGAGGAAAGGAGCGGGAAGCGGAGGATAAACAGCCCAAACTTTACTCTGGGATTTTCATCAGGGGCCACTTTGGGAGGAAAAGTGGGGTCCTCCTGTCCCACAGAAGGAAAGAGATGGGTCTCTCTATCTCTCTCTCTCTCTCATTCACACACACACACACAAACGTGTTCATTAAATATGTAGATTGTGCTGCAGGAAGAGCTGCTGCACTAGATGATATGTAGGGGAGGGACAGACACCCCATCAATCCAAAGGGAAGCCCCGGAAAACCCTCAGCTAAACCAGGGAGAGGCTCCGCTTAGGTTCGGGGGAGAAAAAGGCAATTCTCCTTGAAAGACGCCTCAGAAAGAGATTGAATGTGGGGGAATCGGGCAGCTGCTGCCCAAAGGAAGCGGAAGACATGGACACAAACTTGTAACTTTATATCAATATAAATGTATTTAGCATTCGTAGCAGAGAAGACAGTCAGGAACAACCTGAGGTAAATCTCAAACAGCCCAGAGAAGAAAAAGCGGGAAACGCCCATTTTCCACCCGCAGCAACCAATCAGAGCGCAGTTCTCCTAAAATGGAGCCCCCCCCCTCACTCAACCACAATGGGGTGTTTGGGGCCTTAGTGCGCTTTCCTTCTCCAGCCATTAAATTGGATGTTTTCACATTTAAAGTGTTCAAAAGAAAAAGATCCAAAATTAAATCTTGCACTGTGCTAAAAAGAAGTCAACATCTTTTTCCCCCTTCTTTTTCTTTTGTACCTCAGACTTCGTTTTCCCCTCTATTTTTCCTTCGCTTAATTTCCTATTTCTATTTTTCTTTGTGATTTGTATAATACATTAAGATCTTGAGACTAGAAAGAGTGCAGAGAAGAGCAACAAAGATGGAGGCTAAAACACATTTAAAAAATTGGTTGCTGAAATTGGGTGTGTTTGGTCTGAGGAAAAGAAGGACGAGGGAAGACATGGTGGCATCTTCCAATATCTCAAGGATTTCGACAAAGAAGATTTCTCTCTCCTCCTCTCTCCTCTCCTCTAAATAAATAAATATACAAGGGACCTAATGAAAGAGGCAGAGGTTGAGTCGCACTTTATAGATAAGAAATAACCAAACTGCTCTAGAAACGCCACAGAAGAAAGACAAAAATCTCCTTTAAGGCATTTGGGTTCATATAAAGGGGGGAAAGAAGCACAGATGTGGAAGCCTTTGTCTGACAGGGAGCCATGGAGAGGGGCCTTTCCCACTACTCCCAAACCCATCATCCCTGCGCTCTCCCTTCCCCCTCCCATGCGCTCCACTTTCCTGCCTTTTCTACCATCCTGGCTTTTTGCCCCAAATCCACCAGAGGAATCCCTCTGCCAAGGGAAGGGAACTCCAGGCGCTTCCCCATTGGGCCACTGGAGGCGAACATCACGGATGCCTTCCCAGGGGAAGTGACATCACGGAGCCTTGCCTCTCTAGGATGCTGCAATCGCTCTCCAGAAATGATCTTGTGAAGGAAGAGGCCCCTCGACCCTCCAGAGTCCTTGGAGCCCTTAGGAGCTGCTCTGCCGGAGAGAGGAAGGATGGAGACTCCCACTTTGCCCAAGGAGGAGAGTGGAAAAGGCCCCATGGCTTTTCAGCCTGGGAGCTGTGGGGAGAGCTGGACCAGAACCGGGCAGAAGGTCCTGCAGGAGGGAACTATCCTCCCTTCAGAATTTCCGCTCTGGACCTTCATCCAATTCCGGGAGGATGAGGGTCCCCGAGGACTTTGCAGCCGACTCCATGACTTGTGCAGGCGATGGCTGAGCCCAGGAAAGCACAGCAAAGCCCAGATGCTGGACCTGGTGGTTCTGGAGCGGCTCCTGGCTCTCCTGCCCTCAGAGATGGAGGGCTGGGTGCGGGAGTGTGGAGCAGAGACTAGCTCCCAGGCAGTGGCCCTGGCAGAAGGCTTCCTCCTGAGCCAAGCGGAGGAGCAGAAGGAGCAGCTCCAGTGGCAGGTGGGAGACTTTAGGGAGCTCGGAAGGAAAGAGAGAGAGTGCTTGAATGCTTCACCCCTCCTTCCCAAACTTCTCCCACGTTTATAATATGAGGCAACTCTCCAGTTCTTGTAGGACATTGTTCCCTTGTTTTCTCACTCAGCCACACGGATGATATTGGGGGCTTTGAGGTTGTGCTCCGAATATAAGAATGTACTTTATGTCATGGGATGTTCATTCATTAAAGGCTTCCTCCTGAGCCAGGCGGAGGAGCAGAAGGAGCAGCTCCAGTTACAGGTGGGAGACATTGGAGAGCTCGGAAGGGAATAAATAGAGAGTGCTAGAATGCTTCACCCTCCTTCCCAAACTTCTCCCACGTTCAATTCTGGTAGGACATTGTTCCATTGTTTTCTCACTCAGCCACATGGATGGATATTGGGGGCTTTGATGTTGTGTTCTGAATATAAAAATCCACTTTATGTCATGTAACGTACATTAATTCTGCTTCTTCCTTCCTTCCTCCTATTTGAAGTGCTGCACTGTGGAGATCAGAGATCCTGAGGGAAAGAAGAACCCATCAAATAGCCCTCAGAAACTATTTTTCAGGAGGATCCCTTGGGAAGATCAAAGTCAGGACACCTCAGTAGGTAATGGAAGATCCACCGATTCCCCATCTGTCTTCCATTCATTCTTTCTTCTCTTCTATAGAATACTGCCTTCTATTTTGTTAATTATGGATCTGGAAATTATTTATTTCTTACAGAGAAAGAAAAAATGAAGCTTTCTGGTTTTTATGAGGGAAATGAAACAGCGGTTGAAGCTCCAAATCAAGTAAGAAAGGGAAAAGATATTAGATTTCTATTCTCTCTTCAGGAAGTGGAGCGGGTGTGCAGAGGGCTCTCTCCTTCTGTTTCCTCCACTTGTTTGGCCTGGGTTATTATTGTGTTCTTCCACAACATGGTGAGCAGAATAGCAGGTTCCAGTTGCTGTCAGCCAGCCAGCATAGCTTCCTCTGGTTATCTTGTTCTGTTAAGTACTCCTCCAGTTTTGAATTTAGAAGAAGCAATTTTTTAAAGGTCCTTCAAGAAATAGGAATAAAGGTATCACAGTGGCAGGAACAGCTAGAGACCCTTTTTTTTGGTATTTCTTTGACTCGGGATTGTGCAAGGCTAATAAACAATAAATAAATATTCACATTGCCACATTACCATTTTAAAAAAGCCTTATTTATAACCTGTAGTTCAAAATTAAGCAAATCATATTAAAAAATAAAGCAGACTATTAAAATCCAAAAGGGACTGGCCGTGTTGAGCATGTAATCATGGTACTTTGGGCTACAAAATAATTTCCAATCCTCTGATTTGCGCCTCGATTAGGAGATCAAACATTCTCGCTTTGCAACAGCTGAGAAATGACTTTCCCAGTGAATTTTCTCCTCTTTGTCTTCTTCCTTTCAGCCAATGGCTCAGACTACTAGATCAATCAATACACAGACCGATAGATCATTTGAACCAGAAGTGGGATTACTTTGCTGAAAGGCACTGAAAGTTTTGCAGAATCAATGAACTAGATAAAACTTCCCCAAATATTTCTTCACTGAAAGCAATTTTCAGATTTGCTCATTTTCTCATCTAAAATTAGGACTTGTGTGACCCACAGCCATTTAACTTAGTGCATATCTCTGCTTTGGGAATTTGGGAACAGTGGAATAGAATAACAGAGTTGGTAGGGATCTTTGAGGTCTTCTAGTCCAACCCACTGCTCAGACAGGAAGCCCTATAACATTTCAGATAAATGGCTGTCCAATTTCTTCATAAAAACCTCCAATGTTGGAGCACCACAATTTATGGAGGCAAGTCATTCCACTGATTAATTGTTCTCGCTGTCAGGAAATTTCTCTTTACTTGTAGGTTGGTTCTCTCCTTGAATAGTTTCCATCCATTGCTTCTTGGAACACTGCTATCATGTCACCCCCTAGTCCTTCTTTTCATGAAACTAGATATACCCAATTCCAGCAAACTGTTCTTTATATGTTTTAGCCTCCAGTCCACTACAATTTTTGTTGCTCTTCTCTGCACTCTTTCTAGAGTCTCAAGATCATTTTTACAGCTGGCAACCAAACTGGATGCAATATTCCAAGTGTAGTCTTACCAAGGCATTATCAAGTGGTACTAACCCTTCATGTCATCTTGATTCTATTCCTCTTAATGCAGCCTATGATTCTGTTGGGGTTTTTGGGGTGCAACTGTAGCATAGAGCTGACTCAGGTTTAAGTGGTTGTCCACTAGGACTCCAAGATCCTTGTTGCACTTACTACTGTTGAGCCAGGTATCATCTATTCTATGCATGTGCATTTAGTTTTTCTTTCCTAAATATAGAACCTTACATTTCTCACTGTTGATTTCATTTTAGATGGGGCCTAATCTGTCGACCCTTCTATATTTCGAGCTTATCTTCTGGAGTGTTGGTACTCCTGTCAATTTGGTCTTGTCTGCAAATTTGATGAGTTCCCCTTCTATCCTCTTGTCTAAATGAATGATGAAGATGAACAGATCTTGAAAATCTTCCTGTTCTGTTCTTTTTTCCATGTCCAGGAGGGTCTTGTGTCCTTCAAGGAGGTGGCTGTATATTTCTCTGAGGAGGAATGGTCTCAGCTAGATCCTGACCAGAAAGCGCTGCATTCAGAAGTCATGCTTGAAAACCATAGGAATGTGGTCTCTCTGGGTAAGAGTTTCTACTCCCCAATCAGAGCGTTCAAGAAGACAGATTATAGTTAGTTTTTTTATTTAAAAACCTCTAAGCAGATATTGTCTCCTGCGAGGGAGCAGGAAAAGATCTGGCCTTGTAGTGCTCCAGGGAAGGAAGGAGTCAATGTCTCTTTGCTTAGATGCTTTCTGTGCCATTTCTTATTTGTATTTTTTCATTTCTATTTGAACTTATCTGTGGAGGCTGAAAAGAACGAGGTGTGCTTTTATGTGTCCTCTGGAGGTCGTATGAAAGGAGCGTGTTGTCATTTGTCCTCTAAAACCTCCCCAAATTGTGTGAGAACAGAATTTTCATGCTCAGTCCATAGAAGATCACTCTCCCAATCCCAATCTCCAATTCAAGAACAAAGGCCACATACAGTGTGACTCAGAGCATCCTAGGGTACAAGTAACCCTCATGTTACCACAGTTCCCTTAGCGAATGTTCAAAGTTACGACCAGCCCTCCCCTAAGTACTTGGGACCCAATCCTGAAATTATGAGTGTTGCAGCACAAGGCCGTCGTTCACACTTACAAATGATAATAGAGGCACCACCACATTTGCCCTACCTGTTCCCCCACCCCATCTCTCAGGGACTTACTGTATTTTTCAGACTATAAGATGCACTTTCCCCTCCAAAAAAGTGGGTGGAAATGTCTGTGCGTCTTATAGAGCGAATACAGGCCTGTTTTTGTCCTCCCAAACCCTTAGCGCGTTCTGTTATGGCCCTCCTTGGTGTCCAGAAGCACTATGCAGGGCAAAAATAGGTCTGCTTTGGGTCTCAGGAGGCCTCCGCAGGTCCCATTTTTGCCCTCCCCGGCATCAGGGAGGTTAAGAACGGGACAAGCAGAGGGTTTGGGAGGTGAAATACGGGCCCATTTTTGGCATGGAGAGTGCTAGGGCAAGCTATTCTATTCCTTAACTCAAAACTGATTCTGAGTGAGATTTGCATATATATAGATAATTGTAAAGAAAGAGATGTTTTCTAGATATTTTCAGAGCTTTCATGACTCATGAATATAGAAACCGTAATGTCTATATCACACCACTATAGCCATGCAAACATACAACCTAATGGGATTTCGGAGAAATTCAGAAGGAAATTCACTTGACCTTCTACACTTTGATCTTTTTCCCTAACCTTGTTATCATTTTCAACTCCCTTTTGTTTGAAGGTAATAATGGGCAGAAGAATCAAGATTCCTGTGAACTGTTCGAAGTGATCAATGCTATAGATGGAACGGAGAAGTTTGGAATTCAAATGGAATTCGAAAGCCATGAGAGAAACCAGTCAAAGAATTGGAATCAGGAAAGCTCATCTTCCACTGATGCTCCGATGCAAGACTTTCTTGCCCAACAAGAGAAAATAAGAAAAAAATATACCAGAAAAGGTGTGAAGCTAATCAAAGCTGAAGTACAAGTAAATGAACACTACTTAACTCAAAACAAAGGAGAAGGTGCTATAAGAAGACAGAACGGACAAAATTACAATGGGACATTCATTCTTTCTCCTGAAAATAACTTCCTTACATCTCAAAAAGTGATTGACACAAACGAGAAGCCTTATAAGTGTTTGGAATGTGGAAAATGTTTTAGAATAAGCAGTCAGCTTACTATCCATAAAAGGATCCACACAGGGGAAAAGCCATATAAATGCATAGAGTGTGGAAAGACCTTTGCTCGTAGCGGTACACTTACTATCCATAAAAGGATCCACACAGGGGAGAAACCCTATAAATGCCTAGAGTGTGGAAAGACCTTTGCTAGTAGTGGTACACTTACTTCCCATGAAAGGATCCACACAGGGGAGAAACCATTTAATTGCATAGAATGTGGACAGACCTTTTCACAAAGAGCTACTCTTATTTCCCATAAGATGATCCATACAGGAGAGAAACCATTTAAATGCATGGAGTGTGGAAAGACGTTTAGTCATGATAATGGACTTAGAAGCCACAAAAAGCTCCACACAGGAGAGAAGCCATTTAAATGCACAGAATGTGGAAAGACCTTTGCTCATAGATCTAATTTTATTTCCCATAAAAGAGGCCACACAGGGGAGACGCCATATAAATGCATGGAGTGTGGAAAGACCTTTGGTGAAAAAGGTAATCTTAATTCCCATAAGATCATCCACACAGGAGAGAAACCATTTAAATGCATGGAATGTGGAAAGACCTTTGCTCATAGATGTAATCTTATTTCCCATAAGATGATCCACACAGGAGAGAAACCATTTAAATGCATGGAATGTGGAAAGTCCTTTGCTCAAAGAGCTACTCTTATTTCCCATGAAAGGATCCACACAGGGGAGAAGCCATATGAATGCAAAGAGTGTGGAAAGACTTTTACTCATGACAATGGACTTAGAAGACACAAAAAGATCCACACAGGAGAGAAGCCATATAAATGCATGGAATGTGGAAAGAGTTTTGCTCAGAATGGTCATCTTACGTCTCATAAAAAGATCCACGCTCAGGAGAAACTATATAGCAATAGCAATTCCACTTACTTATATACCACTCCGCAATGCTTTACCACAATCTCTGAGCAGTTTACAATGTCAGCATATTATCCCCAGAAATCTGGGTCCTCATTTTATCAACCTCAGAAGGACGAAAGACTGAATCAACCATGAGCTGGTCAGGATCAAACTCCTGGCTGTGGACAATTAGCCTGTAGTACTGAATTCTAACCACTGACCCACCATGTCTCTATAGATTTGTATGTGTATGCATATTGTACCTTTCTGATCCAAATGAGACAAGGTTGAATCCAACAAAATGAAACTTAATGTGGAGAAAAGTAAGATTTTACACCTGGGCAGGAAAAACAGATTACAGGAAATCTGGCTCAAAAACACTAATTGTGAGAGGGACTTTGGGAATCCGAATGGATGATCACTTAAACATGAGTCACGTGTGTGCAGCAGCAGCCAAAAAAGCTAATATAATCCTTGATTGTATAAACAGTGGCATAGAATCAAAATCATGAGTGAAGTATTAGTACCATTTTATAAAGTCTTAGTAAGACCACACCTGGAATACTGCATTCAGTTTTGGTCATCACATTACAAAAAAGATGTTTAGACTTTGGAGAAAGTGCAAAGAAGAGCAGCTAAGATGATTAAAGGTCTGAAGACTAAAACATATGAAGAAAGGTTGCAGGATTTGGGGGTGGCTCGTCTACAGAAAAGGATTAGGAGTGACAGGATAGCAGTATTTCAATACTTGAGAGGTTGCCACAAAGAGGAGGGGGGTCAATTTATTTTCCAAAACACCAGAGGATGCATGTAAAATAATCAAGGAGATAAGCAACCTCGAATTAACAAGAATCTTCCTTAAAGTGAAGACAATTAACCAGTGGAACAGCTTTCCTTCAGACATTGCAGTTACTTCATCAATGGACGTTTTAAAGAAGAGACTGGATAGTGACTTGTCTGAAAGAGATCCTATAGGAGTATCAATAGATCATGAAATGGTATAGGATCTTCTGCTTGAGCCGAAAGTGAGGATAGCAGCTCCAGTCACCAAGACTTGTACCGGGCTTAGGACTTCAGGCACCAGGGCTCCGTCAATTCCTGGATGGACAGAAGGAGAAAGTTGTGTCTCTGGGTGGGTCTTTAAAAAAAGAAATGAAAAATCTTCTTCCGATTCACTAGTGGATCCAGAAGTGAATTAAAATCTCTCCAGCAACTGCCATCTCATCAAATTGGAACCCCAGAATGTTATCAGTACATTTTAGTCTAAAATTAAGTTAATTTTGGGTTGGGCCATAAAAATGATTCATGCCATCTGATAGTCTGTTCGTTTACCTATTAAAAGTAATCTATACGAGTTGAAGATGTGTTCAATAAAATGCCAAATTGAAACTTTAAAAATGCTCCGTCCATTTTCCTGCTGAAATATTTTTTCTTATCCAGAATTTGCATTTCTTGTTCAAACAAATAGTAAAGATTTTCACTTTGTAAAGCCACTGCCTTTTTAGCTACTCCACACAGATGTTTAATGTTCCCAGATGCAAATGGGCTTATTATGGAAAAACAACAACCCACACCTGAAATGTTGTCCTTTGCCTGGGTGGCAACCAGATTTGATCCCTGCTTTAAATTACGAATAACTAATGTTTTTCAGCATTATAGAATTAAGGGCTATTAAAAACAATCCCTCAACAGAAACATTGTTAGCAAAGTACTCAGAGCTGGAGTGGATCTTTTAAGGACCCTCTTTGTGGGGGCTCACCCAGACACCCCCATTAATCTATCTAAGAATTGTGCCAGTTGGAGCATTTGCTGAAGAGGGGATTGAGGGATCCATTCCAAGGCTCTGCTGTAATCTTGGGATCTGCCTGATCTCCTCAGTTCTGATTGCCACCCCCTAGTCTTTCCCCAAGAGCCCCCCTCTGAATCCCTGACCCCCTCACCCCGTGCATGAAAGTGAGAGGGAGAGGAAGTTTTGGAAGCTAATTCGAAGCTGAAATCTCGGGAATCCACCAAATTAGAGGAAAAAAGGGGAACTTGGACATAAAGCTGGAGATGTAGAAACCAAAGTCAAAAGGGGACTCAGTTGCCTCTGCACGGATGCTCAAAGCACGAGGAAGAAACAGGGTGAAGGTGGAACCCAAAGGCAGGTCTGACATTGTTGTCATCATTGAAACTCCGCTTTTGTCTCAGCTTGGAACTGCCTCCTCCAATGGGTGACAGCAAGAGATACCCTGCCTGGAGACTGATGATGCTGCATAACGGGGAATTGTGATTGGTTCTGCTTCTTCTGGCTACTCCACAGCTGACTTTGAGTGAAGGAAGCTTTTTTTTAAACCCTTTCCCCTCCACTCCGCTGAAGATGCTTACCTAGCTGGGACCGAAACTTCCGGAAAGCGACCCACAAGTTGGGAGGAGGAATTTTCGCCCTCCAAACTCTTCATCTCCCATCCAGTCCAAACCCATCAATTCTGCTTCTGGGGCAGGAAACATCCAGGTTTCCCCATTCCTGGGGGGGGGGCGCACTGGGGTCCTCCAGCTGTTGATGTGGGCGGTGCTGTCGGGGATCCCTGGAAGCGAAGGGGGGAAGGAGACGCCCGGGAAGAGGGGCTGGGAGGGACCCAGGGATGCTGGAGGGGTAGGGGGGGAGGAAGGGGCTAGGACCCCCAGGAGAGACTTTGGGAAAGGGATCGAGGGCAAGAGAGGCTTCAAGGCCCGAATCACTTCAGAGCCCCCAAAGTTTCTTCCCTTAAAAGAGGAAGAAAATGAGGGAAACTGAGGCATTTTCAGACCGGAATCCACAAATGCCACCAAAATATATAAGAATAATAATTTTGGCAGCTTCAGAAACTTCATTTTTTCTTCTGAATCTCAAATTTGAGGCTTTGAAGGTCAAGCAAGAGGGGAGCTTGGATCCCTTTGGGGGAACCCTTGAATTTGGGGAGGGGACAAAGGACCCCCCCACCGCATAATCCCCAATTCCTCAATCAGGATCTGGAGGGTGGTGGGAGGGCTTTGAGAGAAGGGGATTTGGGGGTCTGAGTTGTTCCTCAGAAATTCACTCCCCCAAACTCTCCTTTTTGTGAAGGGGGGACCCTCCCTTTGAAGTGGTCTGGGGGGGCTCTTGGGGGGTCTTTTGGGAGCGGACAGGAAACTGCAACTGATCCCAACTGGGAATCTTTTTTCCATCTTTCAGGATCCCTTTTAATTTATTGCTGCAATTTGCTTGGAAACATGACTTATAACACAGAATATTATTTCCAGGAGTGAAAAGGTATCTTTGGCCTGAATAAGCAACTTGAGTTTCTTCTCTGTGCCAAACTGTCTCCTCCATAGGGTGAGGTCAAGGGAGACTCTGCCCAGAGACCTATGACGTTGCAATAAGGGAGGATTCCCATTGGTCCTCCTGCTCTTTCTGGACACTCCCTCTTCCGAAGTTCGAGGAAAATGCCTCCCCCCAATCCAGACTCCCGATTCCTCCTGTGGGGCTGGGAGCTTCCGCGTCCTTCTCTGCTCTCTTTGGGGGCGCTTGTGGGGTGATATCCATGGCTTTTGTTGGGCTCCCCCTGATGCTGCTGGTGGGGGCGCTGGGCCGGATCCCCGGAAGCGAAGGGGGGAAGGAGACCCCGGTAAGGAGAGGGTTCGGCAGGGGAGGAGAAGGTTGGGGGGAGGAGGGGGCTGGGAAGGACCCACGGAAGGAGGAAGGAAGCTGCTGGGTCTCCAGAGCCTCCAACAGCCTCGATCTCTGCGTGGTCTCCTCCCCTTTCCTCCCCACATCCCGTCCGGAAGATGGAGAGGGAACCCCTCTTTCATAATTGTAGCCGCCCCCCGTCCCCAATTGTCTGGGTCGGAGTTGGCTGCGAGTCGGAGTTGGAGTCGGAGTCAGCTTTTCCTCTAAAGAGGAAGGGAAGGAAAAGCGAAAGCAAAAGAGGGAAACAGCCTTGAAGCCACAGAAGGAAAAAGAGGCATCGGAGCCAAAGTATTTTGGCTTCTTCAGAAACTTCACTTTTTCTTCGGAATCTCAGATTTGAGGCTTTGAAGGTCGGGCAAGAGGGGAGCTTCGGTCCCTTGTGGGGGAGCCCCTGAATTTGGGGAGGAGGCCAAGAACCCCCCATAATCCCCTATTGCTCTATTGGGACCTGGAGGGGAGAGGGGAACTGAGAGAAGAGAATATTGGCGGCTCCTGGTTGCTCCCCTCAATTGGCTCTCCAAGGGGATTGGAATGTTCCCTTTGAGATGCGGGGGCTACAGAGGTCTTTTTGGGGATGGGGATTGGAAACAGGTGTAATCCCCGAGAATCACCCAAAGGCGGGTAGTTGGGCTGAAGATTAGTGGCAAGTTGGGGGGAACCAAATGAAGGTGGGGGTTCAAGGGCTGGAAAACCCCAGGAATGTCACTCTAGATGTCTTGATTGAGTCCCCTCCCCATATTCCCTCCCAAAGGAAGAGAGAGTGGGGGGGATATGGATATTACCTTCCCTCCAGTCCTCTCCCCACAATTCCTCCCCCTTGAGATCCCACGTGTTCCCTGCAGAGACTTCATGGGATCGCCACACCAGGTGAGCTTCTGGCCTTTTCCCACCCGGCAGGATGGAGGACGTTCCTCTCCTACCCCTCCTTCTTCCCTCCCCCCCTCCAGACCCCCTCCCAGCAAGTCTGCCTTCCTCTAGGACTGAGTTCCTTGACCCTCCTCCAGGGGGCGCCTTCCACCAGTCTCTCACAGGTCTCCAGCTACCTTCCCTTCCTACGTGGGAACCTCCTCCTCCTGTACTAGCCGCTGGGAACGATGGGCCCTGGAGTCCTTCCTGACAACCTTCCTTCCCTTCCATCTCTTCCTCCCCCTTGCAGGAGGACGAGTGCCTCTTCCTCAACGGGATGCAGTGGGTTTGATACCTGTACAGGGACTTCTATGACTGGCAGGAGATTCTGTGCTTTGACAGCGACATCGGGAACTTCGTGGCCGTCATAGAGTTGGCAGAGGCGAAGGCGGACACTTTCAACAGCCACAAGCTCATCCTGCCATACCGGAAGGCCGCTGTGGATTCCTTCTGCTGATACAACTATGGGGTGTACAACTATAAGGTGCCCAAGAGGGAGAAGAGAATGATCAGCTGGAGAGGTGAGTCCTGTGGGGGGGCTCTTCCCTGGGAGGGGGATGCCAGGACCCCCCCTTTCCTTGCATTCCTTGGGATTCTCCCGGGTGAAGGTTTAATCTTGTACTGTCCAGACAGTTTAGAGTTAATGGAATTTGGGATAGTTATTTAGGAATTGAGAGCTGTTCCCTTAAGGGAATGCATCATGGTAAATGTAGTTCATGTCATGTGGCCACATCTGTAACCCTGATTGGTCACTGAATTGACCCTTGGTAGGTTGTGGGAGGTTTCTTCATTCTTGCCTGAATACAGCCTCACGGTAGCATCTCTACCTCCTGCTTCTGCTACTATGGGGTGAAATATGGGATAGAAAGATTACTATCATTTTACACTATGATTTCAACTATACAAAGATTTGGACATTAGATGCATCTTGACAAAACTGTGAGTTACCTTGAGGATACCTAATATAATCCAATAAAAGAAACTTTGTATGAAAGAATTTGTAGAGTGATTCTATCTGTCTTTATATTCAGCAAGCGAATCAAAAGACAGTCCTTATTTATTCCTCACTCTCAGGTCTACAAAATCTTCTCCCCATGATCCAAACTCTCCTCCTGTCCAGAATCTGGGATCCCTTTGACCCCCCAGGAAATCCACCCAAGTATGACTTTTTTGGTGGGGGAGGGGAATCCAGCCAGGACTCTCTCCCTCCCTCCTGCTCAATACAGGCAGTCCTCCATTTACAACACTTCGCTTAGTCATTGTTAGAAGTTACAAGGGCAGTGAAAGCAATGACTCATGAACCTTTTTTACACTTATGACCGTTGCAGCCTCCCCAGGGTCCCCTGGTCCAAATCAAGATGCTTGGCCACTGCCTCGTACTTGTGACGGTCACAGCATCCTGGGGTCCCCTGATCCCCTTTTGCAACCTTCCGTATGGAGCCGGATTCACTTAACAACCCTACTACTTATTTCACAATGCAATTATTCACTTAAAGACTGTGGCAAGAAAGGTCGTAAAGTGGGGCAAAATTCATGGAACAAACGCCTCACTTAGCAACAGAGATTTTTGCGCTCAATTTGTGGTCATGTCAAGGACTGCCTGGATATTCATCTATTTCTTTTTCCCCCTGATTCCTTTTTTTCCTTTTCAGGAACCGCCTGTTTCCCTCCCTCTTCACAACTTATTAAATAAGTTTAATAAATAACTAAAATTTACTAAACAAACAAATATTGTGGTATTACCTAATTAAAAGTGTGGTTTCATTTTCAACGAGATCCCAAGAATCCTTGGAATCCTGCTGCTTCTGTCCTTCCCGTCCTCTCAGTTATTTCTTTCCATGTCCACCACATTTGGCAGAAGGTTCCTTCCACCTCTGGGCATTTCTAGTGTTTATCCCTGCCGGATTTGTCTATTTGGGGAATCCTTCCTTTTTAAAGACTGCAACTGATCCCAATCAGGAAGGATTTAACTTTTTCCCCTCTTTCAGGATCCTTTTTAATTTCTTTCTGCAATTTACTTTGGAAGATGATTTAAAACACACGAATATATTCAGGAGTAAAAAGGGATCCTGGCCTGAACTAACTAACTTGGTCTCCTGTTCTGGGCCCTCCTGTGTCTCTCATGCACCTCCTCCTCCTCCTTCCCTCCAGCCAAACCCACCGTCTCCATCTCCCCCACCAAGATGGACCCTGCTTCCCCCAGCACCACCCTCCTCTGCACCACTAGAGATCGAGATCCAGTGGCTGAAGAATGGCGTGGCCTTCGGGGAGGAGTTCCAGAATGGAGACTGGACCTACCAGTTCCAGGTGATGCTGGAGATCCAGCCCCAGCGGGAGGACATCTACACTTGCAAGGTGGGGCAAGCCAGGGAGGAGACTGACTCCACGTGATTGGGGGAGGGGCATTTCCACCCAGGAATAGTGTGTGTGTGTGTGCACCCACGGACTCCCCATTTCAGCCCCCTCAGAGATACCCCTCCCCCCAAAAAAAGTCCCCTCCAGGAGGGAGCTGGGATTTTCTGGGGGTTCAGAGGGGAGGAAAGAGGAGCCACTTGATGCAGGTTCTTGTCATGAATCACAAAGCACCTTCTTGTCCCAGATGGGGGCGGTGGTGAGGGGTCAGCTGAGGAAGATGGGCTCTGTAGTCCTGGGACAGACAGTTAAAAAAAGAGAATGCATTCCAACAGAAGAGAATCTCTGCAACTCGGATTGAACTGTGGCGTCCTCGGGGCTCTCTTGAGTTTAGTTCTTAGCTCAGAGACGTTGCATTATCCAGCTAGGTAACCTGCTCAGTGCTAAGGAGGGCGGGGTTTGCTGCCTGTTTAGATGCCCTGCCCGAGATTGTGTGCTTTCCTCCTGGATGTTTCTTCCATGGGAGGATTGTTTTCTGCCTGCTTGTTTGTCTGGTGCTGATCCCTCCTTATCTATTGGCCTTTGGAGGGGAAGGGAGGGAGTCTTTTTTGTTCGCTTCCTGGGTTGTTTTTTTAATGGTGTGTAAATATGATTTATCTCTGTGTGTATTGAAAATCAGAGACTTACTTTTTAGGACAAGGAACTTGAAATAAGAATTGGAACTTTGTTATTGCACAAGCTGACTGTAGCCAGAATTCTTAATGTGCAAAATTGGAAATATACCTCCATCCCCAGGATTTATTTATTTTTTATTTTTTTATTTATTTATTTATTTATTTGTCAATTGCTTACAAGGTAATAGGTATAACTAAAAACATAGTTATGAATACATGGATACATATAAGAAAAATAAAAAAAATATATAAAAGAAACAATAGGACAGGGACGGTAGGCACATTGGTGCGCTTATGCACACCCCCTGCAGACCTCTTAGGAAAGGGTTGAGGTCAATAGATAGAAGGTGGATGGATGGAAGAAATGAGGGAGTGGGCCGGGAGGGCAAGATGAACTATTTTGACCAGAGAAAAGAAAAGATCCAGCTGTGTTTCTACCTGGAAACCACTTCTGGACTTTGTGCTTGAGGCAGAAGGAAGGGAAACCTTCTCTATAGGATTTGCTGATTAGGATTGCTTGTTATAGAAATGTACCAAATTTAATAAGAATGAACAGTAGAAGGAAGAATTGAGGCTGAAATTTCACTTTGCATTCTGCTTCCTTGAAAATAGTTTTTTCCTTTCCCTTTTCCCTACACTTTCCCTTCCCTTTCCCATTTCCCTATGATCTTCATTTTCTATTTCCTTCCATGAGAATCTTCGTAAAAAATAATAAAAAGGAGCCTTTTGTTTTAGGGGCACTTCCTGTTCCGCAGCCAAAATACCCAAATTCCTGGGGGAAAAGCTCATCTGGATTCCACAATATATCTGCACTTTTCTACTGGCAAAATTTATTCCGAAATGTTACTTGGTGTTTTTCTCTGCTGAAAGAGAGAGAAATACCTGGAAAAGATGGCAAAGAGGTGGAAGTTCTCCGAGGAGAAACGGCCCAAATGCTCCCTGGAGGAGGGACAGGGAACTCAGCTTGGGGATTCTGGAGGGGGGAAGAAAGAAAGGGGGAGAGGAAGAACCCCTCTCCATCCTTCCCTGATAGAAAAAGGCCGCCAGAAGCTCACCTGGTTCAGGAATCCCATTAAGTCTCTGCAGGGAACATGTTGGATCTAAAGGGGAAGGAATTGTGGGGGGAAGGTTAGAGGGAAAGAAATATCCATATCCCCCCACTCTCACTTCCTTTGGGAGGAAATATGGGGAGGGGGCACAAGGAAGACATCTAGATCGACTCTCCTGGGGTCTCCCACCCTTCACTCTTTACCTTTCCTGGTCTCCCCCCTTTCTTCTTCCCCTGAATCTTTAGCGCAACTCCCGGCCTTTGAATGGTTTTTGAGGATTGATATCTGTTTCCCACCCTACCAAAAAAGACCCCCTGCAATCCCCCAGAGCCTCTCAAATGGAGGATCTCAAGCTCCCCCCTCACAAAAGGTACAGTTTTTGGGAGCCAGTTCTGGAGGAGCATCCCAGAGCCCCCAATCTCCTTCTCCTTCCGTTGCCCCCTCCAGGTCCAGCTAGAGCAATGGGGGATGATGGGTGGTGGTAGGTTCTTGGCCTCCTCCCCAAATCCAGGGGCTCCCCCAGAAGGGACCAAAACTCCCCTCTTGCCTGACCTCCAAAGCCTCAAATTTGAGATTCAGAAGAAAAACAAGTTTCTGCAGGAGCAAAAATTCTTTTACTCCAATGCCTCTTCTTCCTTCTGTGGATTCTGGGCTGAAAATGCCTCCGTTTCCCTCTTTCGCTTTTCCTTCCCTTCCTCTTTCAATGCAGCCAACTCTGACCCAGACAATTGGGGTGGGGAGAGGGGCCCGGTTGCGACTCCCCACTTTGGCTATAATTGGGGAAGGAGAGGGGGTCCCTCTCCATCCTCTTGAGGGGCAACATGGGCAGGAAGGGGGAGGAGACTCGTAGACCGAGACTGTTGGAGGCTCTGGAGATCCATCAGCTTTCTTCCCCCCTCCAGGGGTCCTTTCCAGCCCTCTCCTTACCGGGAGTCTCCTTCCCCCCTTTGCTTCCGGGGATCCGCACCAACGCCCTCACCAGCAGCATCAGGGAGAGCCCAGTAGAGCCCATGGATGCCACCCCACAAGTGCCCCCAAAGAGAGGGGTGGAAGACGCGGAGGTTCCCAGTCCCAGAGGAGGAATCGGAGGGTTTGAACTGGGGGGGGGGGGGAGTAGTTTTTTCTCTCAATGTGAGTCTTGAGAATGCCCAGAACCAGGACAACCAATGACAATCCTCCCTTCTGCACATCATCGGTCACCGGCCAGTCTCCCTTGACTTCAGAACCAGATGGAGGAGATAGTTCGGCACAGAGAAGAAACTCGAGTCGGTTATTCAGGCCAAACGCCTTTCCATTCCTCAAAATAATATTCTGGGTTTTAAGTTATGTTTCCAAGCAAATGGCAGCAAGAAATTAAAAGGGATCCTGAAAAATGGAAAAAAGATCCCTAGTTGGGATCAGTTGCAGTTTCCTGTCCCCTCCCAAATCAGCCCCCAGAACCCTCCCAAGACCACCTCAAAGGGAGGGTGTTCTGGACCTTACAACCATTAGCTGATTATAAAGCAGACAGATTAACTCCACAAAGCATCCATACAAAGTCTTTTTATTGATTCATCAGGCATCCTCAAGATAATTCACGGTTATGTCGAGGTTCATCTCAATGTCCATCTCAACTCTTTGCATAGCTGACTTTCTGGTGTAAAAGGATGGTTCTCCTTTCATTCCGATAATGGTGGAGGAAGGGGGCGAAGCAGCAGCATGATGCTAGGTTCAGGCCAGAGTGAAGGAACCTCCCCCAACCCACCAAGGATCAATTCAGTGACCAATCAGGATTACAGATGTGGCCACATGACATGGACTACATTTCCCAGGATACCTTAACTACATTTACCATGATGCATTCCCTTAAGAGGATAGCTCTTAATTCCTAACTAACTATAACAATTCCCCATTAACTATATACTGTCTGGACAGCACAGAGGGTCTCTCCCCTCCACAAAAGGGAGAGTTTGGGGGAGTTAATTTCTGAGGAGCAACTCAGACCCCCAATTCCCTTTCTCTCAAAGCCCCCCCCTCCAGGTCCTGATTGAGGAATGGGAGATTATGGGGTGGGGGGTCCTTGGTCCCCTCCCCAAATTCAGAGGCTTCCCCAGAAGGGATCCAAGCTCCCCTCTTGCTTGACCTTCAAAGCCTCAAATCTGAGATTCAGAAGAAAAATGCGAAGTTTCTGAAGGTGCCAAAATTCTACTTTTGGTTGAATTTGTGGATTCAGAGCTGAAAATGCCTCAGTTTCCCCCTTTCGCTTTTCACCTCCTTCCTCTTTGAATGGAAGAAATTTTGGGGGCTCTGAAGTGATTCGAGCCTTGAAGGCCCCACCTCTCTTGTCCTCCACCCCTTTCCCCAAGTCTCTCCTGGGGGTCCCAACCCACTTCTTCCCCCCTCCGCCCCACCAGCATCCCTGGGTCCCTCCCAGCCCCTCCTTCCCGGGCGTCTCCTTCCCCCCTTCGCTTCCAGGGATCCCCAATAGCACTGCCTCCATCAACAGCTGAGGACCACAGCAGAGCCCATAGGTGCTGCCCCACCAGTGCCCCCCACCACCCCCCCAGGAACGGGGAGACCTAAAATAGTTCTAGCCCCAGAAGTGGAATTGTTGGGTCTGGATTGGGTGAAGATTAAAAGTTTCGAGGGTGGAGGTTCCTTGGGTCACTTTCTGAAGGTGTCGATCCCAGCTGAGAAGCATCTTCAGCGGAGTGGAGGGAAGGTTTAAAAAAGAGCTTCTTTTGTTCAAAGTCACCGAGACTAGCCTGAAGCAGAACAAATCAGAATTCCCTGTGATGCAGCATCTTCAGTCTCCAGGCAGGGTCTCTCTTGCTTTCACCCCCTGGAGAAGACACTTCAAAGCTGAGACCAAGCAGAGTTTCAATGATGACAACAATGTCAGACCTGCCTTTGGGATCCACCTTCACCCTGTTTCTTCCTCGTGCTTTGAGCATCCGTGCAGAGGCATCTGAGTCCCCTTTTGACTGACTTTGGTTTCTACATCTCCAGCTTTATGTCCAAGTTCCCCTTTTTTCCTCTAATTTGGTGGATTCCTGAGATTTCAGCTTCGAATTAGCTTCCAAAATTTCCTCTCCCTCTCACTTTCATGCCCGGGGTGAGGGGGTAAGGGATTCAGAGGGGGGCTCTTGGGGAGGGTAGGGGGTGGAAATGAGGACTGAGAAAATCAGGCAGATCCCAAGATTACAGCAGAGCCTTGGAGGATCCCTCTTGATCAGCGAATGCTCCAACTGGCACAACTCTTGGATTAATGGGGGGTGTCTGGGTGAGCCCCCACCCCCAAGAGGGTCCTTAAAAGGTCTGCTCCTAGCTCAGAGTTCTTTGCTAACAATGTTTCTTTCTGTTGAGGGATTGTTTTTAATAGCCCTTAATTCTATAATGCTGAAAAACATTAGTTATTCATAATTTAAAGCAGGGATCAAATCTGACTGCCACCCAGGCAAAGGACAACATTTCAGGTGTGGGTTGTTATTTTTCCATAATAAGCCCATTTGCATCTGGGAACATTAAAGATCTTTGTGGAATAGCTAAAAAGGCAGTGGCTTTACAAAGTGAAAATTGTGACTATTTGTTTGAACAAGAAATGCAGATTAGGATGAGAAAAAATATTTCAGCAGGAAAATGGATGGAGCATTTTTAAATAAGTGGAAATTGAAAATTTTCAATTTGGCATTTTATTGAAAACATTTCAACTCGTATAATTACTTTTAGTAGGGAAACAAACAGACTATCGGATGGCATGAATCATTTTTATGGCCCAATCCAAAATTAACCTAATTTTAGACAAAAATCTGATAATATTTTGGGGTTCCAATTTGATGAGATGGGACTTGCTGGAGAAATATTTTTCTTTTCTTTTTTAAAGACCCACCCAGAGACACAACTTTCTCCTTCTCTCCATACAGGAATTGATGGAGCCCTGGTGCCTGAAGTCCTAAGCCTGGTACAAGTCCTCGGCAGATGGCACTCCTATCCGAACTTTTGGCTCAAGTAGGAGATCCTATACCATTTCAGGATCTCTTGATATTCCTATAGGATCCCTTTCAGACAAGAGACTATCCAGTCTCTTTAAAAAGTCCAAAATAAATTGACCCCCTCTTCTTTGTGGTAGCCTCTCAAGTACTGAAATACTGCTATCCTTTTCTGTAGAATAGCCACACGCAAATCTTGAAACTGTTCGTGTGTTTTAGTCTTCAGGCCGTTAATAATCTTAGCTGCTCTTCTTTGCACTTTTGTGTCTTCTAAGTCAACTGCTCTGAGTAAATGTCTTTCCACACTCCATGCATTTATACGGCTTCTCCCTTTGTGGATCATCCTATGGAAAACAAGACGACCACTTTGAGCAAAGGTCTTTCCACACTCCATGCATTTAAATGGCTTTTTCCCCATGTGAATCTTTCTGTGGAAATTGTCTATTGCTCAGAGCAAAGGTCTTTCCTCACTCCATGCATTTAAATGGTTTCTCTCCTGTGTGCAGCTTTCTGTGTCTTCCAAGTCCACTGCTCTGAGTAAACGTCTTTCCACACTCAATGCATTTATATGGCTTCTCTCCTGTGTGGATCCTTTCATGGGAAATAAACTGACCTCTTTGAGCAAAGGTCTTTCCACAAGCCATGCATTTAAATGGCTTCTCTCCTGTGTGGATCCTTTTATGGATATTAAGTATACTGTTTAGAGCAAAGGTCTTTCCACACTCTATACATTTAAATGGTTTCTTTCCTGTGTGGAGCTTTTTGTGGGTAGTAAGTGAACTGCTTTGAGCAAAGGTCTTTCCACACTCCATGCATTCATACGGCTTCTCCCCTGTGTGGATCCTTTCATGGGAAGTAAATGTACTGCTATGAGCAAAGGCCTTTCCACATTCCATGCATTTGAATGGTTTCTCTCCTGAGTGGATCTTTTTGTGGCTCATAAGTCCATTGCCATGAGTAAATGTCTTTCCACACTCCATGCATTTATACGGCTTCTCCCCTGTGTGGATCATCTTATGGGAAATAAGATTACTTCTTTGAGCAAAGGTCTTTCCACACTCTATGCATTTAAATGGCTTTTCCCCAGTGTGGATCTTTTTGTGCATAGTAAGTCTACTGCTCAGAGCAAAGGTCTTCCCACACTCCATGCATTATATGGTTTCTCTCCTGTGTGGAGCTTTTTGTGGCTTCTAAGTACACTACCACGAGTAAACGTCTTTCCACATTCAATGCATTTATACGGTTTCTCCCCTGTGTGGGTCATCTTATGGGAAATAAAATGACCTTTTTGAGCAAAGGTCTTTCCACACTCCATACATTTATATGGTTTCTCTTCTGTGTGGAGCTTTTTGTGGTTTCTAAGTCCACTGCCATGAGTAAACATCTTTCCACACACCATGCATTTATACGGCTTTTCCCCTGTGTGGATCATCTTATGGGAAATAATAGTAGCTCTTCGAGTAAAGGTCTTTCCACACTCTATACATTTATATGGTTTCTCTCCTGTATGGAGCTTTTTGTGGCTTCTAAGTCCACTACCATGAGTAAACGTCTTTCCACACTCCATGCATTTAAATGGCTTCTCCCCCGTGTGGAGCATTTTGTGGCTTCTAAGGCCACTGCCCCGAGCAAAGGTCTTTCCACATTCCATACATTTATACGGCTTCTCCTTTGTGTGGATAATCTTATGGGAAATAAGAGTAGCTCTTTGAGCAAATGTCTTTCCACACACTATGCATTTATATGGCTTCTCCCCTGTGTGGATCCTTTCATGGGAAGTAAGTGTACTGTTACAAGCAAAGGTCTTTCCACATTCCATGCATTTATATGGTTTCTCTCCTGTGTGGATCCTTCCATGGGAAATAAGATTACTGCTACGAGCAAAAGTCTTTCCACACTCTATGCATTTATATGGCTTTTCTTTTGTGTAAATCACTTTTTGAGATGTAAGGAATTTATTTCCAAGAGAAAGAATGAATGTCCCATTGTTATTTTGTCCACTGTGTGTTCTTATAGCATCTTCTCCTTTTTTGGGAGTTAAATAGTGTTCATTTACCTGTACTTTAGCTTTGATTAGCTTCACACTTTTCCTGGTATATTTTTTCCTTATTTTCTCTTCTTGGGCAAGAAAGTCTTGGATCGGAGCATCACTGGAAGATGAGCTTTCCTGATTCCAATTCTTTGACTGGTTTCTCTTATGGCTTTCGAATTCCATTCGAATTCCAAACTTCTCAGTTCCATCTTTAGCATTGAACACTTGGAACAGTTCACAGGAATCTTGATTCTCCAGCGCATCATTACCTTTAATGCAAAAGGGAAATGAAAATGATAACAAGGTTAGAGAAAAAGATCAAAGTGCAGCAAGTCAAGTGAATTTCCTTCTGAATTTCTCTGAAAACACCATTAGGTTATATGTTTGCATGCCTACAGTGGTGTGATACAGACATGATTTCTAAATTCATGAGTCATGAAAGCTTTGAAAATGTCTAGAAAACATCTCTTTCTTTACAATTATTTATATATATGCAAATCTTACTAAAAGTCAGATTCGAGTTAAGGAATAATCAGGGAAACATCCAAGGAGGAATTAGGAGAAAACTTAAGATTTATTGGGGTGGGTTAATTTCAGCAGAGACCTATGAGAAATTAAACAATTTTGAAACAAGCTCCTTCTTCCCCAGTGTACATTGGAGCAGGTGCTCCACGGCATCTGTCTGTTGGGTGGGATCCCCACTCGGCCTGTTCCTCGATCACAGCGATAAGATTTTGGAGATAAATCCCTTGCTTGAAGCCTCCCATTGCCTTGTAAACGCTCTTCGTGCTCAGACTGGAAAGGTTGAGATGCTTCAAGAATGGCTACTTTGCTGCTCCAAAGTCTCATTGGCTTGCAAGGGCTCTTTGGCTGGATCTGGTACAGTTCACAGAGAACGGAGGCCTAAAATACTTTAGTAAGAGATCACATGAGACCAGTAGTGCAAGATCTCAGGCCACTAATCTCGCATGATTTCACACTGCAGAACTTTAGGCCTGTGTTCAGGAGTGGGATGCTACTGGTTCTGCCCAGATCTATAGAGCCGGTAGCTCTGAAGAGTAGTAGACACCGAACTGGTTCTGTGTTTGCTGCTGTTTGGCCCACTTGCCTGCCTGGGGTCTTACCTGTCCTTTATTTCCTACTTTTTCAACCTCAGCTGCTTTGCACGACACAGCTGAGGTTGAAAAAGCAGGAAAAAAGTGGTTTTTCAAACGCTGCGCACCTGTGGCAGCACTTTTCAGTTGTCTGGGCGGCACAGTTTAAGATTTTTTTACACGCGCATACATGCGTGCACAAAATGTAGTCACCGAACTGGTAATAACACCAGTTGAATCCCACCCCTGGCTGTGTTCTTTTAAGAACTGAGGACTGCACGAGATCCAGGGCAAAAGTCTTTGAAAATGAAAAGGGGTTTCCTCTGTTTGAAAAGCATTTTGCCCTGCAACTTGTGCAGGCCTTGGTTAGCAGAGAATAGAGGCCTAAAGCACTATAGTGCGAGATCACATGAGATCAGCAGTGGTAGATTTCCTACTATTGATCTCACGTATCTCTCACTACATTAGGCCTCTTTTTTCTGCAAATGCATCAAAGTAGGCAAAGAAACGGATGGTTCACCACATCGTAACAAGGTACCGTATTTTTCAGACTTTAAGACATCCTGGACCATTAGATGCACCTAGGTTTAGTGAAGGAACACAAGGAAAAAAAAATAGTTTTGGCCTCATTGCGTCCCATTTTTGCCCTTCCCGGCATCCAGATGCACTCTGCAGGTCAAAAACGGGCTCATTTTTGGTCTTACAAATGCTCTGCACATCCTGTTTTTGCCCTTCCCAGCATCCAGAAGCACTCTGCATGCCAAAAATGGGCCCATTTCTGGCCCCCCAAACCCTCAAGTTAGGACAGGATGGTGATTGGGGCATGTGATGGAATGAGGGGGGCAAGGGGTGGATTTGTAATTTTTTACTTATTGGAGGGAAACCCAGAACCTTCAGATTCGGGATTTCACAGATGTGCCAGTATACTATTCTAATAAAAGGAACTCTGAGAACATGTCTGTCTCAGAGTTTTTTTTATTGGAATTGAGTTTTTCTGGAATGCTGACAGAATGCTTTTCCACTGGACTGAGTGTGAAAGTTCTGTTCTCACACAATTTAGAGGTTTCAGAGAACAAATGACAACACATTAAAGTCACATAATCTCCAGAAGTCAAATAAAAGTGCACCTCATTTGTTTCAGCCTCCACAGATAAGTTCAAATAGAAATGGAAAAATACACATAAGAAATGGCACAAAAAGTATCTATGCAAATAGACATTTTCTCTTTCCTTCTTTGGATCACGATAAGGGCAGATCCTTTCCTTCTCCCACTCAGGAGATAGTATCTGAGAGTGTTTTTTAAATAAAAAAAAAACTAACTATAATCTTTCTTCTTGAACCCTCTGATTGGGGACTAGAAAACTCTTACCCAGAGAGACCACGTTCCTATGGTTTTCAAGCATGACTTCTGAATGCAGCGCTTTCTGGTCAGGATCCAGCTGAGACCATTCCTCCTCAGAGAAATACACAGCCACCTCCTCGAAGGACACAAGACCCACCTGGACATGGAAAAAAGAACAGAACAGGAGGATTCGCAAGATCTGTTCATCTTCATCATTGATTTAGACAAGAAGATAGAAATGGGGAACTCATCAAATTTGAAGAGGAGACCAGATTGACAGGAATACTAACACTCCAGAAGATAACCTCGAGATATAGAAGGATGGACAGATTGGGCCCCATCTAACAAAACGAAATCAACAGTGAGAAATGTAAGGTTCTATATTTAGGGGAAAAAAACCAAATGCACTGGCATAGAATAGTGATACCTGGCTCAACAGCAGTTAAGTGCAACAGCAATCTTGGAGTCCTAGTGGACAACCACTTAAACCTGAGTCAGCACTATGCTACAATTGCCAAAAAAAACCCAACGAAATCTCCTGAGACGCAAATCAGAGGATTGGAAATTATTTTGTAGCCCAAAGTAACGTGATTACATACTCAACATGGCCACTCCCTTTGGATTTAATAGTCTGCTTTATTTTTTAATACAATTTCCTTATTTTTGAACTACAAGGTATAAATAAGGTTTTTCAAAAATGCTAACGTAGCAATGTATTTATTTATTGTTTTCATTAGCCTTGCACAATTCCAAGTCAAAGAATTACCAAAAAAAGGGTCTCTAGGCAGTTCCTGCCACTGTGATACATTTATTCCTATTTCTTGAAAGACTTTTTAAAAAGTACATAGCAGAACCAGAGGAAGCTATGCTGGCCAACAGCAATTTGAACCTGTTATTCTGCTCTCCATTTTGTGGAAGAACACAAAAATAATCCAGGCCAAACAAAGAGGGGAAATAGAAGGAGAGAGCCCTCTGCACACCCGTTTCACTTCCTGAAGGGATAATACAAATCTAATCTCTTTTCCTTTTCTTACTTGATTTGGAGCTTCAACCGCTGCTTGAGCTCCGTCATAAAAACCAGAAAGCTTCATTCTTTCTTTCTCTGTAAGGAATAAATAATTTCAAAATGCATAATTAACAAGATAGGAGGTATTTTATAGGAGAGAAAAGAGGGGAAAGGTAAGACAGATGGGGAATCAGAGGATTTTCCATTACCTACTGAGGTGTCTTGACTTGGATATTCCCAAGGGATCCTCCTGAAAAATAGCTCCTGAGGGGGATTTGATGGGTTCTTCTTTCCCTCAGGATCTCTGACCTCCACAGTGCAGCACTTCAAATAGGAGGAAGGAAGGAAGAAGCAGAATTAATGTACGTCACACAACATAAAGTGGATTCTTATATTCGGAACACAACTTCAAGGCCCCCAATATCCATCCATGTGGCTGAGTGAGAAAACAATGGAACAATGTCCTACGAGAACTGGAGAATTGCCTCATATTATAAATGTGGGAGAAGTTTGGGAAGGAGGGGTGAAGCATTCAAGCACTCTCTCTATTTATTCCCTTCCGAGCTCCCTAAAGTCTCCCACCTGCCGCAGGAGCTGCTCCTTCTGCTCCTCTGCTTGGCTCAGGAGGAAGCCTTCTGCCAGGGCCACTGCCTGGGAGCTGGTCTCTGCTCCACACTCCCGCACCCAGTCCTCCATCTCTGGAGGCAGGAGAACCAGAAGCCGCTCCAGAACTACCAGGTCCAGCATCTGGGCTTTGCTGTGCTCTCCTGGGCTCAGCCATCGCCTGCACAAGTCATGGAGTTGGGTGCAAAGTCCTCGGGGATCCTCATCCTCCTGGCATCGGATGGAGGTCCAGGGCGGAACTTCTGAAAGGAGGATGGTTCCCTCCTGCAAGACCTTCTGCCCAGTTCTGGTCCAGCTCTCCCCACAGCTCCAGGGCTGAAGAGCCACAGGGCCTTTTCCGCTCCCCTCCTTGGGCAAAGGAGGAGTCTCCATCCTTCCTCTCTCTGGCAGAGCAGCTCCAAAGGCACCAGGACTCTGGGTGGTCTCCAGGAGCCTCTTCCTTCACGGGACCATTTTTGGAGCTGCAGGACAAATCCCTGCCGGTCCTTCCGCTGCCTCCCTTCCTTCCTTCCTTTCCCCACAGAGGAAATCCTGGCTTGCAAAGGCTGCCAAGGGCTCCGAGGTTCCGGATCTGGGAGGGAGAGAAAAAACGATGCCCAGTAGCAGAAAGAGGGATTCAGCCCCTGGAACCCCTTCCCCCAACCTGCTTGCTGCCCCAAGCGGCTCCTCCCAGCACAGGGCCCAGGGCCCCCAGAGCAGGGCCAGGAAGGAGGCAGCTGGAGAGGCCACTCCCCGCTGCTTCTCTCCCCCTCTGGAGACAGGATTGAGCCCTGGGGGAGCCCGGTGCGAATCCTGCCTCCTCCTCGCCAGACTTCTCTCCTGCTGGCCCTCCACCAGGCCAGCCCTCCTCTCCCACAGTTCGCATGGAGAGGGCGACTGGGGAGCATGGGACCCGGGAAGATTCCATCCCCCCTTACCCAGGACACGTCTGGATGTCCCCCGCAACTCTCCTACAGCCTCTCCGCCTCCTGCACCCCAGTGGTTGAGGAGGAGTGCAGCGTCCTAGAGAGGCAAGGCTCGTTGATATCACTTCCTTTGCTGCCTCCTTCTCTGGGAAGGCAGCCGTGACATTCGCCCTCCAGTGGCCCAATGGGGAAGCGCCTGGAGTTCCCTTCCCTTGGCGGAGGGCGCCCCTGGTGGATGTGGGGCAAAGGGCCAGGAGGGTAGAAAGGACGGGAAAGAGGAGCGCATGAAGGGGGAAGGGAGAGGGCGGGGATGATGGGTTTGGGAGTAGCGGGAAAGGTCCCTCTCAATGGATCCTTGTCAAGGACTTCGGAGGCGGCTCTTTCTCCGCCTTCCTCTTTTTCCTGTCCAGGAACCGTCGGTGGAGACGGAGGGAAAAATGCCTCTCGGTGGGGGATCCGAAGTCGCCTCCCTCAGGAACCGCCGCCCTGAGGGCTGCGCAGAGGTCGGAGGAGGCCTCGGAAGGCTCCGGAGTCCCCTCAGAAACGGCCGGGCGGTGGGAAGACGAGGTCCGCTTGGACTCCCAGCTCGTATCCGGCGGGTGTGGCGGCCCGCGTCCTGCGGGGGAGGCGGGCAGGGTGACCCTTCTCGGACTCTCCCTCCCTCGGCTTCCCAGCGGAAGGGCAGGTACCCCCCGGCGTCTTCTGAGGAGCCCCCCTCCCCGGAAAGGCTCCGCGGGGGAAGAAGGGAGGGAGGCCGGGAGGTTCCGGCACGGAGGAGGGGAAGGGGGCGAGGAAGCCGAGGGAGGAGGAGGAGATTCCGGGCCTTTCGCCTCAGAGCGACTCGCAGGGCTGCGACTCCAGGGACAGAGCTGCAGCTTCTCTGCGCCCGCCGCCCGAGGCAGGAGCCGCCCTTAGGCCGCCCCGGAGAAACGGGGAGTCCGACCGCCTCCCTAAAAGCCCTTCCAGGTCGGACCCCCCTCGGAGGTTTCACCCCGGTCCTCTTTTCCCTCCCCGAAACCAGCAGGCAGGACGGAGGAAGGGAGGGAAGGAGAGAGGGTGAAGAGACTATACATACAATATACACTTAAATATATTAGGAGATTTCAATATATTTGGTTTTCAATCATAGCCTGTAAGCCGCCCAGAGTCTCCTTGTAGGGGAGATACCATAGAAGGGAACAACGGAAGGGACCTGCTCAAGCAGGAATCTATTCAAACCGTTTCAGAGAAGATGGGCACCTTAAAAAATGTAATATACATAAAAACAAATATCTTATGCCTCCGTCTCTCTCTTCCTTGGGGGAGGCAATATGAGGAGGGGGAATAATGAGGACATCCAAACGGATCCTTTTGGGGTCTCCCAGCCCCTCCCTCCCGTCAATCTCCACCTCCTTTGGTTATCCCCAACTTTTCCTCTCCCCCTAATCTTTAGCACTTCTAGGATTTGGGGCTCCCTCTTCTCCCCCCCCAAAAAATAGCCCCCCAAAGACCACCTCACAGGGAGGGTCTCCAGCCCCTTCACGAGAGGGGTAGATCTGCGGGGGGGGCAATTGAAGGGGGAAACTCAGAACTCTCCCCCATTCATCAGTTCCCCCCCTCCCGGGCTCCCCCTCCCCGCCCAGGTCCTGATCGGGCGGTGGGGGATTATGGGGAGGGGGGTCTTGGTCTCCTCCCCAAATTCAGAGCCCCCCCCCGAAGGGACCGAGGCTAAAATTGTGCCTGACCTCCGTGGGGGGGGGGGGGGGGGGGGGGGGGCGGCGACGGAAGTTTCTGAAGTTGTAAAAATTCTAGTTTTTTTCTACTTTTCGTGGCGTTTGTGGATTCAGCTCTGAACGTGCCTCGGTTTCCCGCTTTCGCTTTCCGCCTCCTTCCTCTTTCAAGGCAACCGACTTCGGGGGCTCTGAATCCGAATCTAATGCGGGGCCCATCCAGTCACCGATGGGGGAGGACGATAGGGGTCCCACTGCGTCTCATCTCAATTCGGCTGCCTTCCCACGACCCTCCATAGTCACTAGGAAGGGAGACGGCGGCGCCTTTTCGTCCCCCTGGGCGAAGTGGGGTAAGGGAGGGAGCAGAGACCAGCGGAGATCGAGCTTCTCAGGCTCCCGCCTTTCTTGCCTGCGACCCCTTTCCCCATTACGGGGGTCTCAGCCCCCTTTTTCCCCAGGAGCCTTGACCGCCCTTCCCAGCCCTTCTCCTCCCCCAGAATAGCCCCCTCCTTACCGGGGGTCTCCTTCGCTTCCGGGGATCCGGGTTAGCAACCCCACCAGCAGCAATGGGAAGCCCAGCAGAGCCAACGGATGCCGCCCCAGAAGCGCCCTCCTAAAGAGACGGCAGGAAGACGCGGAGGATTTCGGAATTGGGAAGGACCCAAGAAAGCGGAAGGAGCAATGAGAATCTTCCCTTCTGTAGCGTCATCGGTCTCCGGGCAAAGGTTCACTTGAGTTCATCCACAAGAGAAAATAGTTCTGAGCGCAGAGAGAGAAGCGGAGAAAGGGGGATCTTTTCAATCTTGGGGGACTGCGGCTCAACGGGGGGGGGATGTGTCATACCAGCCCTAGAGGGAAGTGTGAACTTCCTTTTGCCCCACCCCAATCCGGCGTGGAGTGGGGCTGCGGTGGATGAGAGAAGGGGAGGCGTAGCCCCACAGCCAGCGAGGACTTGGGGGGTTGATTGGGGAGTCCTCGAACACCTTCACACACATACACACAAACACACAGGGTGGGAGTGTCCCTCCCCCAATCACGTGAGGTCACTGCCCTCCCTCCTCCCCCTCGGAATCTTCTGCCTTTGGCTCCCTTCCTGGCAAAGGGGCTGCCGGTGGGCCCGTTGCACCCCCAGCGCTGTGGGGTTGCAAATAGTAGGTCGGTTTTCGGTTCAAGAATGGCTGTTGTTGATCTAAACTGGGGTGGGGGGTGGGGAATCAAGCTACTCTCTAAACCTCCAGAAGGCAGGAGGAGAAAAAGGGCAAGGAAACTGACCAAGGAGAGATTCACTTCCTGACCATAAGAGTTTGGGGACCTGAACGGACATCAAGTCCACCCCTCCCTGCCTACAGAGGAAAGTCTACTTGAGAATCGTGAAGAGAGCAAAGAAAGTGGAGGGTCCCCTCAGGGCCTGCCCTGACCTCCCCCTCCTGAGCTGCAGGCCCCAATGACTGAAGAGTTGCCCCTCAGACTTTCACTGTCCGTGCTGAACTCTCCTTCCTCCTTCGGGTGAAGTCACAAAGGACTCTGCCCGGAGACTTATGACGCTGCAGCAGCGAGAATTCCCATTGGTGTGTCAGCTGGTTCTGGCCCTTCCCAGATCAAAAGTCCGACAAAAACGTTTCCTCCCCTTCCCCTCCATACATTCCTCCTCTGACACACACACACACACGTGCTCATTAAATGTGAAGATTGTGCAGTAGGAAGACTCAGGAACATCCTAAGGTTAATCTCAAACAGCCCAGAGAAGAAAAAGGCGGGAAAAAGGGAAACGCCCCCTTTCCACCCTCAGCAACCAATCAGAACACAGATCCCCTCAGGCATGAGCCCGCCCTCACTCGGCCACAAAAGGGAGTTTGGGGCTTTTATTTGTCAATTGCTTACAAGATAATAGATAAAAAATAGTTATGAATACATGGATATATATAAGAAAAATAAAATATAAAAGAAACAATAGGACAGGGACGGTAGGCACGTTGGTGCGCTTATGCACGCCCCCTTTGTGCGCTTTCCTTCTCCAGCCATTAAATGGGATATTTTCACATTTAAAGTGTTCAGAAGAAAAAGACGCAAATTGACTTCGCTTTTTGTCCATTAGATTGAATTATCAGGCTGAAATGTTTTTTTTTTAATCTTGCCCTGTCTTTCCCCCCCTCTTTTCTCTTGTACTTCAGAGTTTCTTTTCCTTTCTTTCTCCTTCCCTTAACTTCCTATTTCTATTTTTCTTTGTGTTTTGTATAATAAACAAATAAATTAAGATCTTGAGACTCTAGAAAAAGGGCAGAGAAGAGGAACAAAGATGGAGGCTAAAAGTGTTTAAAAAAACAGTTGCTGAAAGGAAAAGAAGGACGAGGGGAGATATACTGGCATCTTCCAATATCTCACATATCCACAAAGAAGATTTCTCTCTTCTCTCCTCTAAATAAATATAGAAGGGGACCTAATGAAAGAGGCAAAGATGGAGTTGCATTTTATCGATGAAAAAATAATCAAACCGTTCTAGAAATGGCACAGAAGGAAGACGAAAACCTCCTTCGAGGCATTTGGGTTCATATAAAAGGGGGAAATAAGCACAGACGTCTAAGCCTTTGTCTGACAGGGAGCCATGCAGAGGGGCCTTTCCTCCTACTCCCAAGCCCATCATCCCCGCCCTCTCCCTTCCCCCTCCCATGGGCTCCTCTTTCCTGCCCTTTCTACTATTCAGGCCCTTTGTCCTAAATCCACTAGGGGACGCACTCTGCCGAGTGAAGGGAACTCCAGGCGCTTCCCCATTGGACCACTGGACGGCGAACGTCACGGCTGCCTTCCCAGAGGCGGCGGCAAAGGAAGTAATCTCACTGAGCCTTGCCTCTCTACTAGGACGCTGCACTCACTCTCCTCAACCCCGGGGGCGCCACGAGGTGGAGAGGCTGCGGGAGGACATCCAGACGTGCCCCGGATGAGAGGGGGGCTCTTCCCGGGTCCCGTGCTCACTAGCCGCCCTCTCTATATGAAGGAGCGGGAAGGGTGGGCCTGGCGTAGGCTCAGCAAGAGAAGCTGGGCGAGGGGGAGGAGGAGAAGGCAGGATTCGCAACGGGCTCCCCGAGGGCCCGATCCTGTCTCCGGAGGGGGAGAGAAGCGGGGAAGGGGGCTCTCCAGCTGCCTCCTTCCCGGCCCTGCTGTGGGATGGGATGGGCGTTGTGCAGGGAGGAGCCGCTTGGAGCTCGGAGCAGGTTGGGGGAAGCGGGTCCAAGGGCTGAATCCCCTTTTATGATCCTGGGCGTCGGTTTTTCTCTCCCTCCCAGATCCGGAACCTCGGAGCCCTCGGCAGCCTTTGCAAGCCAGGATTTCCTCTGCAGGGGAAGGAAGGAAGGAAAGAAAGGAGTGGAAGGACCGGCAGGGATCTGTCTTGCTGCCTCAGAAATGGTCCTCTGAAGGAAGATGCTCCTGGAGACTTCCCAGAGTCCCAGGAACCCTTTCGAGTTGCTCTGCCGACAAGAGGAACAATGGAGACTCCCCCTTTGCCTAAGAAGGGGAGCAGTAAGGGCCCCACGGCTCTTCAGCCTGGGAGCTGTGAGGAGAGCTGGACCAGAATCGGGCAGAAGGTCTTGCAGGAGGGAACCCTTCTCCCTTCAGAAGTTCCGCCCTGGATCTCAATCCGACGCCGGGAGGCTGAAGGCCCCCGAGAACTTTGCAGCCAACTCCATGACTTGTGCAGGCGATGGCTGAGACCCGGAAAGCATAGCAAAGCCCAGATGCTGGACCTGGTGGTTCTGGAGTGGCTCCTGGCTCTCCTGCCCCCAGACATGGAGGGCTGGGTGCGGGAGTGTGGAGCAGAGACCAGCTCCCAGGCAGTGGCCCTGGCGGAAGGCTTCCTCCTGAGCCAGGCGGAGGAGAAGAAGGAGCAGCTCCAGCGGCAGGTGGGAGACTTAGGGAGCTCGGAAGGGAATAAATAGAGTGTTTGAATGCTTCACCCCTCCTTCCAAAACTTCTCCCACATTTATAATATGAGACAATTCTCCAGTTCTGGTAGGACATTGTTCCATTGTTTTCTCACTCAGCCACACGGATGGATATTGGGGGCCTTGAAGTTGTGTTCCGAATATAAGAATCCACTTTATGTTGTGTGATGTACATTAATTCTGCTTCTTCCTTCCTTCCTCCTATTTGAAGTGCTGCACTGTGGAGATCAGAGATCCTGAGGGAAAGAAGAACCCACCAAATCCCCCTCAGGAGCTATTTTTCAGGAGGATCCCTTGGGAAGATCCAAGTCAGGACACCTCAGGAGGTAATGGAAGATCCTCCAATACCCCATCTGTCTTACCTTCGCTCTTTCTTCTCTTCTATAGAATACCTCCTCCTATTTTGTTAATTTTGCATTTTGAAATTATTCCTTACAGAGAAAGAAAGAATGAAGCTTTCTGGTTTTTATGACGGAGATCATACAGCAATTGAAGCTCCAAATCAAGTAAGAAAGGGAAAAGATATTAGATTTCTATTCTTCCTTCAGGAAGTGGAGCGGGTGTGCAGAGGGCTCTCTCCAGAGTGGCTGTGTTGACCATTTAATAATGGTACTTTGGCCTACAAAATAATTTTCAGTCCTCTGGTTTGCACCTCAATTAGGAGATCAAATATTCTCGCTTTGAAAAGGCTGAGAAATGACTTTATCAGTGAATTTTCTTTCTTCCTTTCAGCCAATGGCTCTGACTACTAGATCAATCAATGATAGACAGAGCGATAGATCAGTTGATCCAGAAGTGGGATTACTTTGCTGAAAGGCACTAAAGCTTTTGCAGAATCAATGAACTTGATAAAACTTCCCCAAATATTTCTTCAGTGAACGCAATTTTCAGATTTTCTCACCTAAAATTAGGACTTGTGTGACGCACAGCCATTTATAGTCCATATTTTTGCTTTGGGAATTTGGGAACAATTGAATAGAATAACAGAGGTGGCAGGGATCTTGGAGGTCTTCTAGTCCAACCCCCTGCTCAGACAGGAAGCCCTATAACATTTCAGATAAATGGCTATGCAGTTTCTTCATAAACACCTCCAGTGTTGTAGCACCCACAATTTCTGGAGGCAAGTCATTCCACTGATTAATTGTTCTCACTGTCAGGAAATTTCTCTTTACTTGTAGGTTGGTTCTCTCCTTGAATAGTTTCCATCCATTGCTTCTTGGAACACTGCTATCATGTCACCCCCTAGTCCTTCTTTTCATGAAAGTCGACATACCCAATTCCAGCAACCGTTCTTTATATGTTTTAGCCTCCACTCCACTAATAACTTTTGTTGCTCTTCTCTGCACTCTAGTCTAAAGATCTTTTTTACATCTGGCACCCAAAACTGGATGCACTATTCCAAGTGTGGCCTTACCAAGGCATTATCAAGTGGTACTAACCCTTCATGTCATCTTGATTCTATCCCTCTTAATGCAGCCTATGATTCTGTTGGGGTTTTTTGGGGGGCAACTGTAGCTTAGTGCTGAGTCGTGTTTAAGTCGTTGTCTACTAGGACTCCAATATCGCTGTTGCACTTACTACTGTTGAGCCAGGTATCACCTATTCTATGCCAATGCATTTGGTTTTTCTTTCCTAAATTTAGAACCTTACATTTCTCATTGTTTATTTCGTTTTGTTAGATGGGGCCTAATCTGTCGATCCTTCTATATCTCGAGCTTATCTTCTGGAGTGTTGGTATTTCCTGTCAATTTCCTGTCTGCAAATCTGATGAGTTCCTCTTCTTCTTTTTTTATAATAAAAAATTTATTTAAGTTTTCACAAAACATACAAATAAAATATCTTTTTTTGAGAACAGCGTGCCCTCGGGTTATCATTTCTCCATACAGACATAAACTCAATACATATTTATCTTATACATTCTAATCCATATCTTATAACTATTTTCACAATTTTTTCAATAGCTTTTCCCTTTCTTTACTTCCTAAAGTCTTATTTTAAATTATCTCATTCCTTTCTTAATTCAATTACATGTCTTTTTCTAATTTTTAAAATCTTTCTAATCAATGTTTTTATACTTTCATCTGTCCTGTTTACAATTTCATAACTTTTCTCATAAAACAAATTTTCCCCTGTAATTACTAGACTGGAGGGTAACACCTTTGTATCTTTTTTCAAATCTTGTTTAAAAATTTAAATTACACCTTTACAGTTATACCATTCATTTTCTAACCTCTATTTTATAACACATACCTATTTTCAATCGAATTCTGCTTGGTACATTCGCTTAAAAATGCACACTAAATTCTTAAAAGAAAAAAGTATATATGTATGTGTGTATGTATGTATTGTCCAATGTATGTGGCTGGGCAATTGTTGCATGGTATTTCATAAACTCCTTGGTTTTCTAGCTGGATCTTGTCTTTGCGGTTTCTTAGGATGTTGGCTATTTTTTAGTCAGTACTGAAGGCTGTCTTGATCAACATTTTCTTGTTCAATAACATTTTCTTGTTCAACATTTACATGAAGCCGCTGGGTGAGATCATCCGTGGTCTTGGAGTGAGGTGTCATCTGTATGCAGATGACACCCAGTTGTACATCTCCACTCCGGACCACCCCAACGATGCTGTGGGGGCTATGTCTAGGTGCCTGGAGGCCGTGCAGGACTGGATGGGCGGGAACAGGCTTCGGCTCAACCCATCCAAGACCGAGTGGCTGTGGTTTCCGGCGCCCCGATATAGCCAGCTGACACCTTCGCTGGCTATCGGGGGGGAAGTTCTGCCCCCCACAGAGAGAGCTCGCAACCTGGGAGTCCTCCTGGATGTACGGTTGTCGCTTGAACATCACATCGCGGCCGTCTCCAGGGGGGCGTTTCATCAGATCCGTCGGATCTACCGGTTGCGGCCCTTCCTGGATCGGGACGCCTTGCGCACGGTCACTCAGGCCCTTGTCACCTCTCGCCTGGACTATTGTAATGCCCTCTACATGGGGCTCCCTGCGGGGAGCATCCGGAGACTCCAGCTGGTGCAAAATGCAGCCGCGCGGGTGATCATGGGGGCGTCACGTAGCGCCCATGTGACGCCTCTCCTGCGCGAGCTGCATTGGTTGCCGGTGGCTCTCCGGGTTCGCTTTAAGATTCTAGTTTTGACCTTTAGGGCGACCCATGGCATGGGACCAGGTTACCTTCAGGACCGCATTCTGCCAGCGTTCTCCAACAGGCCGGTGCGTTCCCACAGAGAGGGTCTGCTCCGGGTGCCGTCGGCCGCTATGTGCCGTCTGGCGGCACCGAGGAGTAGGGCCTTCTCTGTGGGTGCCCCCGCCCTCTGGAATACTCTGCCACCGGAGCTCCGTACCGGCACGGACCTGAGGGCCTTCAGGCGCGCGTTGAAGACCTGGCTCTTTGAGCAGGCCGGCCTTGGCTGAGATGGTTTTAATTTGGTCTCCATTTTATTAATTCTAAATTGGGTTTTAAGGGGGGGGGTTGTTAGTTTTATCAAGCAGCCGATTGAAATTTAATATTTTTTAACTTTTGTATTTTTTGTGGGGGTTTTAGATGAGCTGTTCACCGCCCTGAGTCCCTCGGGAGAAGGGCGGTATATAAATGGAATGAATGAATGAATGAATGAATGAATGAATGAATGAATAAATAAATAAATAAATAAATAAATAAATAAATATTGTGTTCGTGGAGAATTTTGCTGATTTTATCTGTGGTGCCTTTGATGTAGGGGAGGAGGGCGATACTGTTGTCCTGTTCTGTGTCTCGGTTTCTGGGGGGTGTCTCCTTTAGGATTAGGTTGGTAATTGTGTCTCTTTGGAATCCGTTGGAAATTAATATGTTAGTGAGGGTGTGTAATTCTGTTCTCAGGTGGTCTTTGTCAGCTAGGCGTTTGGTTCTGGAGATGAGGGTCTTGGCTACGGAGTTGATCTGTGCAGGCTGGTGATGGGATTGTGCGTTTAAGTAGCGGTTGGTGTGTAAACTTCCCTTCCTGTACGTCCTAATTTACAAAAAACCCTATGGTTCCCTAGGACATAACATCCACTGGAAGAAAACAATCCTCAGGCTTGTGTATTGGATTCTTTTTAATAAAGAATCCAATACACTAACCTGGGATGGCAGATGAGATTCTGCCGAAACATCGCTATAATAAAAGCACAAATATTATGTGGGAAAATACCCGAAGAAACCTAAATACCATACATATAAATACCCATGAAAACATAAGAAAACATATATATATCTGTGTATATATGTATAACAATAGTAAATGGAATAATTATTCTATTCAAGTACAGCTCTGCCATTAATATTAATAACAATCTTTTACATTTCTATTTCCTTTAACAAACATTACCTAGTAATATCAGTTGTCTTTCACTTTAATCATCTATATTTCATATTTTACTTATTACTGTCTTTAAATAAAAAACCAAACAATAGTTATTAACAGTAATCAATAAAGTTATTATTCTTATTCAAGTTCATCTTGTCAACTGATAAAAATCTTCCATGTTTCTTTTCAATTTTTTTTAAACTTTCTTCTTAACTCATTGAGAGCCTTATTCTCTTTACAAACAAATATTCCACTACACATCAGTAGAATTTTTTTCTATCACTTTAATCATCTAACATATTTTCTAACCCTTTTCCGTTTCTAATATAACAATGCTATCCCATGCACCCTTGCAGAATCCTCTCCTTAAGTTAAATTTTAACCATTGTCTCTGTATCTTTTAAATAGGCTTATGCCTTTAATTCTTGTACAGCTTTTCCTGTACCTCCATATCTTGTTTCTGTTCTTTGTAGCTTCTTTTCATTTCTCTCTTCCCTCTTCTTCTCCCTCCCCTTTTATTCCCTTTTCTATCTGATTCTCCCTTCTGTGATCCTCCCTTCTGCTTCTTCCTGATATTATGATTACTTTTCAAATTACTCTTTTTTTTGGTTGTTGCTTCAATGCTTTAAGTTTTTAAGTTTTCCCCACTTTCCCTTTTTTACCCCGCTTAAAATTGCTTTGTCATTAAAGATGGCTTCTTCGTTGTCCCACCCCTCTTGTTCTGCCAGCATTTCTTGTTCTTTTTCATAGTTCAAGATCTCCATTTCTAAAAATTGAAATACGAAGCCAAAAGATCCTCTTCCCTCTTGTGCTTCTTCTTTTTGTTCTTTAAGTCTCATTTTTAACTCTTCAAGGAGTGATGCCATTTTAAAAAATTTTAAACAACCCCCAATTGCTTTTGTTTCATTAGGATCCTCCATCCAAAGTTCCAGGAATCATGAAATAATCCAAAACTGTTTCTTGCTTCTTTTCTCACTTTCTCTTTCCAGAGGGTTTGTTATCTTGTAACAAAGTTTCAGTTACAATGTATCTTTTGCAAGCCTTGTTAAAATTCCACTATCAATTTTTTTTTAAGTTCCAGGTGGTCTCCTCCATTTTCTGGATTCTACTCTCTTTTTTCCTTTTTCCCTCCGCTGCTTTCTTTCTTTTTTTAAAGAAACATTTTAAATTATTCAAGAATCTTTATCCCTTTAACATTTTATTTTCAGCTAGAAATAGCCTATTAATGTCAAAGTGGATTAGTATCAATTTTTTATTCGAATATCTTCTTCTTAACGTTCCAAATCAATTAAAACTGTTAATATGAGAGGAAAAAAAGCCAATTCCGTTTCCTTTCTCTTTCGCCGCTTAAAATCTTTTTTAGGAATAGTATTAGTCTTTAAAATTCAGGTTCCAGGTACCTTAAATAGATTTTTTGCATTCAACCCGGTCAGTTAAGCTTTCTCCTTTAAACTTCCTCCTTCACAATCTTGTCTGGTCGGGTTCTTTGAGGTGACCATTTCTGACCACCGCTGCAACCGCCTTGGGAAAGGGAGTAATGGCCAGCCGAGGAGGAGAGATGCGGCTCTCTTCAACCCTGCTGACAGCTCCCCCTTCTTCACCACCTCTACGGGGTGGCTTCAGCCCCGAATCCAGGCGGCTCGGGGCGCTCCAGCGGTGAGCATGGATCAAAACCGCACACGATCACAATTTCGATCCGTCACCGAAGAAGTCCAAACCGGAAGTTGATGAGTTCCTCTTCTATCCTACTTGTCTAAATCAATGATGAAGATGAACAGATCTTGCGAATCCTCCTTTTCTGTTCTTTTTTCCGTGTCCAGGAGGGTCCGTTGTCCTTTGAGGAGGTAGCTGTGTATTTTTCTGAGGAGGAATGGTCTCAGCTGGATTCTGACCAGAAAGCGCTGCATTCAGAAGTCATGCTTGAAAACCATAGGAACGTGGTCTCTCTGGGTAAGAGTTTTCTAGTCACCAATCAGAGAGTTCAAGAAGAGAGATTATAGTTAGTTTTTTTATTTAAAAAATATTAATTGGCTATTGTCTCCTGGGAAGTAGAAGGAAAGGATCTGGCCTTGTCGTGCTCCAAGGAAGGAAAGAGTCAATGTCTTTTTATGCCATTTCTTATCTGTATTTTTCCATTTCTATTTGAACTTATCTGTGGAGGCTGAAGAGAACGAAGTGTGCTTTTATGTGTCCTCTGGAGGTTGTGAGAGAGGAGTGTGTTGTCATTTGTCCTCTGGAACCTCCCCAAATTGTGTGAGAACAGAACTTTCACGCTCAGCCCATGGAAGAGCATTCTCCCAATCCAATTCAAGAACAAAGGTCTCATGCAGTGTGACTCAGAGCATCCTAGTGTACAGGTAATCCCCGAGTTACGAGAGTTCACTTAGTGAATGTTCCAAGTTACAACCAATCCTCCCCCAAGTATTGAGACCCAGTCCCAAAATATATGAGTGTTGCAGCACCACAATCGTCATTCACACTTACGAATGACAGTAGAGACGCTACAATATTCGCCCTACCTATTCCCCCACCCCATCTCGCAGGGACTTATCGTACTTTTCAGACAATAAGGTGCACTTTTCCCCTCCAAAAAAGTGGGTGGAAATGTCTGTGCGTCTTATAGAGCGAATACGGACCTGTTTTTCTCCTCCCAAACCCTCAGCGCACTCCATTATTGCCCTCCTTGGTGTCCAGAAGCACTATGCAGGGCAAAAACAGGCCTACTTTTAGTCTCCAGAGGCCTCTGAGAGTCCCATTTTTGCCCTCTGTGACATCAGGGAGGTTGAGAATGAGACATGCAAAGGGTTTGGGAAGCCAAATATGGGTCCGTTTTTGGCATGGAGAGTACTTCTGGATGCTGGGGAGGGCATAAATGAGACACGCGGAGACCAAACACTTTTATTTTCTTGTTTTGTTTCTCTAAAGCTAGGTGCGTCTTATAATTACAGTACCTTGAGACGATGTGGCGAGCCATCGGTTCCCTTGCCTACTTCAGTGCATTTGCAGAAAAAAAGAGTAGTGAGAGTTACACGAGATCAGTTATGGGAAATGTAGCACTATTGATCTCACGTGAACTTGCACAATAATGCTTTAGGACTCTATTGACTGCTAACCAAGGCCTGCAGCAGATCCAGGGCAAAAGAGAGGGAAGGCCTCTTTGTTTTCAAAGACCTGGATCTCGTGTAGTCCTCACTTCTTTAAAGAACACAGGCCTAAAATACTGCAGTGCCCCAATAAATCTTAAGATTTTTCTTAATTCCTCTGTGGATGTTTCCCCTGATTATTATGAAATTCAATGGTGAAAAAATAAGGTTCTACATTTAAGCAAAAAAAAAAAATGCACAGGTACAGTATATGTGGTACCTTGCTCAATAGTAATAACTGAGGGATCTTGAGTCCTAGTGGACAACCATTTAAATATGAGCTAGCCGTGTGCAGCAGCTGCCAAAAAATTCAACACATTTCTATGCTGCATAAACAGAGGGATAGAATCAAGATCATGTGAAGTGTTAATACCTCTTGATAATGCCTTGGTAAGGCCACACTTGGAATACTGCATCCAGTTTTAGTCGCCATGATTGTAAAAAAGATGTTGAGACTCTAGAAAGAGTGCAGAGAAGAGCAACAAAGATGATTAGGGGACTAGAGACTAAAACATATAAAGAACGGTTGCTGGAATTAGGTATGTCTAGTTTAATGAAAAGAAGGACCAGGGGAGACATGATAGCAATTTTCCATTATCTCAGGGGCTGCCACAAAGAAGAGGAAATCAAGCTATTCTATTCCTTAACTCAAAACTGATTCTGAGTGAGATTTGCATATATAGAGACAATTGTAAAGAAAGAGATGTTTTCCAGATATATTCAAAGCGTTCAAGACTCATGAATATAGAAATCATGTCTATCACACCACTGTAGGAATGCAAACATACAACCTAATGGAATTTCGGAGAAATTCGGAAGGAAATTCACTTGACTTTCTACACTTTGATCTTTTTCTCTAACTTTGTTGTCATTTTGATTTCCCTTTTCCTTTGCAGGTAATAATGGGCAGGAGAATCAAGATTCCTGTGAACTGTTCCTAGTGATCAATGCTAAAGATGGAATGGAAAACTCTGGAATTCGAATGGAATTCGAAAGCCATGAGAGAAACCAGTCAAAGAATTGGACTCAGGAAAGCTCATCTTCCCCTCATGTTCCGATGCAAAACTTTCTTGCCCAAGAAGACAAAATAAGGAAAAAATATACTGGAAAATGTGTGAAGCTATTCAAAAGTAAAGTACAAGTAAATGAAAACTATTTAACCCAAAACAAAGGAGAAGTTGCTATAAGAAGTCACAATGGTCAAAATTGCAATGGGACATTCATTCTTTCTCTTGGAAACGACTTCCTTACAGCTCAAAAACTGATTGACACAAAAGAGAAGCCTTATAAATGCTTGGAATATGAAAAATGTTTTAGAACAAACACACAACTTACTTTCCATAAAAGGATCCAGTCGGGAGAAAAATCATATAAATGCATGGAATGTGGAAAGACCTTTGCTGATAGCAATAATCTTATTTCCCATGAAAGAATTCACATTGGGGAGAAACCATATAAATGCACAGAGTGTGGAAAGACCTTTGCTCAAAGTGGTCATCTTATGTCCCATAAGTTCATCTACACAGGGGAGAAGCCATATAAATGCACAGAGTGTAGAAAGACCTTTGCTAAGAGCAGTGGCCCTAGAAGCCACAAAACGCACCACACAGGAGAGAAACCATTTAAATGCATGGAGTGTGGAAAAACCTTTACTCGAAGAAGTAATCTTATTTCCCATAAGATGATACACACTGGGGAGAAGCCGTATAAATGTATGGGGTGTAGAAAGACCTTTGCTAATAACAGTGACCTAAGAAGACACCAAATGATCCACTCAGGAGAGAAACCATATAAATGCATGAAGTGTGGAAAGACCTTTGCTAATAACAGTGATCTAAGAAGACACCAAATGATCCACTCAGAAGAGAAACCATATAAATGCATGGAGTGTGGAAAGACCTTTGCTCAGAACAGTGGCCTTAGAAGCCACAAAACGCACCACACAGGAGAGAAACCATTTAAATGCATGGAGTGTGGAAAAACCTTTACTCGAAGAAGTAATCTTATTTCCCATAAGATGATACACACTGGGGAGAAGCCGTATAAATGCATGGGGTGTGGAAAGACGTTTACTCATAGCAGTGGCCTTAGAAGCCACAAAAAGATTCACACAGGAGAGAAACCATATAAATGCATGAAGTGTGGAAAGACCTTTGCTAAAGATAGTGATCTTAAAAGGCACAAACAGATCCACACAGGGGAGAAGCCATTTAAATGCATGGAGTGTGGAAAGACCTTTACTCAAAGAGGTAATCTTATTTCCCATGAGATGATCCACACACGGGAGAAGCTGTATAAATGCAAGGAGTGTGGAAAGACCTTTGCTCTGAGCAGTAGACTTAAAAGCCACAAAAAGATCCACATAGGAGAGAAACCATATAAATGCATGGAGTGTGGAAAGACCTTTGCTAATAACAGTGACCTAACAAGACACCAAATGATCCACTCAGGAGAGAAACCATATAAATGCATGGAATGTGGAAAGACCTTTTCTGATAGGAGTAATCTCATTTCCCATGAAAGAATTCACACAGGAGAGAAACCATTTAAATGCTTGAAGTGTGGAAAGACCTTTGCTAATAACAGTGACTTAAGAAGACACCAAATGATCCACTCAGGAGAGAAACCATATAAATGCATGGAATGTGGAAAGACCTTTGCTGATAGTAGTAATCTTATTTCCCATGAAAGAATTCACACAGGAGAGAAGCCATTTAAATGCATGGAGTGTGGAAAGAACTTTACTCGAAGAAGTAGTCTTATTTCCCATAAGATGATACACACTGGGGAGAAGCCGTATAAATGCATGGAGTGTGGAAAGACCTTTGCTAATAACAGTGACCTAAGAAGACACCAAATGATCCACTCAGGAGAGAAACCATATAAATGCATGGAGTGTGGAAAGACCTTTGCTAATAACAGTGACCTAAGAAGACACCAAATGATCCACTCGGAAGAGAAACCATATAAATGCACAGAGTGTGGAAAGACCTTTGCTCAGAGCAGTGGCCTTAGAAGCCACAAAACACACCACACAGGAGAAAAACCATTTAAATGCATGGAGTGTGGAAAGACCTTTACTCGAAGAAATAATCTTATTTCCCATAAGATGATACACACTGGGGAGAAGCCGTATAAATGCATGGAGTGTGGAAAGACCTTTGCTCTGAGCAGTAGACTTAAAAGTCACAAAAAGATCCACACAGGAGAGAAACCATATAAATGCATGGAGTGTGGAAAGACCTTTGCTAATAACAGTGACCTAACAAGACATCAAATGATCCACTCAGGAGAGAAACCATATAAATGCATGGAATGTGGAAAGACCTTTGCTGATAGCAGTAATCTTATTTCCCATAAAAGAATTCACACAGGAGTGAAACCATTTAAATGCATGGAGTGTGGAAAGAACTTTATTCGAAGAAGTAGTCTTATTTCCCATAAGATGATACATACTGGGGAGAAGCCGTATAAATGCATGGAGTGTGGAAAGACTTTTACTTATAGCAGTGGACTTAAAAGCCACAAAACGATCCACTCAGGAGAGAAACCATATAAATGCATGAAGTGTGGAAAGACCTTTGGTAATAACAGTGACCTAAGAAGACACCAAATGATCCACTCATAAGAGAAACCATATAAATGTATGGAATGTGGAAAGATCTTTGCTCAGAGCAGTGGCCTTAGAAGCCACAAAACGCACCACACAGGAGAGAAACCATTTAAATGCATGGAGTGTGGAAAAACCTTTACTCGAAGAAGTAATCTTATTTCCCATAAGATGATACACACTGGGGAGAAGCCGTATAAATGCATGGGGTGTAGAAAGACGTTTACTCATAGCAGTGGCCTTAGAAGCCACAAAAAGATTCACACAGGAGAGAAACCATATAAATGCATGGAGTGTGGAAAGATCTTTGCTAAAGATAGTGATCTTAAAAGGCACAAAAAGATCCACACAGGGGAGAAGCCATTTAAATGTGTGGAGTGTGGAAAGACCTTTACTCAAAGAGGTAATCTTATTCCCCATGACATGATCCACACAGGGGAGAAGCCGTATAAATGCAAGGAGTGTGGAAAGACGTTTACTCAGAGCAGTGACCTAAAAATACACAAAAGGATCCACTCAGGAGTGAAACCATATAAATGCATGGAGTGTGGAAAGACCTTTGTGCAAAGAGGTCATCATATTTCTTATAAGATGATCCATACAGGGTTTTTAATTCGATTTTAATTTTTTACGGGTTTTACTGGACTTAGTCATGTATTTAATAAATTTTTAACTCTTTTTAACTTTTCTATTTGTATGTTTTTACTGTGGCTGTTCACCGCCCCGAGTCCCTTTTTGGAAGAGGGGGCCGTATACAAATTGAAATAAATAAATAAATTGATTAATAAATAAATAAACCATTTAAACGCATGGAGTGTGGAAAAACCTTTGCTCAAAGAGTTACTCTTATTTCCAATAAGATGATCCACATGGGAGAAGCTGTATAAATGCATGAAGTGTGGAAAGACCTTTGCTCAGAGCAGTACCCTTAAAAGCCACAAAAAGATCCATACAGGAGAGAAGCCATTTAAATGCATGGAATATGGAAGGTCCTTTGCTCATAGATATAAACTTATTTCCCATAAGATGATCCACACGAAAGAAATGGAATTTTGAAAGACCTTTGCTCATAGATGAAATGTTATTTCTCATTAGAAATTAGGTGAAGGAATATTATTGTGATATAGGAATTAAATACAAAGGGGGTTGACAATTAGAAACATGTTGATATAATTAACATAAAAAGTGTAAATAAGCTTAATACAAGAAATGAGTTACAATTATTTTGTTACACTATCATTATTGTTACTAGTATACTTGTTGATATTTGTTCATTTTTTCCTTTTCTTTTTCATAAATGATATGCCCTGACAATATACTGTATTCTAAATATTTATGAATAAAATATGTACTCAAATAAAATACAATAAATGCATGGAATATGGAAAAAGTTTTGCTCAGAATGATCATCCTACTTCTCATAAAAGAATCCATGCTCGGGTGAAACTATATAGCAATAGCAGTTCCACTTGGACTTATATACCACTCCACATTGATTTATCACACTTTCTGAGCAGTTTACAAAGTCATTGTCCCCAGCAATCTGAAAAAAGTATATGGATTCTTAGATAGCTTGAGATGGTGGCCAGATAACAGATTAACAGAGTTGGGAAGAATCCTGGAGGTCATCTAGTCCAACTCCTGTCAAGAGTTCTCCGAGGAAAGGAGCAGGAAGCAGGGGAGAAACGGCCCAAACTTTACTCTGGGATCTCTGTTTGGGGCTACTTTGTGAGGAAAAGGGGGGTCCGCCTGACCCACAGAAGGAAAGAAGAAGGGTTGGAGGGGCTTCGTCCAGACGTTCCAAGCAAGAGAGATGCGGGTTTCAAGGAGGGGATTTGCCTTTTTCTCCCCGGAAACAAAGCGGTGCCTCTCCCTGGTTTAGCGGAAGGTTTTCCGGGGCTTTTCTCCTATTTGGGGGGCTGTCTATGAGTAACCCTGACTTCCCTTCACTACCTCTCTCTCCCCCACTTGTCATCCAGTGCAGCAGCTCTTCCTTCGACAGGATCTACCCATGAAATGAATGAACACATGTATGTGCATGTCCGTGCGTGTGTCAGAGGAGGAACGTGTGTTAAGGGGAAGGAAGGGTTTTTCTTGGACTTTTGAGCTGTGAGGGGCTGAAACGAGCTGAAGCACCAATGGGAATTGTCCCTGCTGTAGTATCATCGGTCTCCGGGCAGATCCTTTGTGACTTTACCTGAAGTGGGAGGAGGGTGTTCGGGGACAGAGAACGCTGGGCTATGGACTTTGGGCTTGATCCGCAGGGGCTGTGTGGACATTGGTCTCCTAACCATCGCAGGGTCGCTCAAATGTTACGATGTTTACATGCGTGGAACTGGGAAAGGTTGGGTGACATGTGAATAATGACACTACCATAAGTGGCGACTCCACTAGTGTGACCATCTTTAGCAAATTCTCGCTCTCAGAGAGATTCGCCCCTTTGATAATTTATGATAAAGTAGGGAGTTCAGGGACAGAGAATGAAGCTGAAAGTGGGAGTGGGGAAATCCCTTCAGTCTTGGGGGGCTGGCAGCTCAAGGGGGGGGGGGGGGTCATGGCAGGCCCAGAAGGGACTCTCCACTTTCTTTGCTCTCTTCACGATTCTCAGCTACATTTTCCTCTGTGTGCACGGAGGGGTGGACTAGATGTCCATTTAGGTTCTCAAACTGTCCCGGGGGCCTGGTCCTTCTCAGAAAGGGGCCTCCAGGCTCTTTCTAGCTAACTCGGGGGAGGGGAAAGGTCCATGAAAAGGGGGGTGGGGGGATGGGCTGACTAAGGAGAAGAAGGGAGGGGCTGCTCCAGGAGGAGGGCCTCGTGCAGGGATGGCAAACCTTGTAGGCAAACCTTGTAACTGCCCCGCAAAACCCCCTTATTTCTCACAAAGGGCCAACGGGGCCATTTAACCTGAAGAAGGTTTTGGAAGGAATTCTAGTCCCTCTTTCCCTACTTGGCTTCTCCCTGGTGACTCCGGATTCCTTTCACAGCACAACTCAGGAACGATGGGAGGGTAGAGCAGGAGCCTTTGCAGGGCCATCCCATTCTCCCTCTCTCTTTCCTTCCTCCTTCCCTCCCTCCCTCCCTCCTCTGATTTCACCTTCCTTCCTTTAATCCTGTATATTATGGTTCTTTCCCCGGGCTGTCATTCTCTTCTCCTCTCTCCCTCCCTCCCTCCCTCCCTTCCCCTGGGTCCTTGGAAAGAGTGAGGCATCTGTTCCCCATCCCCGCCTTTAATTTATTTATTTATTTATTTATTGATTTTATACGCCCTTCTCCCAAGGACTCAGGGCGGTGAACAGCTCATCTAAAAACCCCACAGAAAATACAAAAGTTAAAAAGTAATTAAATTTAAATCAGCTGCTTACTAAAATTAGGAAACCCCCCCCCCACCCTTAAAACCCAATTTAAAATTAAAAATGGAGATCAAATTTAAAATCATCATCTGCATGCTCACAGGTCTTTAACGCGCCTGAAGGCCCTCAGGTCCGTGCCGGTACGAAGTCCGGTGGCAGAGTATTCCAGAGGCGGGGGCACCCACAGAGAAGGCCCTACTCCTTGGCGCCGCCAGACGACACATATGGAATTTCACATGGGCGCTACGTTGGAGTCTCCGGATGCTCCCCGCAGGAGCCTCCCAGGCGGAATCAGGGGGGGGTGTGTCTGGATGGGGGAGGGGGGAATTTTCCTTGGATTTCGGAATTGGGCGGGCACAGAAAAGCAGAAGGACCAATGGGAATCCTCCCTTCTGCAGCGTCATTGGCGTCCTGGCAGAATCTCCCTGGACTTCACCCACGAGAGAAGATAGTTCAGCGCAGAGAGAAGCAGAGAAAGTGGGAGGTGGGGTCTTTTCAGTCGTGTGGGGCCACAGATCGAGGGGCGGGTTCAGGCCAGCCCTGGAGGGGAGTGTGGGATTCCTTTTGCCCTCCTCCCCAATCCGACGTGGAATGGGAGCTGCGGTGGTTGAGAGAAGGGGAGGCACAGGCCCACAGCCAACGAGGACTTGGAAGTTGATTGGGGAGTCCTCGGGAGCCTTCACACACACACATACATACACACACAGAGACACACACACACATAGGCGATGGGAGTACCCCTCCCCCAATCACATGGGAGCCACTGCCCTCCCCACCCCACCCCAATGACTTTGGCTCCCTTCCTGGCAAAGGGGCTGCCGGAGGGCCGGTTTCACCCCCAGCGCTGTGAGGTTTTCTGTCCCACCGCAAATGGAAAGTCGTGTTTGGTTCAAGAATGGCGGTTGTTTATCTGAATGGGGGAATAGGAGGGGAAGCGGGAATCCCTAGCAGAGAATCATGAAGAGAACAGAGAAAGTGGAGGGTCCCTTCTGGGGCTGCCCTGAACCCCCCCTTGAGCTGCAGCCCCCCAAGACTGAAGGGATTTCCCCTCTCACTTTCTCTGCTCGTCTCTCTCCCTCCTTCAGGTGAAGTTACTAAGGAATATGCTCGGAGACCGATGACGCTCAAGCAGGGAGAATTCCCATTGGTTCTGGCCAGGGATGGGATTCAAATTTGAATGGTCACTCCACACAAGCAAAGTACCAGCAAAGGAGGGGAAAAAAGCTCCAGAGAAGTTCCAGAGACAGGAAGTCTAGTCCTGCCAAGAATGTAATAAGGGTTAACGGAGAGGCAGTTTCTGGAAGCAACACCAGAATGTTTCCTTCCTGCCTTCCTTCCAGGATTAGGCCAGTAATTTCTTCTAACAACCGGTTCTCCGTACTTAGAATGTTAACAACCGGTTCTAGCGAATAGGTGCAAACTGGTAGAATCCCACTCCTGGTTCTGGCCCTCCCAAATCAAAAGTCCGAGAAAAAGGCTCCCCCCCCCCCAACTTCAGACCTTCTGGGGTTGGAAGCATCTGGCCAGGGCAGCCCCTTCCTCTCCCCCTTCAATTGACAGAGGAAGATTTCTACCGTGGGAAGTTTATGTGCTGGAGGAGGAGGGAGCCGGATCTGACCCCCCAGCCCTCTCCCTTCCCAGCAGAATCCTCCGCTCGGCTCTCTCAGGAAAGGTGCCGCTTCACTTTACGAGAGAAAAAACGCCATTTCCCTCTTTGAAACCCGCATCTCTCTTGCTTGCAAAATCTGGACGAAGCGGCTCCTTTCAATTCCCTGCCCCTCATCCCCAAATGAGAAGGGATCTCCCTCTTTCTTTCTGTGGCTCACGATCCCCCTTTTCCTAGTTCCTCCTCAGCTTTCAGCTCCTTTCTTTGGAGTAAATTTCAAAGGTCTCTTTCAGCAGAAAAACATTTGGGAAGAAATTTTGCCAGTATAAAAGTGTTGAAACAGAGCAGAGCTTTTCTCCAGGAATTGGTCAATTTTGGCTGTGGAACAGGTAGTGCCCCTAAAACAATAAGCTTTTTATTTTTTTTAATTAAGATTATCATGATATAAAAATAGAAAATTATAGTAGGAAGGGGAATTGTCGGATAAAGGAGGTGGTAGAAAGGGAAATAAAGGCTTTCTCAGACAGTAAACTATAAAGTGAAATTACAGCTTCAAATTTTATTTCCGTTACATTCTCAGTAAATTCAGTACATTTCTATAACAGAAACCTAATTTAATCAGCAAATCCCACTTCACATTTCATTTTTTCTGCCTTGAGCAAAGTCCAATCACACTTGGCCAATAAAGAATTCTATTCTATTCTATTCTATTCTATTCTATTCTATTCTACTCTACTCTACTCTACTCTACTCTACTCTACTCTACTCTACTCTACTCTATTTCTATTCTATCCAGTCTCTTATTTAAAACGTCCAGTGAGGAAGCAAACACAAATGTCTGAAGGAAAGCTGTTCCACTGATTGTCTTCACTGTAAGGAAGATTCTAGTTAATTTGAGGTTGTTTCTCTCCTTGATGATTTTACATGCATTGTGTCTTCTTCTGCCCTCTGGTGTTTTGGAAAATAAATTGCCCCCCTCCTCTTTGTGGCAGCCTCTCAAGTACTGGAATACTGCTGTCCTGTCAATCCTAATCGTTTTCTGTAGGATTAGCCAAACCCAAATCCTGCAACCGTTCTTCATATGTTTCAATCTTCAGGCATTTAATCATCTTAGCTGCTCTTCTTTCCACTTTCTCCAAAGTCTAAACAACTTTTTTGTAATGTGATGACCAAAACTGGATGCAGTATTCCAGGTGTGGCCTTACTAAGGCTTTATAAAATGGTACTAATACTTCACGTGATTTTGATTCTATGCCTGTTTATACAATCGAGGATTATATTAACTTGTTTGGCTGCTGCCTCACACATAATAATAATAATAATAAATATTTATTTGTATACCACTCCTCTCCCGAAGGACTCAGAGCGGTGCACAGCCGTACAGTTAAAACAATAAATATGTGGGAAAATAAAACTAAATTAAACCCAAAACCTGGCTGTAAACAATTTAAAACCCTTCTCTAAAACCCTAAAATTTAATAAAAAATAAAACACCCCAAAACTAAAATCAGCCCAAGCCGGCCTGGTCAAAGGGCCAGGTTTTCAAGGCACGCCTGAAGGTCCCCAGGTCCGTGGCTGTCCGTAACTCCGGGGGCAACCCATTCCAGAGGGCAGACGCCCCACAGAGAAGGCCCTATTCCTCGGGGTCACCAGCCGGCACATAGATGCCGACGGGACCCACAGGAGACCCTCCCTGTGGGAGCGCATCGGACGGTGGGAGGAAAATGGCAGAATGCGGTCTTGTAAATATCCTGGTCCGATGCCATGGAGCGCTTTAAAAATTAACACCAAAATTTTAAAGCGCACCTGAGAGGCCACTGGCAACCAATGCAGCTTGCGCAGGAGGGGCGTCACATGCGCGAACCTTGACGCCCCCATAACCACCCGCGCGCTGCATTCTGTACCAGTTGAAGCCTCCGGATGCTCCCATTCGGGAGCCCCATGTAGAGGGCGTTACAATAGTCCAGTAGGGAGGCGACCAGGGCATGAGTGACTGTGCATAAGGCATCCCGATCCAGAAAGGGCCGCATCTGGCGAATCAGGCGAACCTGATGAAATGCCCCTGTGGAGACGGCCGTAATATGGTCTTCCAAAGACAGCCATACATCCAGGAGGACACCCAGATTGCGAGCACTCTCTGCAGGGGGCAAAATCTCACCCCCAATAGCCAGTGATGGAACTATCTGGCTATATCGGGACGCCGGAAACCACAGCCACTCAGTCTTGGAAGGGTTGAGTCGGAGCCTGTTCCCGCCCATCCAGTTCCGCACGGCCTCCAGACATCGGGACATGACCTCCACGGCATCGTTGGGGTGGCTTGGGGTGGAGATGTACAGCTGGGTATCATCAGCGTACAAATGACATCTCACCCCAAAGCCACAGATGATCTCCCCCAGCGGCTTCACATAAATGTTGAACAGGAGAGGAGAGAGGACCGACCCCTGAGGCACCCCGCAATAGAGGGGCCTAGAGGTGGATCTCTCCCTGCCCCGCCAACACAAATTGCAGACGGTCGGAGAGGAAGGAGGCGAACCACCACAACACGGTGCCCCCAACCCCCAACCGCCGCAATAGGATACTATGGTCGATAGTATCAAAAGCCGCTGATAGGTCTAATAGGACCAGGACAGAGGAATAAACCCTGTCACAGGCCCTCCAGAGATCATCAACCAACGCGACCAATGCCGTTTCGGTATCCAGGCCTGAAGCCCGATTGGAAGGGATCCAGGTATGTGTCTTCATCCAGGTACTGGGGAAGCTGACCTGCCACCACACTCTCAACAACCTTCGCCACGAACGGAAGGTTGGAGACAGGACGATAGTTGTTCAAAAGACAACTGCGTTTTCAAGGCAGTGGGCAGCGAGCCCTCCATCAAAGAAGCGTTAACAATTCCCTGGAGCCAACTCCGCGTCACCTCTCTGGAGGTAGAGACCAACCAGGAGGGGCAAGGGTCCAATAAACATGTGGTGTCATTCAGCCGCCCCAGCAACCTGTCTATACCCTCGGCGGTCACAGGCTCGAACTCATCCCAGATAACCGTCTCAAGACTCGCCGCGGTCATCTCCCCCGGGACCTCCCAACTAGAGTCCAACCCGGCCCGAATCTGAGTGATTTTATTGTGCAGAAATCGTGAAAACTCCTCCGCTCTTCCCTGCAGGAGATCATCCCTCGCTCCCGGCCCAATCAGGGAGCGGTCACTCTAAACAGGGCGGCGGGTCGATTTTCTGCCGATGCAATAAGGGCGGAGAAGTGAGAACGCTTCGCCGCCTCTATCGCCACTAGGTAGGTCCTAATATAGGACCTAACCTGTGTTCGGTCAGACAGGGCACGACTGGCCTTCCAGACACCCTCCAGATGTCTTTTCCGGCATTTCATCTACCTCAGCTCCTCCGTAAACCACGGAGCCAAGCGAGATCTCTGCCGGGTCAGAGGTCGCAAAGGCACAATTCGGTCCAGAGCCTCGGCAGCCAACCTGTCCCAGGCGGCTACCAAGTCTGTGGCCGAGTTATGAGCCAGAGTTTCAGGTAATGGCCCAAGCTCTGTCTGGAACCGTTCAGAGTCCATCAGGCATCTGGGGCGGAACCATCTCCTCGGCTCCACCTCCCTGTGGTGCGGATTGGCGGTACAGAAGTCTAGTCTAAGGAGAGAATGATCAGACCATGACAAAGGTTTGACGACTATATCCCCTAACCGATCATTCAACCACTGTCTAGAGACGAAAATCAGATCCAGCGTGTGTCCTCCTATGTGAGTGGGTCCAGAAACTAATTGGGTCAGGTCCAAGGCCGTCATGGAGGCCAAGAACTCTCGGGCCACCCCAGAGGATTCACCAAGCGAAGGCAGGTTGAAGTCACCCATAACTAACAGTCTGGGTGTCTCCACCGCCAGCTTGGCTATTACCTGAGGAGCCCGGGCAGGGCCGATGATACGTAGCAGGGAGCCAGGTACGTTATCAAAAGACCCATCTGCCCACCCTGACCCCACCTCACAAAGAGGGATTCACAGCCAGCTATCTGAAGTACAGTGGCCTCCCTAGGACATAGATCCTCCCTAATAATTACCGCCACTCCACCACCCCTACCCTGAGCCCTCAGCCGATGAAATGCCTGGAAACCCGGTGGGCACATCGCTATCAGGGGGAAACCCCCCTCTGAGCCCAACCAGGTTTCGGTGACCCCTGCCAGGTCCACGCCCTCATCCTGTATCAGGTCAAAAATCAGGGGGGCCTTATTCATAATGGACCTGGCATTGCATAACATCAGCCGGGTGCTCAGGGCCTGAGACTCTGCACAACCAGGCCTGCAGGACGGGTCAGGAGGGTCGGAGCGCGTTACCACTTGGAGATAGCGGGTACGTGATCCCCTAACCTGATATGACCCTCTACCCCCGCCATATCTGCCCCTCCCACTTACGGTGCCAATAAGGTCCACCCTTGATAGTTCTGGTCCTGGTTGCCCCCCCAATCCCCGGTCCCTCGGGTCCCCCCAGGCGTACTCACTGGCTTGGCTGACCCCAAATCCCCCACCCACTAACCCCACTAAAAATCTATCCCTCACCCTCCTCCCAACCTCCCTCCCCATACCCGTGGCACCCCTCCCTAACCCTATTAAAATCTAAAAATAAAGGGAAACAATTGAGTACCCCTCCCCCTCCCCAGACGTTTCATGGAATGGCCATGCCACCTCTCTGGATCCCAAGACCCATCCTTGAGGTGGACTTTTGATAGTCCCTTCGGCCATGCCAGGGAGAGGGGCACTCTCTGAAGGGCGTAGAGCTCGGTCCGTGTGTACTGCAGTGGGCCAACTGGTCCCGACTCAGATATACGATGTTGGGTCCAGCCGGCTCCAGATAAACTTGTGATTCATGTTTAAGTGGTCATCCATTCGGACTCCCAAGGTCCCTTTCAGTTAGTTTTTGAGCCAGGTGTCAACTCACAAAGCGTCCCTGGCCTGCTTTTGAGTTGCCATAGATAAGGGGAATGGAAAACAAACACTGCAGCTGTGGCAAGGCAGCATGTCAGTCAAAACAAAAGCATATTCCAGACGTATTTATTTAATTTATTTATTTAATTAAGTTTATATACCGTCCCCTCTCCCAAGTTGGGACTTGGGGCGGTGTACAGCCCAGCTAAAAACAATAATTACAAATATAAAATTTAAAAATAGATTAAAATGAATTAAATAAAGGCTGAAAGATTAAAACTATAAGATGATAAAACAAGGTAAAAAGTTACAAAAATTAAAACCATTCCAATGATACTAGGCCAGACTGGCTTGTTGAAAAAGATGGGTCTTCAGTGCTTGCCGGTAGTTTCGCAGGTCGGGGATAGTCCACATCTCCAGGGGTAACTCATTCCAAAGGGAGGGTGCTCCCGCAGAGAAGGCCATATATCTGTCAAGGCTGTCCCTGCAGTTATCCATAGTGGCCGGAGTGATCTCTACAACCCACAAAATTCCTTCATTGGAGAATCTGGCTGATGACATACCTTGAGGGGAGGAGGGAACCCAGAGCTGGAATATAAATTACTTGGGATCAGATTTGGCTTCACTTGGAACACGCCGACATGAAGCTCCTAATAAATAACTGGATTTCTTTTGAAGCTTAGCTCGAGACTCATGATTTAATTAGGGCATCAGTTGGAACCCTGACAGTAGGTTTTATGTAATGTTTTTTCTGCCCAGGTGTAAAATCTTACTTTTCTCCACATTAAGTTTCATTTTGTTGGATTAAACCTTGTCTCACTTGGATCAGAAAAGCACAATATGCATACACATACAAATCTATAGAGACATGGTGGGTGTCAGGATTCCAGCAATCGCTATAATTAAATCATGAGCCTTGAGCCAAACTTTGAAAAACTTCGAAGAATTCATTAGGAGCAATGTAGTTCTTGTGGTTGCCTCTTGTGGGGGGAGGAAGTGTGGGTGTCTCTTTTGTCTTTTTCACTGTGTTTGATCACCTTCTGTCTCTTTTGGTCCTTTGTATGGTCGGATTTGGCTTTTAGGGACAATTTGCTATATTGTACAGTGGTACCTCTACTTACGAAATTAATTCGTTCCGGAAGCCGTTTCGTAACCTGAAAATTTTGTAAGTAGAGGCACATTTTACCTGTAAATATCCTAATCCGTTCCAAGCCCCCGAACTGTAATTCTTCGTTCTTACTTCCTGCTTTGCTGGATTGCTAGCGCGAGACTGAGAACGCGGCACGGTGTGTGTGCACAGATCCCTCCTAGCCAATGGGATGCCAGGAAGATAACCAATGGCAGCGCAGCTCGGACGCGCCATTTTCCAAGAAAGCCTTTCGTATCTTGAAACATATTCGTAGGTAGAGACAATATTTTCTCGAAGACGCGTTTCGTAACCTGAAACTTTCGTAGGTAGAGGCTTTCGTAAGTAGAGGTACCACTGTATATTTTCTGAAGGGAAACAAAGTTTTTTTCAGAAGTTTCCCAAGCCAAACCAGAAATGGCTGTTCAGAGAGACCTGGAGGGGGGGATGCATTTCAATCAAGGAGATGCTGCTAGGATGGGGGTGGCAGAAAAGGAGGGAGCCTAGTCTCAGTTTGCCAGAAATTGGGTGAAATGCAACAAAGGGGGAGGGGGAAGGAAGGTTGGCCATGAACTTTGGGGTGCTTCCCCCTTCCCCCCAATGACAGAGCTGCCCCCTCTACCCATTTCTGTCTGCCATTTTCCAAATCTTGGAAACATCCTGAGTGAGATTTTAATCTTTGCTTCCTCCATACTTTGGGCGTCTCTGTAAGGAAAAACTGGCTATAAAGTTTCACAAATGAGCATCATCCACAAAGGAGATTTTGTTTGTGGGGTCACTTCAAGGTTGCTTCAGTTAGTTGAAACGCATCTCTTTTTAAAAGGGGGGGAGAGATTTGAAGACTTTTAAAACAACTATAACTTGAAGGAGGAGTTCAGGTGAGGGAAGAAGAGGAGAAACTCACCTGCAGGAGGTTGGTTGGGAGTTGCTGGAAGGAGAAAAAGACCCAATCAGGAGCCTTCATGGGCTGGAAGACTCATAGGGTCCCCCCTCCCCATCGATAGCCTATAATAGGTTGCAATAACTTCCCTTAATAACCCCTCCAAAAACAGAAGTTCCCAAATATATTCCTCAACAGGACCCCCTTGGCCACGTGCTGAGCTTGATGAGAGGCCTCCCCTAGATGGTCCCCTCCCCACAACCTCTCCTCCAGCCCCCCAGACTCACCTTTCTTGCTCTTCAGGTAGGAGAAAAGAAGTGATGGGCTGCAAATTTTTTAACAACTGGTCTCTGGCTGGTAGGCATGGCTGGTTGGTCATGTGACTGGGTGAGTGATGTCACTCATCACACCCAGCCCCGCAGCCTCAAAGGAACATACTACAATTGTAAGATCTCTGGGATTCCCCTAATTTCACAGGCCTTCTTTACTTCTGGATCAATGGCGTTTTTAAAATAGTGTAGTCATTCTTTCAGGCCAATCCATGTGGTGGCTTGCAACCCTTCTAAAGTCCCAAATAAATTCTGACAAGGGTCGCTTGCCTTGCCTCATTTCCATTAACTTCTCTTCATTCTTTGCTACCCTGTCTGGATTTTCAAATCTGAGTCTTAATAATTGAAAAAATCCATTTATATCACGTAATTCAGGGGCTTGTTCGTTGTGTAGTTGGGCCACCCAGTCTGAAGCATCCCCTTCATTCCTCCCATTTGTTATGGCCATAACCAAATCATGCTCTGTGGCATATTGATCTCTAAATTGTTCTATGGGATCGGATTCGAGTGAGGAAGTAATTGAAATATTCATGGCGGCATCGAATACGGCCTTAAAGGGTATTTGGCCCGGCCTGGGTCATGGTTGCAGAGGTGGCACAGGCCAGGCCCCTGCAGGTTGTACTGGAATGAAAGGAACTGGCCTGGTGGCGTACGTAGGCTGGGTAGGCCCCCTGTATCCTGGCTGGGTGGTGCCTCTCTGGAATAGGGGTCCCTGTGGCCTCGTTGCCGGTTGGGACTGCATTTGTGGTTGACAGGAGGAAGATGGGTGTGGTCTGGTTCCCTGATTGGGTGGACAGGAAGTGTCTGCTGTCTGGGCAACCCCCCTTCAGGCCAGGGCTGGGTTGGTGCTGGCTGCCATTAGCATTGAATCCACGCCTGGTCTGGATAAAATCCCTACCCTGGAGGGATACTCTCTGCAGGGGGCAAAATTCCCTCTTGAAAATGAGGGGATTGCCCTGGAGGCTGCAACATACCTGTCAGTTGATGCGTCTTTCTGGCTTCCTCCAACTGGCATCTGTATATTCTCCTCCCTCCAATCGGACAGAATAGCAATCTGCCTGGGGCTTGAGAAAGATTTCTCTTCAAGCTGGGTTACCTCTAGGTCATAACAACTTCTTGAGTTGAAACGCTTCAGTATAGCTCCCAAACCTCTTTCCTCTACTGTCATTCTGAAAGCATCCATCTCCTCCAAACAAAGGCTTGCAGATTCAATTAATGTTCCGCAAGGAGGGCCCCCATTCCCTCCCCCCTGCATATCTTCAACTTTGGCTGATTGTTGATCTTTCTCCATGTCAGGGAAAAGAACTCCGGGGTATCAGCCAAGCCCCTTCTAAAAATAAAAGTGGACTTGGGAAATAAATGTAAGGCATCCAGAAAGTATCCATGATATCAATCACTCCGAGACATCTTCTCTCCAATTGATTTATTTAAGAACAGATCTGGCATGTCAAAGGCAATTTCCCAAGTGAAATTATTTTCGCGCGTTACACAGAATCCACCTTCTCTCCTCCCTTCTCTCCTCCCACTTCATAAATCATGAGAACCAATTAACTGCACTTGGAATTCCTTAATACGACATACAAAATAACCTTGAACTTTTCAACTCCTCAACCCCCCTTCCATGAAAGGTGACAGCTGAATTTTTTAAAGCTGACGAGAAGCTTTTTCCGCACTCCATATAGATGTATGGTCTCTCCCTTGAGTGGATTTTCCTATGGGAAGTGAGCTCAGTGCTGCTCCTGAAGGCCTTTCCACATTCCAAGCATTTGTGTAATTCTTCTAATGCATGGATCCGTTTATGGGAAGAAAGCTCACGGCTGCCTCTGAAGCTCTTCCCACACTCTATGCATTTATACGGCTTCTCCTGTGTGGATCGTTTTATGGGAGGTGAGCTGATAGCTCCAGAAGTTCTTCCCACACTCCATACATTTCTACGGTTTATCTCCCGAGTGGAGTCTTTTATGATAAGCAAGTTGGCTGTTCCTCCTGAAGGTCCTCCCACATTCTATGCATTTATAAGGTTTTTCTCCTGTGTGGATCGTTTTATGGGAAGCGAGCTGATAGCTCCAGAAGAAGTTCTTCCCACACTCCATACATTTGTATGGTTTCTCTCCCGAGTGGAGACTTTTATGATAAGCAAGTTGACTGTTCCTCCTGAAGGTCCTCCCACATTCTATGCATTTATAAGGTTTTTCTCCTGTGTGGACCCTCCTGTGGGAGGTCAGTTCACTGCTTCCCCTGAAACCCCTCCCACACTCCATGCATTTATAAGGCCTCTCCCCGGTGTGGATCCTTCTGTGGGAAGTCAGTTCGCTGCTCCTCCTGAAGCTCTTCCCACACTCCGGGCATTGGTAAGGTTTCTCTCCTGTGTGGATCATTTTGTGGTAAGTGAGCTGATAGCTCCACAGGAAGTTCTTTCCACACTCCATGCATTTGTATGGTTTTTCTCCCGCATGGAGTCTTTTATGGTAAGCCAGCTGAATGTTCCTCCTAAAGCTCCTCCCACATTCTATGCATTTATAAGGTTTTTCTCCTGTGTGGATCGTTTTATGGGAAGCGAGCTGATAGCTCCAGAAGAAGTTCTTCCCACACTCCATACATTTGTACGGTTTCTCTCCTGAGTGGAGTCTTTTATGATAAGCAAGTTGGCTGTTCCTCCTGAAGGTCCTCCCACATTCTATACATTTATAAGGTTTTTCTCCTGTGTGGACTCTCCTGTGGGAGGTCAGTTCACTGCTTCCCCTGAAACCCCTCCCACACTCCATGCATTTATAAGGCTTCTCCCCAGTGTGGATCCTCCTGTGGGAAGTCAGTTCGCTGCTCCTCCTGAAGCTCTTCCCACACTCCGGGCATTGATAGGGTTTCTCTCCTGTGTGGATCATTTTGTGATAAGTGAGCTGATAGCTCCACAGGAAGTTCTTTCCACACTCCATGCATTTGTACGGTTTTTCTCCTGCATGGAGTCTTTTATGGTAAACAAGCTGAATGTTCCTCCTAAAGCTCCTCCCACACTCGGAACACTTATAAAGTTTTTCCCCCATGTGGATCCTTTTATGGCAAGTCAGGTCATTGCTCCAGCTGAAACTCTTCCCACATTCCAGGCACTTATAGGGTTTCTCCCCTGTGTGGATCCTCCTGTGGGAAGTAACCTGGCTGCTGCTCCTGAAGTTCTTCCCACACTCTCTGCATTTGTAGGGTTTCTCCCCCATGTTGATTCTATCACGCAATGAAAGAATGAAAGTCCAGCTGTAACTTTTTTCATCTTCCTTGTTCTGATGCTCTTCTTCTTTAGTGTGGGTTCGATCATGTTCGTTTAAATCTGATTTTTCTCTGAATGTTTTCACACTTTTCCCAAAACACTTTGTCCTTTTTCCTTTGGAAAGGTGCAGGGCTGCTCTGTCTTGAATTTCATCACACTGAAGAGCAGAAAACTTTCTGCTTCCATCCTTTGACTGGTTTCTCTTGTGACTTTTTAGTTCCGTTTGGTCTCTTCCTTCTTTGCGTCTGAGAGCTTCTAGTATTTGCCTACAGCACAAGTTCTCTTGCCCAACAGTATCTTCAGAGAGAAAGAAAAAAGTGTGTGTTTAAAACTCACAGAAGGGGATAAAATCTCCAAGAACATGTAACGTGATTGAGAATCCCAATCCTGCAAATCCCAAAAACCTCGGCAATATTTTTATAGGCTATTCTGACCTACATAAAACCATCTGACTTAAAGCTTATCAAATTTAGAGACCTGTTGCAGGTTCCTATCAATTTTATTGGTATAAATTTGCATGGGATGGAAATTTATATTTCATGGGTAGTAGAAATAGTTTTAAAAGCCATTTATCTAAGACAATTCTTCATGTTGGGTTAGTATATTTGCCTCTTGCCATCGATGATTTTCTCTTTATTCTGCACTAGATATCTTTCCCCACACATTCTCTTCTTACCACCAAGTTCTTGTTTTAGATGGAGAACAATCTGAAGTCCTCACTCAATATATGTTTCCAGGACAAACAAAGCACCATGTGGTGTCAAAGTACGTGGTGTTTTACTTTCATTACAAAAAAACATTCCCAGGAAAACTAAAACTCTCAGCTCAGCCATAAAACACCAAGAAGGCCAAGTAATGTTTTTATCAGTCAAGAAAAGATCCTGAGAAGCAAGTAGAGTTCTGCATAGCAGAAGATAGTAACCCCCTAGGAAAAAGGTGGTCTATTAAAAAACCATTAAAATAAAAAAATATTAAAAATTGGTCTATTAAAAAACTATGTCTTTATAGTCCAGCCCCATAACCTCATAGTTACGCCTGACTTCACTAGGCTGTATCCAGTTTGCTCTATCCAATCACAAGGATCAGTTTTAATTAGTCAACAAAGGGAGGCTGTAGCCCCTCCCCTTTATAGGCTCATCTCTGCCTCTAGCACTGTCCCTCAACCAGTCTGCACTGCAGTGAAAGGTGCCTTGGAACCGCCAGAGGAGAATTTTTGCAGAGTGGATCTTCTCCTTCTCCCAGATATAAGGTGTGGTTGGGTTTAGGCCAGAGAACTGGTTCCACAAAATGCCTTTTCTGCATGCTTGTGCCCTTACCCAGGGAGGCCACATTCCTCAGGTTCTCCCTCATGACTTCCCCATGGAGGGCTTTTTGGTGGGGATTCAGCTGAGTCCACTCTTCCTTGGAGAAACACACAGCCACCTCCTCAAAGGATACAAGACCCTGGAAAATGAAGGGGGGGAAAAACTTTACTCCATTAGTAGTCCAGCAAGGCTTTGCATCTCATACCCTTTGTTCAACAAATTCCCCAAGCAAAGATTGGGTACGGATAGTAGTTTAAGAGAAAAGAATATATGTCGCTCAGTGCTGAGCTGAGCCGTTTGCTAGCAGACATTTCATTACTTGACTAGACAACATCATCAACACAAGTGAGTCTGAGGTTTTCTCTCTGTTTTTATACAGTAGCTTGCCCGGCCAGTGTTGGATGGTGGAGGGGGATGGTTTTCTCTTGATGGCTCCTGGATTACAGTATTGTTTTCTGATTGTCTGGTATGATTTTATTAACCCAAATTATAAAAATTTACTATTAAAGTGACTCCGGGCAGTTTACAGATAAGAAACTATGCAATCCATACAAAAAAAAAAACAAGATTAAAGAGTTAAAAAGAGGGAGGGAACATCCTTTAGCCACCAACCACCCCCAGAGTTGGGTACTGCTCTTGGATCCCTGTGCCAATTGATAAGAGCAAGCATGACTTGAAAGGGATCTCCTAATTCATTCTGGCACATTCCATTTCAGGCTGCTTAAACAGTAGTAACGCTGTTGAGTCCCAGGGGGAAAAGGGACTCCAAGTGATCCCCTAAATGTTTCTCTCCTACCTGAATTGGGGGTTCAGCCACTCTTTCAGTTCTACCAGGAAAAGGTGACGATCCTAGAAACAACAAAGGCATAGTATCATTGATTCCAACAAAGGCATGGGACTTCCATTGAGCTAAGGCAGAATTTCAAATATTACATGAAGAACTCAAGACCATATCAGAGCATTGATATATTTCTTGAGAATGTCAGGTTCTTTTGAAAGGCTCCCTTTACCTCCTGAGATGTCCCAAGTATCTTCTTGGGGGATCTCCCTGAAAGGCAGCTCTTGAGAGGCACCTGACAGATCCTTGCTCCCTTTAGGATGCCTGGGGATAGCTTCCAGAAAGGGCTGCTGCATCTGACATACCTGGAGATGGAAAAGAGAAATGAAGGTTCAGATAAAAATTTTCAACTTTGCACTCTGCAACCTCTTGATGCAGATGTGTTAGGAAACTGTCCACCAATTAGTTGAGTTGGCAATATATAAGCCAACAATGTATGTTTGTAGCTTTAAGACAAAATCACTGTATTGATTCCAATTGGTTGATTGTATTGCGGATTGCCATAAGAGGGAGCTAGAGATCATGGCTTGCTCTCTCTGACATTCTGTCTCTCTGACATTCTGTTGCTATCTAAGGTTCTCTGTTGTGGTTATACTTTGATATTTTCGTTTACTGGAAATGACAAAGGCAACCAGCAAGAAGACTTTGTAATTGGATATTCTTTGAACTGTAAAACTTATATGACCTGGACCGTTTATTGGACTGTGCTATTTCTTAAAGTAAACTTTAACTCAATTTAGTGTATCTGTGTGTGGCTGAATAATTATTCATAACTACTCTCATAAACGTTTCCGTGTGCATATCCTTGTTAATCAAGGGTTATTTTGTACATATCATAACATTGGTTATGGGCCCAGAGAGATATTGACAATCAGTGTGAATATACAGTTTCATATTCAGCCAGCTGATTGCGGTTTATTGTTAAACTACAAATGGCACAAAAACAGTCAACCAGTATATCACAGATAACCCGGTTGGATGGAACAAACTGTTTCCTGGTCTATGAAGCGCAGCCTACTTCTGCATAAAGACGGATTATGGACTGTAGTTAATAGTCCACCAGATGTAACAGCTTGGGACCCCTGGAATGATAAAGATAAAAAGAAAATAGCTGACTTTAACCGGGATAATGAAAAGGCTCTTCGTATAATTGGACTGACACTGAGTGATCAGCAGCTAGTCCATATTCGTGGTGGTAATCTGCTGCTAGATGTTGGGACATTTTGAAGAGGATTTATGTTCGAGATAGTGTGGGTCCACACATACACCTTACACGTAAACTGTTTAGAGCCCGTCTTATAAAAGGTAGCGATATGTTAGCTCATTTGAAGTTTATGAAAAGGACTTTACAAGATCTACAAGAAAAAGAGCTGATTTTCTCGGAGTTGCATCAAGTTTACATCATTCTTTCTTCTTTGGATGAAACTTATGATGATTATGTGTCTTCACTGGAAGTTTTAAACAGAGATGAACTTACATTGACTGGCATAACTGGAAGACTGTTAGAAGAGTCAAGAAAAAGGCAAGATAGAAGTCAACTGAGAGAAAGACAACCACAGGAAGAAAAACTGTCTTCAACTGCCTATATTGTTAGGAAATGTTTTTCTTGTGGGGCTAAAGATTATATAGCCAGATACTGTAAAAAGGGTAAGAAACAGAATGCTATTAATATACAGAGAGTTTATAAAGATGTTAGTTTAGCCATATCAAGTACAACTATAACTGTAAACTATGATATATGAGTAGTTGACAGTGGAGAATTGCAGTGTATAACTAAAAGTAAAGAGAGGTTTGTTAACATGACAAAGAGTAAACAACATTCTTCTGTATTCTCTACAGTGGTAGATTTGTCTTCTGTACAGATGCAGATAGATAAACTCCACAAAACATCCATAACAAAGTACTTTTATTGGTTCATCAGGTATCCTCATAACTCATATTTGTGATGAAGTTCTTAATGATCAATCCTTTGCATATCTGTCTTGTAGGTAAAAAGATGGTTTATCTCCTATCCTTTTTCTCCCATCTTGTAACGATAGTAGAACAGTTACCACGAGTCCATAAGTTCAGCCAAGAGTGGGAAAACTCCCCCAACCCATCGAGGGTCAATTTAATGACCAATTAGGATTACAGATGAGATCATGTGACATGCACTACATTTCCCAGGATACCTTAACTGCATTTACCATGATGCATTTCCTTAAGGGGACAGCTCACAACTGCTACCTAACTATCCAATTCCCATACACTGGCTGGACAGCACAAGCATGTATGAACAAGCTAATGGATTGAAATTGAGAGCATTTGGAGAAGGTACTGCATATTGTTCATGTATTAATGAACATTTACCAATGTTATATGTACCTAGAATGATATTTAACTTGCTATCTGTAAGAGAAATGGTAAAAGCAGGATTTCTTGTAACTTTTCAGGGAGATAAATGATAATAATATTGATGATAAGATAGTGGAGGAATCATCAATAGAAGAACCTTCTATGATTGTAGAAGACAAGGATTTGATAGGGGAAGTAAAGGAAGAGGACATGCCAACATGTACTGAGTTGCCTAGGAGGTCAACTAGGGGGAGATGTCCACGTGACAGATTTCAAGCAAGCATTGTATGTCAGGTTAGTACAGAACTTTCTAACTTCAATGAAATAAAACTGTATCCTACAAAGGATCAGGTAGCTTGGCAGGAATTATGAATAGGGAGTTAAAATCGTTAAAGGATTTAGAGGTGTATGAGGATGTAAAGTTACCACCAGGTGAGTGTGCAATAGATTGCAAATGAGTGTATAAGACAAAAACTGGTGTGAATGGGACTATTATCCATAAAGCAAGATTAGTTGCTCAAGGATTTGGTCAGTCAGATAAGGACTATGATGAAGTGTTTGCGTCTAGTCTGAGAGCAAATACATTGAGAGCAGCATTAGTTTGGGCAGCTAAGAATAAATGTAAAATAAACCATGTAGATGTTGAAACTGCATATCTACATGCACCTTTACAACATACCATCTATATGAAAAAGCCATTAGGTTTAAAGGATGATGGAAAAACTGATTATTGGAAATTAAAGAAAAGTCTTTATGGTCTAAAGAAATCCAGTTATGAATGGAATAAATGTATTGTAAAGAAATTAGTTTCAATAGGTTTTGAAGCTGGTATAGCTGATCCTTGTTTGTTCCAAAGAGAAAAATATGGTTTAATTTCTCTATTACTGCTATTTATGGATGACATAGCAATTATAACTAAAACTGAACAAGAAGCAAATGATATTGTTTATAGATTACAGAAAAAATTCAGGATTAGAAATTTAGGGGAAATTAAGCATTATTTGGGTCTTGATATAGTGAAAACGAATAAAATTTCACAAGCCAAGAAGATTAGCCAATTATTAAAATGCTGTAACATGGAGCATTGTAAATCTGCTAAGTCACCAATGAGTAAGGAATTTACATATAGTGATATCAAAAGTCCTATGTTTGATAAGGAAATATATCAATCCTTAATCGGTAGTCTATCATACCTGGGTAATTGGTCTAGACCAGATATATCTTACAGTGTAAACCAATTGGCTAGGTATAACGCTGAACCAAATGAAAGGCATTGGCAAGCAGCTAAGCGAATAATTAGGTATTTAAAACACACAATCAATTATTCATTATATTTAGAATCAAGTAATGAATTAGTGTTAACTGCATATGCTGATGCAAGTTTTGCAACTGATATAACTCGTAAGTCAACATCAGGTATAGTGATAATGTTGGGTAATGTTTTAATAGGATGGAAATCTATTAGGCAACAACTTATTAGTTTATCCATTATGGAAGCGGAATTCTCATGTTTATCATTGATTGTACAGAATTGATATATTATAAACAATTGTTGAAGGTTATTGGAATTTATGTATGTGATCCGTTTATTGTTTATGAAGACAATCAATCTGCAATTAATATGGCTACTAATTTAGCTTTTAAAAAAAAGATCTAAACATACTGATTTGAGATATTTGAACATTGGACAGTGTGTTCAAAATAAATTAATTCAGTTAGAATAGTGCATGACTGAACATAATATTGTAGATCATTTCACGAAAGCTCAAGGTGCAATTAAGCATAAAGAGTGTTGTGAGAATTATGGTTTAAACATGTAATGTATTATATATTGACCTACTGAAAAGCGAGAATGTTAGGAATCTGTCCACCAATTAGTTGGGCTGACAATATATAAACCAACAATGTATGTTTGTAGCTTTAAGACAAAATCACTCTATTGATTCCAATTGGTTGATTGCATTGTGAATTGCCATAAGAGGGGGCTAGAGATCATGGCTTGCTCTCTGACATTCTGTCTCTCTGACATTCTGTTGCTTATGCTATTTTTGTTTACTGGAAATAACAAATAACAAAGGCAACCAGTAAGAAGACTTTGTAATTGGATATTCTTTGGACTGTAAAACGTATATGACCTGGACCATTTATTGGATGTGCTATTTGGGTGCTAAACAAATAATTCCCTCAACACTGTTCAACTATTACAAAGTCTGCACTACTATTACTGCTAATCTTCTCATCACTCCTTCTCACCCATCCCCTCCCATTTGTGATTATAGGACTGTAACTTTGTTCCTTGTATCCTTACAATTTGTATTGACTGTTTCCTAGTATGGTTTGATTGTTCATTGTACCCTATGACTATCATTAACTGTTGTATGTTATGATTCTTGATTCTTAACGAATGTATCTTTTCTTTATGTATACTGAGAGCATTTACACCAAGACAAATTCCTTGTGTGTCCAATCACACTTGGTCAATAAAGTATTCTATTCTATTCCATTCCATTCCATTCTATTTTTAAAGTAAACTTTAACTCAATTTAGTGTATCTGTGTGTGGCTGAATAATTATTCATAACTACTCTCATAAACATTTCCAGATGCATATCCTTATTAACCAAGGGTTATTCTATACGTATCATAACAAGATGGAACAATGGAGCAACTGTCCCAAATACATATTCTGGGGAAAAATGAAGAAAATGCTCAATTCAAAGATACTCTTGATTAATGCAAAGCTTCAGAGAGGATGTTCTCTCACCTGCAGCTCTCCCAGCTGCTGCTTCTCTGCCTGGCTCAACAGAAAGCCTTCGGCCAGGGCCACCGCCTGAGCGCTGGTCTCTGCTCCACACTCTCGCACCCAGCTGGCCATCTCTGCAGGAAGCACGGCCAGCAACTGCTCCAGGATCACCAGATCCAGCATCTGTGCCTTGGTCTTCTTCTCTGGCTGCAGCCAATCCTGGCAGAGCTGATAGAGGCGGCTGCACATCTCCCGCGGGCTCTTGCCCCACAGGTCCAAGGGCAGGAGGCCGACCTTCTCCCTGGTGGTTTCCTGCAAGGCGTCCCGCAGCTCCTCCGCCTTCTCCCAGAGGGCTTCCTTCAGGGAGGAGTTCTGCAGGGCACTCCTCAGGGAGTCCACCTGGGCCAGTAGAGTCTCCGTGTGCGTCAGCGTGTCTGACCAGAAGGACAGTGCCTGCGTCTCCAGGGCCGCTGCTTTCTCCCATAAGAGATGCGCCTCCTTCACAGGTGCCTCCTGGGCAGCTCTTCGCAGGGATGCCTCCCCCTGCCCCAGGGGCACCTGCAGGAGGGTCCGGCGAAAGGCTTCGGCTTCTCTCCGGGCCGTCTCAGCCTCCTCCAGCGGGCAGGCCCACAAACCCTTCTCCAGGCAAGCCACCTCCCAGCAGTCCGTCTTCCGCAGCAGCGCCTCGGCCTTTTCTAGCATCGGCTGCAGCCCTTCCAGCGACGCCTCCTGCAGGCCGGTGCGCAGCCCCTCCAGTTCCCTCCGCAGCGCCTCGGCGCTCTCGGCCCAGCCTTCTTCCTCCAGCGCCTCTCGCAGGGCCAGCAGTTGCCGGGCCCTGATGCGCCCTTCCTTCCGAACCGCGCGGCCCAACTCCCGCAGGCTCTCCCACAGCTGGTCGTCCAGGAACGCCGCCAGGGCCACTTCCAGCTTCCGCGCGGCGCACACAGGCCGCCCCCGACCCTCGGCCGCCTCCAGCTCAACCACCACGCCCAGGAGCGCCTCCCGCAGAGCCGCCACCTTCTCCACCGAAGTGGTGGGCGCGGCTGCGGCTGCTGGCTCGGCCGGCATCGGCAGTTCTTTGTCCTCCCTCGGTGCCGCCTCCTCTTTGGCCAGGGCCGGCGGCGCCGCAGATCCCCCGCCGCACGCGGCGGACGCGGCCACTCCACTCGTACCGCCGCCGGCCTTTCTACGCCGGGCCCGCCGGGCCGCCTCGCGCTCGCCGCGCGCCTGGAACCAGCGGAGCAGCGCCATCTCCAGCCTCAGGAAGCCCTGGAGCCGCTGCTGCTCCGCCTCCGAGAGCGCCGCGTCCCGGGACAGCAGGGTGTCCCTGCCTCGGCGGGCCTCGCTCAGCTGCGCCCGGAACCGCTGCAGGTTCGGCTGGCCCAGGTTGACCTCCCAGCGCCAACGCGCCCGCACCGGCTCCGACACCCGCTCCGCCAGCAGAGCCTCCACCTCGGCCAGCCGCTCCGGGGAAACCTCCGCCGCCGCGACCCCCGGAACCGCCATCGCCGTTGCGCCCCCCTCCCCCTCCCCCCGGCCGCGGGAGTGCGCACGGCAACCCTGCTTGGGGACGGAAGCGGAGCGGGGCGGGGCAACCCTGAGCCCCGCCCTTCCGCCAATACCGCGCCCTGCCTTTTGGCTTCCGCTCCGCCCCTTCAACAGCCAATTCCTGAGACTTCAATTCCCAGAATTCCCCCGTCAGCCGCCCGAGGGCATCTCGCTCCGCTTCCCGAGACTTCTGAACATGCCGACACGCGAATAAAAGGCCTCCCGCGGTGCAGCTTCCCGGCGCTGCCTTTCCCATAATGAAGGCTACGCAGGGACCTTCTACACCACCACTTGGCGGTCAAAAAAGTCGAAATGGTGACCCACACGGCCTCTTTCATCTGTCCAGCCTGAGAAACCGATTAAAATCTGAAATGAAAGGCCTTTTTCCCCCGGTGGTTCGTCCCTCATCCCGATTCGGTTCAGGCGGATCTCCTCACGGGGCATCCGTCCTTTTTCGCCCGTTTCTGCTTCTGGGCGCCTAGGTCAATTTTCGGGCCAATTTTACCTCAGGAAAGAATTCAGTATTATTCTGCCTCCCTTTCTCAAATCACCGTCTCCCTATTCTATGCTGAGGTAACCTGAGGTAAGAACAAAAAGCAGGTAACTTTATAGAGATCAGATATGGCATTACTGTACATACACAACGTATGAGGTAACTTTAAAGTTCATAAAATGAGGTATCAGCTTGAAACTGGCCAAAGAGAAGGTGGGGAACAGCCAAGTTAAGCTCGAAACCAGGAATCAAATTAGCTTTTATCTCGTTTGACAAGGATGCCCTCATTTTGGGTCTTTTTCTTTTGAATAAATGTGAAAATATCCAATTTAATGGCTGGAGAAGGAAAGGGGCTAAAGGTCCCAAACACCCAGTTGTGGCTGATTGAGGGCGGGGCTCCCACCGGAGGGGATCTGTGCTCTGGTTGCTGTAAGTGGAAAGGTGGCGTTTCCCTTTTTCCCACCTTTTTCTTCTGTGCTGTTTTAGATTTACCTCAGGATATTCCTGTCTTCCCTGCTGCGAATGTAGATGCTAAATACATTTATTTATATAAAACTAAGAGTTTCTGTCAGTGTCTCCCACTTCCTTGGACAGTTGCTATGCAATTCCTCCATATTAAATCTCTTCAGTTGCACCTTCCAGTTGAGTGTTTCCTTCCGGTTTCAATGATTACACTAATGTCACACCAACCTTTGGGTTCCACCTTTACCTTGTTTCTCGTGCTTTGAGCATCTGTGCAAAGGCATCTGAATCCCTTTTTGACTGAATATGATTTCTATATCTCCTGTTTTGTGTCTTGAGTTCCCCTTTTTTCTTCCAATTTGGTGGATTCCCCTGAGATTTCAGCTTCAATTTAATTTCTAAAACTTCCTCTCTCTGTCTCACTTTCAAGCCTGGTATGAGGGGGTCAAGAATTAAGAGGCGGGCTCTTGGGGATAGGGTAGGGGGTGGCAATTAGGATTGAGAAGATCAGGCAGATCCTTGGATGATCCCTCTTGATCCCCGCTTCAGCAAATGCTCCGGATGGGTGTCTGGGTGAGCCCCCCAAAGAGATTCTTTAAAAGGTCTGTTCCAGCTGAGAGTACTTTGCTAACAATGTTTCTCAAGGGATTGTTTTTAATAACTGTTAATTCTATAATGCTGAAGAACATTCAATATTTTATTTCTAATTTAAAACAGGGATCTAATCTGGTTGCCATCCTGACAAAGAACAACATTTCAGGTGTGGGTTTTTGTATCGGGAACGTTAAAGATCTTTGTGGAATAGCTAAAAGCAGTGGCTTTACAAAGTGAAAATCTTGACTATTTGTTTGAACAAGAAATGCAAATTCTGGAAGAGAAAAAATATTTCAGCAACAAAATGGATAGAGCAATCAGTGAAAATTGAAGTTTTAATCTGGCATTTTATTAAAAACATCTTTAACTCATATAGATTTTTTTAGTAGGTAAACAGATTACCAGATGGCATGAATCATTTTTATGGCCCAAAATTAACCTAATTTTAGACAAAAATGTACTGATAATATTTTGGGGTTCCAATTTGATGAGATGGGAGTTGCCGGAGAGAGATTTTCATTCACTTCTGGATCCACTAGTGAATTGCAAGATTTTTCTTTTCTTTTTAAAGACCCCCCCAGAGACACAACTTTCTCCTTCTGTCCATCCAGGAATTGACAGAGCCCTGGTGCCTGAAGTCCTAAGCCCGATACAAATCCTCGGGGGATGGGACCCCTACCCGGACTGTGGGCTGAAGCAGGAGATCCTATACCATTTCAGGATCTATTGATATTCCTATAGAATCACTTTCAAGACAAGTGACTATCAAGTCTCTTTTTTAAAATGTCCATTGATGAAGTAATTGCAATATCTGAAGGAAAACTGTTCTACTGGTTAATTGTCTTCACTTTAAGGAAGATTCTCATTAATTTGAGGTTGCTTCTCTCCTTGATTATTTTACAAGCATTATTTCTTGTCCTGCCGTCTGCTGTTTTGGAAAATAAATTGGCCCCTTCCTCTTTGTGGCAGCCTCTCAAGTACTGGAATACTGCTATGTCACTCTTAATCCTTCTTTTCTGCAGACTAGCCACACCCAAATCATTTGTTATAGTCTTCAGGCCGTTATTCATCTTAGCGGTTCTTCTTTGCACTTTCTCCAAAGTCTAAACATCTCTTTTGTAATGTGATGATCAAATCTGGATGCAGTATTCCAGATGGAATACTAAATAATACTAAATAATAAAATAGTACTAATACATCACATGATTTTGATTCAATACATATTTATATAATCAAGGATTATTGTTATAGGTGAAATTTGGTTATTACACTTGAGAATATAAAGAGCCGAACTGAAGCCATTTTGTGTTCACAGTTTGAACTTTTAAAGCTCAGAACAGCTATGAAATGTGTTTTCTGCTAGGAATAATACAATATTGTATTACTATGTAATTGGTGTAAGTTAGAGGTATGTGCTGGGGCGCTCTGACATTATAAATGTCACATTAAGGAATATTAATGTTTTCTTATAATTTTCTGGAATTTGACAAACAGGAAATATGAATATGTTGGAAGTTTTCCATGGAAGGTTGTATAACATCCATATATGGGAAACAGGAAGTGTTATGTAACCATGTACTTTGATAAACCTATATAAGCTGTATTCACTAAATGGAAGTGTCTCCTTCCTCCTAGAAAAAAAAAAATTTCTGGAGAACAGTGGTCCATACTGCAGTATTTTCCCTAATAAAGCATCCTATGGATCAGATTATCAAAAGTGTGTTGATTCATTTTTATATGCTTCTAACATTTATATTAGCTTTTTTGGCTGCCGCCACACACATAGCTAATTCATGTTTAAGTGATCATCTGTTCGGACTCCCAACGTCCCTCTCACAGTTACTGTTTTTGAGCCAGGTTTCCTGTAATATTTTTCCTGTCCAGGTGTAAAATTTACTTTTCTCACCTTTAAGTTTCATTTTGTTGGATTCAATCTTGTCTCATTTGGATCAGAAAGGCACAATATACATAGACGTACAAATCTAGAGACATGATAGGTAGGTGGTTAGACTGCAGTACTACAGGCTCATTGTCCACATCCGAGAGTTCGTTCCTGACCAATTCATGGTTGATTCATCCTTCTGAGGTTGCTAAAATGAGGACCCAGATTGTCGGGGACCATAATGCTGACTTTGTAAACTGCTCAGAAAGTGTGGTAAAGCATTGTGGAGTGGTATATAAGTCTAAGTGGAATTGGCTGTTGCAATAGTTTCTCCCAAGCATGGATCCTTTTAAGAGAAGATGATCATTCTGAGCAAAACTCTTTCAACATTCCATGCATTTATATGGCTTCTTCTGTGTGGATCATCTTATGAGAAATAAGATTACGTTTTTGAGCAAAGGTCTTTCCACACTCCATACATTTATATGGCTTCTCCCCTGTGTGGGTTCTTTTATGGGAAATAAGATTACCTCTTTCAGCAAAGGTCTTTCCACATTCCATGCATTTAAATGGCTTCTCTCCTGAATGGATCTTTTTGTGTCTTCTAAGACCACTGCCATGAGTAAACATCTTTCCACACTCCATGCATTTATACGGCTTCTCTCCTGTGTGGATCATCTTATGGGAAATAAGAGTAAATCTTCGAGCAAAAGTCTTTCCACACTCCATACATTTATACGGTTTCTCTCCTGAGTGGATCATTTTGTGTCTTCTAAGTCCACTGCCATGACTAAACGTCTTTCCGCACTCCATGCATTTGTACGGCTTCTCTCCTGTATGGATCATCTTATGGGAAATAAGATTACCTCTCTCAGCAAAGGTCTTTCCACACTCCATGCATTTAAATGGTTTCTCTCCTGTGTGGAGTGTTTTGTGGCTTCTAAGGCCACTGCTCCGAGCAAAGGTCTTCCCACACTCCATACATTTAAATGGTTTCTCTCCTGTGTGGAGCATTTTGTGGCTTCTAAGGTCACTGCTCCGAGCAAAGGTCTTCCCACACTCCATGCATTTATATGGTTTCTCTCCTGAGTGGATCTTTTTGTGGCTTGTAAGTCCACTGCGATCAGTAAACGTCTTTCCACACTCCATGCATTTATATGGCTTCTCTCCTGTGTGGATCTTTTTGTGGATAGTAAGTCTACTGCTCAGAGCAAAGGTCTTTCCACATTCCATGCATTTAAATGGTTTCTCTCCTGTGTGGATTTTTTTGTGAATAGTAAGTCTACTGCTCAGAGCAAAGGTCTTTCCACACTCTGTGCATTTAAATGGTTTCTCTCCTGTATGGATCTTTTTGTGGATAGTAAGTCTACTTTTCAGAGCAAAGGTCTTTCCACACTCCATGCATTTATATGGTTTTTCTCCTGAGTGGATCATTTTGTGGCTTTTAAGTCCACTGCCATGAGTAAATGTCTTTCCACACTCCATGCATTTATACGGCTTCTCTCCTGTGTGAATCATCAGATGGGAAATAAGATTGCCTCTTAAAGCAAAGGTCTTTTCACATTCCATACATTTAAACGGTTTCTCTCCTGTGTGGATCTTTTTGTGGATAGTAAGTCTACTGCTCAGAGCAAAGGTCTTTCCACACTCTATGCATTTAAATGGTTTCTCTCCTGTGTGAAGCTTTTTGTGGATGGTAAGTCTTCTACTATAAGCAAAGGTCTTTCCACACTCCATGCATTTATATGGCTTCTCCTCTGTGTGGATAATCTTATGGGAAATAAGATTACGTTTTTCAGCAAAGGTCTTTCCACACTCCATGCATTTATACGGCTTCTCTCCTTTGTGGATCATCTTATGGGAAATAAGATTACGTTTTTCACCAAAGGTCTTTCCACACTCCATGCATTTATATGGTTTCTTCCCTGTGTGAATTCTTTCATGGGAAGTAAGTGTACTTCTATGAGCAAAGGTCTTTCCACACTCTATGCATTTATATGGTTTTGCTCCCGAGTGGATCCTTTTATGGGAAATAAGATTACTGCTATGAGCAAAGGTCTTTCCACACTCTATGCATTTATATGGTTTCTCTCCGGAGTGGATCCTTTTATGGATAGTAAGTTGCGTGCTTGTTCTAAAACATTTTCCACATTCCGAACATTTATAAGGCTTCTCTTTTGCGTCAATCACTTTTTGAGATGTAAGGACGTTATTCTGAAGAGAAAGAATGAATGTCCCATTGTAATTCTGTCCGTTGTTTCGTCTATTAGCATCTTCTCCTTTGTTTTGGGTTAAATACTGTTCATTTACTTGTACTTCAGCTTTGATTAGCTTCACAGTTTTTCCAGTATATTTTTTCCTCATTTTCTCTTGTTGGGCAAGAAAGTCTTGCATTGGAGCATCAGTGGAAGATGAGCTTTCCTGATTCCAATTCTTTGGCTGCTTTCTCTCATGGCTTTCGAATTCCATTCGAATTCCAAAGTTCTCTGTTCCATATTTAGCACTGATCACTTGGGACAGTTCAGAGGAATCTTGATTCTCCTGCCCATTATTACCTTCAAAGCAAAAGGAAAATGGACAAGGTTAGAGAAAAAGATCAAAGTGTAGAAAGTCAAGCAAATTTCCTTCTGAATTTCTCCGAAATTCCATTAGGTTGTATGTTTGCATACCTACAGTGATGTGATACAGCCGTAATTGTTTCTATATTCATGAGTCATGAAAGCTTTGAAAATATCTAGAAAACATCTCTTTCTTTACAATTGTCTATATATAAATATATATATATATATATATATGCAAATCTCACTCAGAATCAGTTTTGAGTTAAGGAATAGAATACAATAACAGAGTTGGAAGGGAGGTTGGAGGTCTTCTAGTCCTGCTTAGGCAGGAAACCTACACCATTTCAGACAAATCGTTATCCAACATCTTAAAATCTTCCAGTGTTGGAGCATTCACACCTTCTGGAGGCAAGTTGTTCCACTGATTCTTCTAACTATCAGGAAATTTCTCCTTAGTCCTAAATTGCTTTTCTCCTTGATTAGTTTCCACCCACTGCTTCTTGTCTTATCCTCAGGTGCTTTGGAGAATAGCTTGACTCCCTCTTCTTTGTGGCAGCCCTAGATATCGGAACACTGCTATCATGCCTCTCCTAGTCCTTCTTTTCATTAAACTAGACATACCCATTTCCAGTAACATTTCTTTATGTTTTAGTCTCCAGTCCGCTAGTCATCATTGCTCTTCTAGAGTCTCAACATCTTTTTTATATTGTGGCGACCAAAACTGGATGCAGTATTCCAAGTGTGGCCTTACCAAGGCATTATAAAGTGGTAATAACACTTCAAGTGATCTTAATTCTATCCCTGTTTATGCATCCTAGAACTATGTTAGTTTTTTTGGCAGCTGCTGCACACGGCGTGCTCATATTTAAATGGTTGTCCACTAGGATTCCAAGATCCCTCTCACAGTTACTGCTCTTGAGCAAGGTACCACATATACTGTGCCTGTGCATATGTTTTTTGTCTAAATGTAGAATCTTACTTTTTTCACCATTGAATTTCATCATAATCAGGGAAAACATCTATGGAGGAATTAGGAGAAAATGTAAGATTTATTGAGCACAGCAGTACTTTAGGCCTCTGTTCTTTAAAGGACTGAAGACTGCACGAGATCCAGGGCAAAAGTCTTTTAAAATGAAGAGGTCTTCCCTCTCTTTGAAAAGCATTTTGCCCTGGATCTCATGCAGGCCTTGGTTAGCACAGAACAGAGGCCTAAAGCACTGTAGTACGAAATCACGTGAGATCAGTAGTGCTAGATTTCCCACTACTGATCTCATGTATCTCTCACTACTTTACGCCCCTTTTTTCTACGAATGCACGGAAATATGCAAGGGAACTGATGGCTCGCCACATTGTTGCAAGGTACCGTATTTTTCGAATTATAAGATGCACCTAGATTTAGAGAAGGAAAACAAAATAAAAATAGTTTTTGGCCTCGGTGCATCCCATTTTTGGCCTCCCCAGTGTCCAGAAGCACTCTACATGCCAAAAAATGGGCCCGTTTTTGGCCTCCCAAACCCTCTGTGTGGGCCCATTTCTGGCCTGCAGAGTGCTTCTGGATGGCTGGGAGGGCAAAAACGGGGCACACGGATGGTTTGAGAGGCCAAAAAGAGGCCCATATTCGCTCTATAAGACGCACAGACATTTCCACCCAATTTTTTGGGGAGAAAAGTGTCTTATAGTCTGAAAAATATGGTAAGTCCCAGCGAGTTGGGTGGGAGAATAGGTAGGGCGAATGTTGCAGCAACTCTGCTGTCATTCATAAGTGAACGATCGCCGTGGTGCTGCAACACTCATAATTTCAGGACTGGGTCTCAAGTACTTGGGGGAGGGCTGGTTGTAACTTGAAACAGTCGCTAAGTGAACTGTTGTAACTTGGGGATTGGCTGTACCCTACAATCGGGTGGGATTCCAAAATTCCAGCAACCAGTTTGTTGCCCAGTTACTGGGTAGGCATGGCCATAGTGGGCGTGGCCTCATGGAACTTCTTGTTTCCGGCTTCCAGTGGATTGGGAGAATGCTCTTCCATGGCCTACAGATGAAAATTCTGTTCTCACACAATTTGGGGAGATTTCAGAGGACAATGACAACAATCTCCTTTTATACGATCTCCAGAGGACACATAAAAGCACACCTCCTTCTTTTCAGCTTCCACAGAGAAGGTCAAATAGAAATAGGAAAATACAATAAGAATGGCATAGAAAGCATCTAAGCAAAGAGATATTGGAGCACGACAAGGCCAGATCCTTTCCTTTTCCCACCCAGGAGAAAATATCTGATCAGTGGTTATTAAATAAAAAACCATAATCTTTCTTCTTGATTGGGGACTAGAAAACTCTTACCCAGAGAGATCATGTTCCTATGGTTTTCAAGCATGACTTCCCAATGCAGTGATTTCTGGTCAGGATCCAGCTGAGACCATTCCTCCTCAGAAAAATACACAGCCACCTCCTTGAAGGACACAAGACTCTCCTGAACACAGAAAAAAGAACACAACAGGAAGATTTGCAAGATCTGTTCATCATTGATTTAGACAAGAGGATAGAAGGGGAACTCATCAAATTTGCAGACAAGACCAGATTGACAGGAATACCAACATTCCAGAAGATCAGCTCAGAGATACAGAAGGATTGACAGATTGGGCCCCATCTAACAAAAGTAAATCAACAGTGAGAAATGTAAGGTTCTACATTTAAAAAAGAAAAACCAAATGCACTAACATAGAATAGATGATACTTGGCTCAATAGTAGTAAGTGCAAAAGGGATCTTGGAGTCCTAGTGGACAACCACTTAAACATGAGACAGCATTATGTTTCAGTTGCCCCCCAAAATACTCTCAACAGAATCATAGGCTGCATTAAGAGGGATAGAATGAAGATGACATGAAGTGTTAGTACCACTTTACAATGCTTTGGTAAGACCACACTTGGAATATTGCGTCCAGTTTTGGTTGTCAGATGTAAAAAGATCTTTAGACTCTAGAAAGAGTATAGAGAAGAACAACAAGACCTATTAGTGGTCTGGAGGCTAAAACATATAAAGAACAGTTGCTGGAACTGAGGATGTCTAGATTCATGAAAAGAAGGACTAGTGGGTGACAAGATAGCAGTGTTCCAAGAAGCAATGGATGGAGACTATTCAAGGAGAGAACCAATCTGCAACTAAAGAGAAATTTCCTGACAGTGGGAACAATTAATCAGGGGAATGACTTGGCTCCGGAAATTGTGGGTGCTCCAATACTGAAGGTTTTTATGAAGAAACTGGACAGCCATTTATCTGAAATGTTGTAGGGTTTCTTGTATGAACAGGGAGTTGGACTAGAACATTGGTCGCCAGCCAGTGGGCTGGGGACCATTGGTGGTGCGTGAGAAAATTTTGGTGGTCCGTAGAGAAATGTACCCCTCAAAGCACCCGCTGGCCCCCACCCTTTGGCCGACCGCAAACCTTGAGTAGACCATGCAAGCTGGAATTGGGAGGTAAGACAAACGAGGGGGGTGGGGGGTGGGAGGGAAATCCTTCCCAGGATGGCTTGCTGACATTGGTGGGAAAGACAGTCCCATATTCCAGAGCTGTAGTAGTCACAGGACTGGCCCTTTGTTCATCTCAGATCAGCTCCTCCAGTCCATGGCAGGCTGGTGCACCCGGGTGAAGGAGCATTTGCTTCGGGATGACTAAAGGGCCAGTCCTGTGACTATTGCAGCTCTGGAATATGGGATCGACTTTCCCACCAATGTCAGCAAGACACTGTCAGTCAAAATTCATATTAGTGTCCGTGGGATTTAAAATTTTGAGTTTGGTGGTCCCTGAAGTCCAAAAGGTTGGCGATCCCTGGACTAGAAGACCTCAAGATACCTATCAACTCTATTATTCTGTTCCATTGTTCCCAAATCAGAGATATGCATTAAGTTAAATGACTGTGCGTCACACAAGTCCTAATTTTAGGTGAGAAAATGAGCAAATCTGAAAATTGCTTTCACTGAAGAAATATTTGGGGAAGATTTTATCAAGTTCATTGATTCTACAAAACCTTCAGTGCCTTTCAGCAAAGTAATCCACTTCTGGATCAACTGATCTATCGCTCTGTCTATCATTGATTGACCTAGTAATCTGAGCCATTGGCTGAAAGGAAGAAAAGAAAGAAGAGGAAATTCGCAGGGAAAGTAATTTTTCAGCTGTTGCAAAAATAGGAAGGTTTGCTCTCTTAAACAAGGCGTAAATCAGAGGACTGGAAATTATTTTGTAGCCCAAAGTACCATGATTATAGGTTCAACACGGCCACTCCCTTTGGACTTTATAATAGTCTGCTTTATTTTTTATTACGATTTGCTTTATTTAGAACAGGTTATAAATAAGGCTTTTAAAAAATGGTAATGTGGCAATGTATTTATTTTTCATTAGCCTTTCAAAATTCCCGAGTCAAAGAAAAAAAAAGGCAGGGGGAGGGGGGGGGGGGGCTTTAGCAGTTCCTGCCACTGTGATAGGTTTATTCCTACTTCTTGAAGTACTTTTTAAAATATTACTTCTTGTAAACTCCAAGTTGGAGGAGAACCTAGCACAAGATAAGCAGAGGAAGCTATGCTGGCTGACGGAAACTTGAACCTGCTATTCTGTTCTCCATGTTGTGGAAAAACATGAAAATAATCCAGGACAAGGAAGGGGGAAAAACAGAAGGAGAAAGCCCTCTGCATACCCGCTTCACTTCCTGAGGGGAGAATAGAAAACTAATATCTTTTCCCTTTCTTACTTGATTTGGAGCTTCAACCACTGTTTGATCACCGTCATAAGAACCAGAAAGCTTCGTTCTTTGTTTCTCTGTAAGGAATAAATAATTTGCAAATGCATGATTAACAAAGGAGGTAGGAAGGAGGTATTCTATAGGAGAGAAGAGAGAGCGAAGGTAAGACAGATGGGTAATCGGAGGATCTTCCATTACCTCCTGAGGTGTTCTGACTTGGACCTTCCCAAGGAATCGTCCTGAAAAATAGCTCCTGAGGGGGATTTGATGGGTTCTTCTTTCCCTCAGGATCTCTGATCTCCACAGTGCAGCACTTCAAACAGGAGGAAGGAAGAAGCAGAATTAATATGTCACATGACACAAAGTGGATTCAGAACACAACCTCAAGGCCCCCAATATCCATCCGTGTGGCTGAATGAGAAAACAATGGAACAATAGCACTTAGACTTATATATAGTGCTTTACAGCCTTCTCCAAGCAGTTTACAGAGTCAGCATATTGCCCCCAACAATTTGGGTCCTCATTTTACCCACCTCGGAAGGATGGAAGGTTGAGTCAACCTTGAGCCTAGTTGGATTTGAACTGCCAAACTGTAGGCAGCTGGCTGCATAAGTAGCTTGAAGTACTGCACTCTAACCATTGCACCAGAGGCTCCTACAAGAACTGGTGAATTGCCACATATTAAGAAAGTGGGAGAAGTTTGGGAAGGAGGGATGAAGCATTCAAACACTATTTATTCCCTTCCAAGCTCCCTAAAGTCTCCCACCTGCCACTGGAGAGGCTCCTTCTGCTCCTCTGCCTGGCTTAGGAGGAAGCCTTCCGCCAGGGCCACTGCCTGGGAGCTGCTCTCTGCTCCACACTCCCGCACCCAGTCCTCCATCTCTGGAGGCAGAAGGAACAGGAGATGCTCCAAAACCACTAGGTCCAGCATCTGGGCTTTGCTGTGCTTTCCTGGTCTCAGCCATCGCCTGCACAAGTCATGAAGTCGGCTGCAAAGTCTTCGGGGACCCTCAGCCTCCCGGTATTGGATGAAGTTCCAGGGCAGAACTTCTGAAGGGAGGATGGTTTCCTCCTGCAGGACCTTCTGCCCGGTTCTGGTCCATTTCTCCTCACAGCTCCCAGGATGAAGAACTTGAGAGCCTTTTCCGCTCCTCTCCTTGGCCAAAGAGGGTGTTTCCATCCTTCCTGTCTCCGGCAGAGCAGCTCCAAAAGGCTCCAGGGACTTTGGGGGGGTCTCCAGGGGCCTCTTCCTTTACAGGACCATTTCTGGGGCCGCAGGATGGATCCCTGTCTGTTCTTCTGCTCTATTCCTCCCTTCCTTCCCCGCAAAGAAAATCCTGGCTTGCAAAGGCTGCCAAGGGCTCCGAAGTTCCGGATCTGCGAGGAAGAGAAAAACCGATGTCCGGGATCAGACAGGGGGATTCAGCCCCTGGACTCCCTTCCCCCAACCTGCCGCAGCTTCAGAAGGCTCCTCACAATGCAGGCCCAGCCCCCCCCAAACAGGGTCGGGAAGGAGGCAGTTGAAGAGGCCGACCCCGCCCCCGCTTCTCGCCCCCTCCGGAGAGAGGATCGGGACCTCGGGGAGCCTGGTGCGAATCCTGCCTCCTCCTCCTTCTTCCCTGGCTTCTCTTCTCTGCCGCTGGGCCTCCGCCAGACTCCTCCCCACTTGCATGCAGAGGTCGGCTGGGGAGCATGGGACCGGGAAGAGCCCCCTCCCTCACCAGGGTCACGACTGAATGTCCCCGCCCCCCCGCCAGACTCTCCCGCAGCCTCAACGCCGCCTGCGCAGCCCCAGGTGTTGAGGAAAGCGAGTACGGAGTCCTAGAGAGGAAAGCAGTGATATCACTTCCTTCGCCACCGCCTCTCCAAAGGCAGCCGTGACGTTCGCCCTCCAGTGGCCTGGAGTTCCCTTCCCTTGGCGGAGAACGCCACCTAGTGGATTTGGGGAAAGAGCCAGGGTGGTAGAAAGGGCGGGAAAGAGGAGCGGACAGGAGGGGGAAGGAAAAGGGCGGGGATAATGGGTTTGGGAGTAGCGGGAAAGGCCCTCTCCATGGCTCCGTCTGACAAAGGCTTCGAGTCTGTGGTTCTTTCCCCCTTTTATATGAACCCAAATGCCTCGAAGGAGGTTTTCGTCTTTCTTCTGTGGCGTTTCTAGAACAGTTTGGTTATTTCTTATCTATAAAGTGCAACTCCACCTTCGCCTCTTCCATTAAGTCTGCTTCTATATTTATATAGAGGAGAAATTTTCTTTCTTGCAGCCCCTGAAATATTGGAAGATGCCACCATGTCTCCCCTCGTCCTTCTTGTCCTCAGACCAGACACACCAAGTTCCAGCAACCGTTTTTTAAATATTTTTTAATCTCCATCTTTATTGCTCTTTTCTGCTCTTTCTGGAGTCTCAAGATGTTCTTTACTTATTTATTATAGAAAACACAAAGAAAAATAGGAAATTAAGGGAAGGAGAAAGAGGGGAAAAGAAAGTCTGCGGTACAAGAGAAAAAAAAGAAAAGATTTTTTTTTTTTAACACAGTTCAAGATTTTTAAAAAAAAACATTCCAGCCTGACAATTCAATTTAATGGAGAAAAGCAAAGTCATTTTGGGTCTGTTCCTTTTGAACCCTTTAAATGTGAAAATATCCCATTTAAATGCTGGAGAAGGAAAGCGCACAAAGGTCTCAAACACCCCGTTGTGGCTGAATGAGGGAGGGGCTCCCGCCTGAGGGGATCTGCGATCTGATTGGTTGCTGAGGATGAAAAGGGGGCGATTCCCTTTTTTCCCCGCCTTTTTCTTCTCTGCTGTTTGAGATTTACCTTAGGATGTTCCTGAAGCGTCTTTCAAGGAGGGGAACCGCCTTTTTCTCCCCTGAAGCGAAGCGGCGCCTCTCCCTGGTTTAGGGTTTTCCGAGGCTTCCCTTCGGATTGGGGGGGTATCTGTGGGTGCCCCCCAACTTCTCTTCACTAGCTGTGGGGCTGCCCCCTCCCACGTATCATCCAGTACGGCAGCTTTTCCTATGGCACAAACTTTACATTTAACAAACGCTTATGTTTTTGTATGTGTTTGTGTGTGTGTATGTCAAAGGAGATGGGGGAAGAAATGTTTTTCTCGGACTCTTGAGCTGGGAGGAGCCGGAGCGAGCTAAAGCACCAATGGGAATTCTCCCTGCTTCAGCGTCATCGGTCTCCGGGCAGATTCCTTTGTGACTTCACCTGAAGGATGAGAGCGTTGGGGGGGAGCAGAGAACGAAACTGAAAATGGGAGGGGAATCCTTTCAGTCTTGTGGGGCTGCAGCTCAAGGGGGGGAGTCATGGCAGGTCCTGAGGGGTCGCTCCACTTTCTTTGCCCTCTTCACCATGCTCAGCTAGATTTTCCTCTGTGTGCATGGAGGGATAGACTAGATGTCCGTTTAGGTCCCCAAACTCTCCCGGGCAGGAAGTGAATCTCTTCTTGGTCAGTTTTCTCCTGCCTTCTTTCTGGAGCTTTGGGAGAATAGGTTGACACGAAGGGAGTTCCCCTACCCCCCTCTTACCTTCCACCCCAATTGAGATCAACAGCAACTGAGCTGCTACCGGTATTTGCGGTGGGTGAGAAAAACCCCACAGCGCCGGAGGTGAAAGCGGCCCCACAGGAGCCTCTTTGCCAGGAAGGGAGCCAAAGGCAAATTCCGCTCAGAGCCCCCACCCCCCAAGTCCTCGCTGGCTTCTCATCCACTGCAGCCCCAATCCACGCCGGATTGGGGGGGGGGCAAAAGGAAATCCACCCTCCCCTCCAGGGCTGGCCTGAACCCTCATTTGACCTGCGGCCCCCCAAGACTGAAAAGATCCCCCCTCCCACTTTCTCCATCTCTCTCTCTACACTGAACTGTCTCCATCGGGTGAAGTCAAGGGAGACTTCTGCCCGGAGACTGATGACGCTGCAGAAAGGAGGATTCTCATTGGTTCTTTTTCTGGATGCTCCCTTGCCCGAAGTTAGATGAAAACTCCTCACCCACACATCCAGACACACATACACACACACCTCGGGAGTCTCCGCGTCTTCCTTCCCCGATGTTGCTGGTGGGGGCACTGTGCCGGATCCCCGGAAGCGAAGGAGATCCCCTGCAAGAAGGGGGCTGGGCGGGGGAGGAGGGGGTTGGGGGGATGAGGGACCCTCGATGTTCCTGAGGGGAGAAAGGCTGAGACCCCTGTAATGGGGAAAGGGGTCGCAGGCAAGAGGGTCGGGGAGCCTGAGAAGCCTCGATTTCCATGTGGTCTCTGCTCCCTCCCTTGCCCCACTTCGCCCAGAGGGACAAAGAGGGACCGCCGTCTCCCTTCCGACTGGAGAGGAGGGAGTCGTGGGTAGGCAGCTGAACTGAAATGAGACGCAGTTGGACCCTCCCCCCTATCTTCGTCGCCGTTCTCTCTGTGACTGGGTGGGAGTGGGACCTTCCAGGCCCCACATTAGACGCAGATCCGGAGCCCCCAAAGTCTGTTGCCTGGAAAGAGGAAGGAGGCGGAAAGCGAAAGAGGGAAACAGGCATGTTCAGAGCTGAAGCACCAAACTCCACCAAAAATAGAAGAAAAATAGAATTTTTTACAGCTTCATAAATTTTAGTTCACACCCCCACCCCCCCACCCCCCGGCTGTGAAGTCAGGCAGGATTTGAGCCTCAATACTTTCTGGGAAAGCCCCTGAATTTGGGAAGGAGACCAGGACTCCCCCTCCCCATAATCCCCCACTGCCTGATCAGGACCTGGGAGGGGGAGCCACAGGGGGGAACTGATGAATTGTGGGCTGGGGAGTTTTGAGTTTCTCCCCTCAATTGCACCCCCCAGATCTACCCCTCTTGTGAAGGGGCTGGACTGGAGACCCTCCCTTTGAGGGGTATTTGGGGGGCTGTATTTGGAGAGGGAGAGGAGAGAGCCCCGATTCTACCCCAAATCCTAGAAGGGCTGAAGATTAGGGGAGGGGAAAAGTTGGGGGTAACCAGAGAAGGTGGGGGTTGAGGAGAGGGAGGGGTTGGGAGACCCCAGAAAGATCTGTCTGGATGTCCCCATTGTTCCCCCTCCTATCGGCCCCCCAAAGGAAGAGAGACGGAGGCATAAGATATTTGTCTTTATGTATGTTACATTTTCATAGTGCCCATCCTGTCGGAAACAGTCTGAAGGATTTCCTACTTGAGCAGGGGGTTGGACTAGATGACACTCGTGTCGCATGTTTAAGTGATCATCCATTTGGACTCCCAAGGTCCCTCTCACAGTTACAGTTTTTGAGCCAGGTTTCCTGTAATCTGTTTTTCCTGCCCAGGTGTAAAATCTTACTTTTCTAAACATTAAGTTTCATTTTGTTGGATTCAACCTTGTCTCATTTGGATCAGAAAGGCAGAATATACATACACATACAAATCTATAGAGACATGGTGGGTGTCAGGATTCCAGCGATCGCCCTAATTAAATAATGAGCCTTGAGCCAAATTTCAAAGAATTCCTTGGAAGCGACATATTGGCATGTCCAGTATGCAGCGGATTCTGAGACATGTAATTCACTGTCACCTTTGACCCTAATTTTCCCCCACCCTTCTGGGTGTATCATAATTCATATTCTCCAACAAAACATGTCCATAGCCAAGAGTCATCAATCGTGTTCTCTAATTAGAGATTTGCACGGCAGAAACTCCAGCTGCTTAGTATAATCTTTTCAAGATATGAATGGAATGCACTTTTGATTCCAAACTGTTGCACTGCTCCTTCAAACTCCCCCCCTCCTTTCTGTTGGTAACTATAAAACGGGCATAGAAATGTTTTATAAATTGATAGTGGGTCAGTGGTTAGAATGCAGTACTACAGGCTAATTGTTCACAGCCAGGAGTTTGATTGTGACCAGCTCATGTTGATTGAGCCTTTCATTCTTCTAGGTTGCTAAAATGAGGACCCAAATTGCTGGGGACGATATGCTGACTTTGTAAACTGCTCAGCGAGTGTGGTAAACATTGTGGAGTGGTATATAAGTTTCAGTGGAATTGCTATTACTATATAGTTTCTCCTGCACATGGATCCTTTTAGGAGAAGATGACTATTCTGAGCAAAACTCTTTCTACATTCCATGCATTTATATGGTTTCTCCCATGTGGATCATCTTATGGGATATAAGACTATATTTTTTGGCAAAGGTCTTTCCACACTCCATACATTTATACGGCTTCTCTCCTGTTTGGATCATCTTATGGGAAGTAAGGTGAAGTTTTCGAGCAAAGGGCTTTCCACACTCCATGCATTTAAATGGTTTCTCTCCTGTGTGGACCTTTTTGTGGACAGCAAGTTTACTGCTCAGAGCAAAGTCTTTCGACACGCTATGCATTTATATGGTTTCTCTCCTGTGTGGATTCTTTTGTGTATTTTTAGGTCACTGTTATTAGCATAGGTCTTTCCACACTCCATGGATTTATAGGGTTTCTCTCCTGTGTGGATCTTTTTGTGACTTCTAAGGCCACTGCCATGAGTAAACGTTTTTCCACACTCCATGCATTTAAAGGGTTTCTCTCCTGTGTGAACCTTTTTGTGGATAGTGAGTCTTCTACTATAAGCAAATGTTTTTCCACACTCCATTTATATGGCTTCTCACTTGTGTGGATGAACTTATGGGAAATAAGATGACCACTTTGAGCAAAGGTCTTTCCACACTCTATGCATTTATATGGTTTCACTCCAAAATGGATCCTTTTATGGATAATAAGTTGCGTGCTTCGTGATCTTGATTCTATCCCTCTGTTTATGCAGCGTAGAAATGTGTTGACTTTTTTGGCAGCTGCTACACACGGTTGGCTCATATTTAAATGGTTGTCCATTAGGACTCCACAATTCCTCTTACAGTTATTACTATTGAGCAAGGTGCCTGTGCATTTTTTTTTGCCTAAATGTTGAAATTTTTTCACCATTGAATTTTATAATAATCGGGAAACATCCACAGAGGAATTAGGAGAAAACTTAAGATTTATTGGGGCACTGCAGTATTTTAGGCCTGTGTTCTTTTAAGAACTGAGGACTGCACGAGATCCAGGGCAAAACTCTTTGAAAACAAAGAGGCCTTTCCTCTCTTTTGCCCTGGATCTTCTGCAGGCCTTGGTTAGCAGTGAACAGAAGCCTAAAGCACTGTAGTGCGAGATCTCGTGAGATCAATAGTGCTAGATTTCCCACTACTGATCTTGTATCTCTCACTACTCTTTTTTCTGCAAATGCACTGAAGTAGGCAAGGGAACAGATGGTTCGCCATATCATCGTCGTCGTCATCGTCGTTGTCGTCATCGTTGTCGCAAGGTACCGTATTTTTCAGACTGTAAGTCGCACCTAGCTTTAGAGAAGCAAAACAAGAAAATAAAAGTTTTTGGCCTCTGCACTTCTCATTTTTGCCCTCCCCGGCATCCAGAAGCACTCTACATGCCAAAAACGGGCCCATATTTGGCCTCCCAAACCCTCTGTGTGTCCTGTTCTCAGCCTCCCTAATGCCGGGGAGGGCAAAAATGGGACACACGGAGGCCTCTGGAGACCAAAAGTGGGCCTGTTTTTGCCCTGCAGAGTGCTTCTGGAGGCCAGGGAGGGCAATAAGGGGATGCGCTGAGGGTTTGGGAGGCCAAAACCAGGCCCGAATTCACTCTAGACGACGCACAGACATTTCCAACCACTTTTTTGGAGGGGAAAAGTGCATCTTATAGTCTGAAAAATATGGTAAGTCCCTGCGAGATGGGGTGGGGGAATAGGTAGGGTGAATATTGTAGGGCCTCTACTGTCATTCCTAAGTGTGAAGGTTGACCGTGGTGCTGCAACACTCATAATTTCAGGACTGGATCTCAATACTTGGGAGAGGGCTGGTTGTAACTTGGAACGTTCGCTAAGTCCGTCGGATCTACCAGTTGCGGCCCTTTCTGGATCGGGATGTACTCCGCACAGTCACTTCTGCCCTTGTCATCTCCCGCCTAGACTATTGCAATGCTCTCTACATGGGGCTCCCCTTGAAGAGCATCTGGAGGCTTCAGCTGGTGCAGAGTGAAGCTACGCAGGTGATTTTGGGGGCTTCTTGGAGCTCCCATGTTACAACGCTCCTGCGCGAGCTGCATTGGCTTCCGGTGGCCTTCCGGGTGCGATTCAAGGTGTGTTAGTGGTCACCTTTAAAGCGCTCCATGGCTTGGGACCTGAGTAGTTACGGGACTGCCTGCTGCCACCATCGGCCTCCTGTCGGCCAGTGCTCTCCCACAGGGTGGGCTTCCTCGGGGTGCCACCAGCTGGGCGATGCCAGCTGGCGGCCCCGAGGGTACGGGCCTTCTCTGTGGGAGCACCCTCCCTCTGGAACGAATTACCTCCGGAGATGCGAGCTGTCCCTGACCTACAAGCCTTCCAGCACGCACTGAAGACCCACCTTTTCCAACAAGCTGGTCTGGCCTAGTTTTACTGGTAGGGTTTTTAAATTGGTTTTAATGGTTTTAGCTTTTTAAATTTTTACCTTGTTAGTTTTATCATCACCGTACTTCAGCCACTAATTTAATCTACTTTTGATTCTATTTTAAATTTGTATTTGTAAGTCTGTGTTTTTATTTGGCTGTACACCGCACCGAGTCCCAATGACAGAGGGGGCGGTATATAAAATCAAATAAATAAGTGAACTGTGGTAACTTGAGGATTACTTGTACCATAGGATGCTCTGAGTCACACTGCCATGAGGCCTTTGTTCATGAATTGGATTGGGAGAGTGATCTTCCATGGGCTGAGCATGAAAGTTCTGTTCTCACACAATTTGGGGAGGTTCCAGAGGACAAATAACAACACACTCCTTTCACACGACCTCCAGAGGACACATAAAAGCACACCTCATTCTTTTCAGCCTCCACAGAGAAGTTCAAACAGAAATGGAAAAATACAGATAAGAAATGGCACAGAAAGTATTTCAGCAAAGTGACATGGACTCTTTCCTTCCTTGGAGCACCAGAAAGCCAGATCCTTTCCTTCTCCCTCCCAGGAGACAATATCTGATCAGTGGGTTTTTAATAAAAAACCATAATCTCTCTTCTTGATTGGGGACTAGAAAACTCTTACCCAGAGAGACCACATTCCTATGGTTTTCAAGCATGACTTCCCAATGCAGTGATTTCTGGTCAGGATCCAGCTGAGACCATTCCTCCTCAGAGAAATACACATCCACCTCCTCAAAAGACACAAGACTCTCCTGGACACTGAAAAAAGAACAGAACAGGAGGATTCACAAGATCTGTTCATCTTCATCATTGATTTAGACAAGAGGATAAAAGGGGAACCCATCAAATTTGCAGACAAGCTCAAATTGACAGGAATACCAACACTCCAGAAGATAAGCTCGAGATATAGAAGGAGCGACAGATTGGGCCCCATCTAATAAAACGAAATCAGCAGTGAGAAATGTTCTACATTTAGGAAGGTGATACCTGACTCAACAGTACGGTATTAAGTGCAACAGGGATCTTGGAGTCCCTTAAACCTGAATCAGTTCTATGCTACAGTTGCTCCCCCCCCCAAAAAAAACGCAACAAATCATAGGCTGCATTAAGAGGGATAGAATCAAGAAGACATGAAATATTAATACCACTTTATAAGGCCTTGGTAAGACCACACTTTGAATATTGCCTCCAGTTTTGGTTGCCAGATGTAAAAAAGATCTTGAAACTCTAGAACAATGGTTCCCAAACTTTTTCGGTCCACCGCCCCCTTGGTGCTACAAACTCATCCTCGGTGCAGGGTGGGATTCAAATTTCTGTGAGCGTGCCTTAATTTGAGGGGATGGCTTGCTGATCACGTGACTGGGTGGGCATGGTTTGGTGACTGGCAAACCAAATACAAGTGGTCCTCATTTAATGGCCAGTTGTTTAGCAAGTGTTCTAATTTATGCCTGGCCTCCCCAGAGCTACTTGACCTGTTTTTGGAGTTTTGACAGCTTTAGATCAGGGATCTGAATCCCACCCCTGCCTGTGTATGTGAGAGAGAGGGAGAGAGAGATGTTGGATCAGATCTCTCTCTCTCTCTCTCTCTCTTCCACCAACGCCAGAAAGCCACCGTCAGTCAAAATTCATATTAGTGGTCTCCGGGATTTAAAATTAGTTTGGTGGTCCCTGAGGTCCAAAAGTTTGGTGACCCCTGATCTAAAGGGGTGAGCCTGAGAGAGGGAAAGAGAGAGAAAAAGAGAGAGAGAGAGGAAAAAAAGAAAGAGAAAAGGGAAAGAAAGAAAAAGGAACAGACAAAAAAGGGGGGATGGAAGGAAGGGACAGAAAGAAGAAGAAATAAAGAAGGAGGGAGGGAGGAGAAATATAATGAGATATCTATTCTAGTCCAATCACCTGCTCCAGCAGGGTTAGAAGGGAGTGTGTGTGTGTTCTTCTAGTAATTTACCAATAGATTTTGGTTTTGCCTTCTTCAGAATTGGCACTGTAATACATTGGGGAAAAGTAATTTTTAGGGTGGAGATCTGGTCTAATGGATCCTGTTTAAAGCCTCAACAAAATGTGGGAGCTTCCTCATAGTCTTGACCATGTTTCATCCACAAAACCTTTAATAGAAGCCAAAGAGGTTTCAATGTGTTGGCAAAGATGTTTCAGTGTGGAAAAGGGCCTCAGTCTAAACTAGGCCTCATTCAATCTGATGCACCAGGTCTCTCTTTTTTTTCTCTCTCTCTCCCTCCCTCCCTCCCTCCCTCTCAGACTGGCTTTTGCTCTACTTTCCTGATGTGCCTGTGGGGCCGGTACTTCGAACATGGATGGATGGATGGATGGATGGATGGATGGATGGATAGAGAGACAGGCAGGCAGGCAGGCAGGCAGACAAACAGACAGACTTTTTGGATGGACGGATGGATGGACAGACAGACAGAGAGAATGCGACAGCGGTGGCTCTTTGGGAAAGCGGTGGCGGCTGCTTTTCCCAACGTGCTGCCACATTTGAGGAACCGGTTATGAAGTGTTACTACAGTCAATGGGTAAACCTGCAGGAACAGTGCCTCGAATGCCCCCCTACTGCCTCTTAGCATCCCCAAGGGGGCCGGCAGAGGGGTGCTAAGAGGCGGCAGAGGGGTGAGAGAGAGATAGAGAGAACATCAAGGGCAAAGAAGTGATGTCAGCTTGGCCATGCCCACCCACCCATAAGACCACCAGGCCATTTTTATATTAAAAATTATATATATGTATGTGTGTGTGTGTATGTGTATATACATTTGCATATCAAATTATTTTTAATATTAAATTTATATTTCATATAAAATTAATTTTTTTATCTAAATATATTATCTTTCTATTTATTTATATTAGGGGTCCTCGGGATTTAAAATTATGGATTTGGTGGTCTCTGAGGTCTAAAAGGTTGACGACCCCTAGACTAGAAGACCTCCCAGATCCCTACCAACTCTGTTATTCTGTTCCATTGTTCCCAAATTCCCAAAGCAGAAATATGCACTAAGTTAAATGGCTGTGCGTCACACGAGTCCTAATTTTAGGTGAGAAAATGGGCAAATCTGAAAATTGCTTTCACTGAAGAAATATTTGGGGAAGTTTTATCAAATTCGTTGATTATGCAAAACCTTCAGTGCCTTTCAGTAAAGTAATCCCACTTCTGAATCAACTGATCTATCACTCTGTCTGTCATTGATTGATCTAGTAGTCTGATCCATTGGCTAAAAGGAAGAAAACAAAGAAGAGAAAATTCCCTGGGAAAGTAATTTCCTTCTGTAACCAAAACTCTTGGTACGATTTCTTAAACTTTGGCTTCAGCTCAATGTCATTTTTCAGCTCTATTAGTTGTTCCTCCACTACCTCATCTTCCTCAGTATCTAAAAAATGGATTTATCACCCAATCTGGAATTTCCATCAAAAGAAAATCCTGATATCGCTCAGACATATCTTTATGTATCCACGGTAGCGACCAATCATTGATGGTGCTCCATCAGTTGCACAAGCAAGTATATTGGTAAGTGGAATTTCCTTGTCTTTGAAAAACTGCTCAACAACATGAAATATTGACTCCCCTTTAGTATCTGTATTTAGTTGCCTCGCAAATAACAACTCTTGAGTCAAACTTTCATCTTTAATAAAGGGCAGATAAGCAAGAACCAAAGATTCATTGCCTGGCAAAGTTGATTCATACAGCTGTAATGCAGAGTCTGTTGTTTGTAGTGTGCTGCACAATACATCTTCCACATTCTCAGCCATTTCATCTATGAGTCTTTCAACTGAATTGTTACTGAGAGGAATTGTCTTAATTATACCATGTGGTGACATGCAAAACAGTACTCAGAACCTCACTAAAGGCTGGTAGGATGAATTCTTCACCAATAGTATGTGGCTTTCCAGACTTAGCAATCAGCAATGAAATGTTGTATGATGCATGCAAACTGTCAGTGTTTTGTTGGGAAGCATTAGAAAACATGCGAGACAGTGTTGGGCGCTTTTGAAATTTCTCACGAAGTGATTGAAAAAAAGTTAGATTCTTGTCTGCCTTGTCAGGATGTGCCTTCTTAAAATGTTCATTCAGTCTGGAAGGCTTCATTGTCTCATTAGAAAATACTTTCTCACATAGAAGGCACTGTGGCAGCTGCTGGTTTGACGATGCTGGTATAAATCTCTACTTCAGATAATCCACACTATATTGTCTACATTTCTTCTTTGATTTTTCTGCTTCTGCCATTTCTGCTGTGAAAATCAGAATATTTACAATATATGTGTGTTCACATCTGATTTGAAAAGAGTTACAGTTGCAGTGGGGTTAGTAGAAACCTGTTTTTTTAACCAAATACAAGAAGTCCTTCCTTAATGGCCAGTTGCTTGGCAAGTGTTCTAATATTTATGACTGACCTCCCCAGAGCTACTTGACCTGTTTTTGGAGTTTTGACAGCCATGCACACATATACACACACACTCCCTTCTAACCCTGCTAGAGCAGGTCATTGGACAAGAATCGGCAAAGCATCTCTGATTAGATTCTAGTAGTGAATAAAATCTAATCAGAAATGCTTTGCCGATTCTTGTTCATTTCTTTTATTTGTATTTCTTTATTTTATGTTGCTGAATTACATTGACATGTGTGTCCCTTCTTGTGCACAGCCCAGAAACTTTTGTGATTCTTTGCAGCAAAAATTACCGACCTCTGGCTTTGCTCAACTTTTCAAATGTGCCACTGTAGGAGCTACTGAGATCCTATGGATGGCGCTAGATGCTAGCAGCAAACTGCAGCTGTTTAGAAAATCCATATGGGGCCTCATGGCTATTTGCATGATCTCATTCCCTATATCTTGGTGAAGGTGGAAAGTCCTAGACTTTCTGGACTTATTAAGTGACCTCATTTTACTAACATCACCACTAGACTTAAGGATTGGTTGGGAGGTTGTACCAATGTGATTGAGAGGTTTCACCTATGTGGGATCTATTCTCCAGTCCAGATGCTGTATCTATGTTGCCTTTGTCTTCTTGTAAAAAACTCTATAAAATGTAATAGACATTGCCCAGGCAGTCAGACATCTTGGCACCCTGCACAATGACTGGTCTTTGAAATCCATCATGTCACCACTGCCGCATTCTAGGTGCCGGTCCCACAGGTCCACCCCATTGAGCCCATTCCCCCGGAGGGATCTGCCCAAGCAAGACTGAGTGGAGTGGTGCACCAAGTCAATGGGGTGAGCCTGAGAGAGGGAAAGAGAGAGAGAGAAAAGAAATAGAGAAAGAGAGAAGGAAGAAAAGAAAAAGGGAAAGAAAAAAAAAGAGACAAAGAAAGAGTGGAGGATGGAGAGAGGGAGGGGAGAGACAGAGAGAGACAAAGACAGAGAAACCTCATGCATCACATTGAAATGAGGCCTAGTTTAGAGGCCCCTTTCCACATTGAAACATCTTTGCCAGCATCTTTGCCAGCACATTGAAACATCTTTGGCTTTTATTAATTAAAGGTTTCCTTGACCTTCCCCCTCCAGGCAGAGACAGGGAAGGGAGACCCCTCCCTCTAGGCCCTGCCTGTCAACAACCCCCCCTGCAGTGTAGGCCTGACTGGGGGAGAACTGAAAGAGGGAGGAGATATTTCCAGCAGTGTCTCATTTCAACTGCGGGTTTTGCTTCATATTCTCATTTTCTCTTTCCCCCCCTCAGATCTCCTGAGTTAGTCCTGCCCTCCTTCCCACTTCCTGGTGGGAAAGTGTCCATTTGAGGAAGAGCTGGAGAATTTCTGCCTTTGAAGAATGTTGAAAGAGGTGGATTGGGGAGCAGGAGAAGAACCACTTCTCCTGCTGAGACCCCCCCACAGCCTTCTCCTGCTGAGCCCCCCCCCCCCCAGCTTCCTTTCAGATCCCCCTTCCTTTTGAGGAGTGGGAGACAGGAAGGGAGTGGAGATTATCTAGTCTTCCCCCTGGAACTCTTGGCCTGCCTGTTCCTGTAGACATTAAATGAAAAAGTCTATTTTGAGGAGGGTCCCTTCTGGGCCTGCCATGAGCCCCCCCCCCCTTGAGCTGCACCCCCCAAGACTGAAGGAATCTCCCTTTCTCTTTCACTTTCGCTCTCTGCCCGGAACTCTCCCTACTCCTTCAGGTGAAGTCATAAAGGACTCTGCCTGGAGACTGATGACGCTGCAGCAAGGAGAATCCCCATTGGAGTTTCAGCTCGTTCTGGCCCCTCCCAGCTCCAAAGTCCGAGAAAAATGCTTCCTCCCTCTAGACACACATACACACACGCACGCGCACGCACGCACGCACGCACGTTCATTAAATTTGAATATTCTGCCGTAGGAAGAGTGCTGCACTGGATGACAAGGGGGGGGAGAGAGGTAGCGAGGGGAAGTCGGGGGTCACCCACAGATACCCCCCAAGTGGGAGGGAAGCCCCAGAAAACCCTCCACTAAACCAGGGAGAGGCACCGCTTCGCTTCGGGGGAGAAAAAGGCGATTCCCCTCCTTCAAACCCGCGTCTCCCTTGCTCGGAATGTCTGGACGAAGCGGCTCCTTCCGGTCTCCCGCCCCTCCAAACACCTCCTTTCCTTCTGTGGGTCAGGAGGATCCCCCTTTTCCTCGCAAAGCGCCCCCGAACGGAGATCCCGGAGTAAAGTTTGGGCCATTTCTCCCCCGTTTGCCGCTCCTTTCCCCGGAGAACTTTGACAGGGGTTAGACTAGATGACCTCCAGGATCCCTCCCAACTCTTTTGATCTGTTATCTTGCCACCATCTCAAGCCGTCTAAGAATCTATATACTTTTTTTCTGCAGAAAAATAAAATATTTATAAAGTAAAACAGGTTGGAAGGAATTTCGCTCATCTCAAAGGGCGAATCTGGAGCTTTTCCCCCAGGAATCTCCGCCTCTTTCGGCCGTGGAGCAGGAAGCGCCCCTGAATCAAAAGGCGCCCTTTTATTCCTTTTTCGCTCCTGAGACTCTCAGAGGAAGGAAACGCAGGTCCCCCCCAAAAAAGGCCCCCATTCTCCGCCCCCCGAAAGGAACCGAGGACCCCAGAAAAGAAATGCAGGAGCCGCTGGAGATGAAAAGGGAGGAAAAGCCGCCATCTCAGGGGTCCCCCCACAGGCTGGCGGACAAGAGCCGCAGCCAAAGTGGCGCCTGGCTGGGGTTGGAGAGCAGGAGAAACTTTGGCTCTCGCCTGGGAATTCGGATAGCCGCAGCGGTTGCCAGAGGTGGCGGCGGAGACCGGCGATGTGGCCTCCCCAAGAGAGCCGGCCGGAGGGGAAAGAGGGGCCGGAGGGGATCAGAGGAACGAGAGAGGAAAGGCCTTTCTCTGAGGGGAACCCCAGGAATCCACGGCTTCAGCCCTGACCGCCTCCTCAGAGGATGAAGCGCCCCCAAAAGGAGACTCCGAATCACCGGACGCGGTGAAAGCGGCAGGAAAATCCTTGGCTCGCCCGGCTCCTTTCCCAACTGCCATAGGAGAGTATTTGGGGGGCTGCCCCAGAGGAGGGGGTGGGCAAACTCCCCTCCGAAGCCCCGGAAGATGAAAAGCAACGGGTGGAGACTCTCCAGGGAGAGAAGAAGCGACGGAGAACCGGAGAGAAACTTCCTGACAGGGAGGACAATCAGCCGGTGGGACTCCTGGCCAACAGAAGTTGTGGGCGCCTCGTCACTGGAGGCCCTGAAGAAGAGATCGAGAAGCCCCTTGTCTGGAATGCTGGCTGAGCAGGGGCTGGACTAGATGACCTCCTAGGTCCCTTCCAGCTCTGTCCTATTCTAATTGCAGGCTGTTCTTGGTTCTGCCTGTCAATCAACCTCCTTTCTTAAGCAGCCTCCATTTTCTTCCCTTCTTGGAATTGGACCTGATTTTCCTTCTGTCACTTTCATGGGGTAAAATAGGAACCCACAACTGGCAGGTGCAACCAAAGAGTTTGAATGTGGGGAATCGCGCAGCTGCTGCCCAAAGGAAGCGAGAGACACTGAGACAAACTTGTACTTTTATATCAAGATAAATGTATTTAACAGTCACAGTAGAGAAGATAGTCAGGAACATTCTGAGGTAAATCTCAAACAGCCCAGAGAAGAAAAAAAAAAGTGGGGGGGAGGAAATACCTCCTTTCCACCCTCAGCAACCAATCAGAGTGCAGATCCCCTCAGGCGAGAGCCCGCCCTCCCTCAGCCACAATGGAGTGTTTGGGACCTTTGTGCGCTTTCCTTCTCCAACCATTAAATGGGATATTTTCACATTTAAAGGGTTCAAAAGAAAAAGACCCAAAATGACTTTGCTTTTGTCTATTAGATACAATTGTCAGGCTGGAATGTTGTTTTTAAATCTTGCACTGTCAACATCTTTTTTTCTCTTTTTTTCTCTTGTACCTCAGACTTTCTTTTCCCCTATTTCTGCTTCCCTTAATTTCCTATTTCAATTTTTATTTGTGTTTTGTATAATAAATAAATAAGATCTTGAGACTCTAGAAAGAGTGCAAAGAAGAGCAACAAAGATGGAGGCTAAAAGAAATAAAAAAAATAACGGTTGCTGGAACTGGGTGCGTCTGGTCTGAGGAAAAGAAGGACGAGGGGAGACCTGATGGCATCTTCCAATATCTCACGGTTTTCCACAAAGAAGATTTCTCTCCTTTCCTAATGAAAAAGGCGGAGGTAGAGTTGCACTTTATGTAGTAGATAAGAAATAAGCAACCACTCTAGAAACGGCACAGAAGAAAGACGAAAACCTCCTTCGAGGCATTTGGGTTCCTATAAAAGGAGGGAAAGAAGCACAGATGTGGAAGCTTTTATCTGACAGGTAGCCATGGAGAGGGGACTTTCCCGCTATTCCCAAGCCCATCATCCCCGCCCTCTCCTGTCCCCCACCCATGCGCTCCTCTTTCCCCCACTTTCTACCATTCGGGCCCTTTGCCCTAAATCCACCAGGGGGCGACTCCCGACAAGGCAAGGGAACTCCAGGCGCTTCCCCATTGGGCCACTGGAGGGCGAACGTCAAGGCTGTCTTCCCAGAGGAGGCGGCAAAGGAAGTGACATCACTTAGCCTTGCCTCTCTAAGACGCCGTCCTCCCTTTCCTCAACACCTGGGTCTCCGCAGGAGGCGGTGAGACTGCGGGAGAGTCTGGCGGGGGGACATCCAGACGTGCCCTAGGTGAGGGGGGGCTCTTCCCGGGTTCCATGGTCCCCAGCCGCTCTCTGCATGCGAAGTGGGGAGGGGGAGCCTGGCGGAGGCTCAGCAGGAGAGGAGAGAAGCTGGGCGAGGAGGAGGAGGAGGCAGGATTCGCACCGGGCTCCCCGTGGGCCCGATTCTGTATCCGGAGGGGGAGAGAAGCGGCGGGGGGGGGCAGCCTCTCCAGCTGCCTCCTTCCCAGCCCTGCTCGGGGGCTGGGGGGCTGGGTCCTGTGCTGGTAGGAGCCGCTTGGGGCTCTCTGCAGGTTGGAGGAAGGGTGTCGAGGGGCTGAATCCCCCTTTCTGATCCTGGGCGTCGGTTTTCTCTTCCTCCCAGATCTGGAACCTCGGAGCCCTCCGCAGTCTTTGCAAGTCAGGATTCCCTCTGCAGGGGAAAGGAGGAAGGAAGGAAGGAAGCAGAAGGAGCGGCAGGAATCTGTTCTACAGCCCCAGAAATGGTCCTGTGAAGGAAGAGTCCCTGGAACTCTTTGGAGTTGCTCTGCCGGAGAGAGGAAGGATGGGGAGCGGAAAAGGCCTCGTGGCTCTTCAGCCTGGGAGCTGTGGGGAGAGCTGGACCAGAGCCGGGCAGAAGATCCTGCAGGAGGGAACCAGCCTTCCTTCAGTTCAACCCTGGACCTCCATCCAATACCAGGAGGCTGTGGGTCCCCGAGGACTTTGCACCCAACTCTATGACTTGTGCAGGCGATGGCTGAGACCAGGAAAGCACAGCAAAGCCCAGATGCTGGACCTGGTGGTTCTGGAGCATCTCCTGTTCCTTCTGCCCCCAGAGTTGGAGGGCTGGGTGCGGGAGTGTGGAGCACAGACTAGCTCCCAGGCAGTGGCCCTGGCTGAAGGCTTTCTCCTGAGCCAGGCGGAGGAGCAGAAGGAGCCGCTCCAGTGGCAGGTGGGAGACTTTAGGGAGCTTGGAAGGAAATAAGTAGAGAGAGTGTTTGAATGCTTCATCCCTCTTTCCCAAACTTCTCCCATGTTTATAATATGTGGCAATTCACCAGTTCTTGTAGGAGCTCTGTGGCACAGTGGTTAGAGTGCAGTACTGCAAGTTGCTTCTGCAGCCAGCTCCCTACAGTTTGGTGAAATCCCACCAGGTTCAAGGTTGACTCATCCTTCCATCCTTCTGAGGTGGGTAAAATGAGGACCCAAATTGTTGGGGCAATATGCTGATTCTGTAAATTGCTTAGAGAGGGCTGTAAAGCACTATAAAGTGGTATATAAGAGATATTGCTATTGTTCCATTGTTTTCTCATTCATCCACACAGTTGGATATTGGGGGCCTTGAGGTTGTGAATGCAAGAATCCACTTTGTGTTGTGTGATGTACATTCATTCTGCTTCTTCCTTCCTTCCACCTATTTGAAGTGCTGCACTGTGGAGATCAGAGATCCTAAGGGAAAGATGAACCCATCAAATCCCCCTCAGGAGCTATTTTTCAGGAGGATCCCTTGGGAAGATCCAAGTCAGGACACCTCAGGAGGTAATGGGAGATCCTCTGATTACCCATCTGTCTTCCCTTCTCTCTCTCTTCTCTCCTATAGAACAAGGGGTCTCCAACCTTTTGGACCTCAGGGCCACCAAACTCATAATTTTAAATCCCAGAGACCAAAACTGTTCTGTGGGCATGGCCTAATTTGTGGGTGTGGCTTGGTGGTCATGTGAATGGCTGGGCATGGCTTATATGTAAATATTATAAATATTTATATAAAGATTGAATTTTTTTATTAAAAAAGAGCAACTTTTACCCAAAATCAGGCAAAGTAGGCAGGCAGATTGAGTTGCTCACAGAATCATTCAATGATCTATCTAGCTGCCATTGGCTAGCTCAGTCTGTCACATAAAATTTATTTGCCGTAAGTCTGTACTGAATAATAGAATCTTCAGTCCTAAGGGAGTAACGGCTCTGCTTAAAAGCAGAAGTGAAGATCTAAAGACTAGCTAGAAGGCAAGAAATCCAACCATTTCCTGTTTCCTAGCTAATCTAAATCTCCCACAGCTGATCGTCGGAAAAAGGAAAAATAGCAATTTAGCAGGGAAGTTTGCCCGGTAAGGAGTGAGTGGGCCGGGAGGGTTCCCGCAGGCCATGTGGGCAGCACAGCCTTGTGTTTCTGCGCAGCCTGGATTAATTGCTTTGGGGGGTTGCTCTGAGGGGGTGAGATTTCTCTGTGGCCCACCAAAATTTTCTCATGGCCCAGTGGTTGGAGACCACTGCTATAGAATACATCCTCCTATTTTGTTAATTATGCATTTGCAAATTATTTATTCCTTACAGAGAAACAAAGAATGAAGCTTTTTGGTTCTTATGATGGCAATCAAACAGCGGTTGAACCTCTAAATCAAGTAAGAAAGGGAAAAGATATTAGATTTGTATTCTCCCTTCAGGAAGTGAAGCGGGTATGCAGAGGGCTCTCTCCTTCTGTTTTCCCCCCTTCCTTGTCCTGGATTATTTTTGTGTTCTTCCACAATATGGAGAGCAGAATAGCAGGTTCAAGTAGCTGTCAGCCAGCGTAGCTTCCTCTGGTTATCTTGTGCTAGGTTCTCATCCAACTTGGAGTTTACAAGAAGTAATATTTTAAAAATTCCTTCAAGAAGTAGGAATAAACCTATCATAGTGGCAGGAATTGCTAAAGACCCCCCCCTTTTTTTTTCTTTGACTCGGAATTTTGAAAGGCTAATAAAAAATAAATACATTCCCACATTACCATTTTTTAAAAACCTTATTTATAACCTGTCATTTCTAAATAAAGCAAATCGTAATAAAAAATAAAGCAGACTATTATAAAGTCCAAAGGGAGTGGCTGTGTTGAGTCTATAATCATGGTACTTTGGGCTACAAAATAATTTCCAGTCCTTTGATTTATGCCTCAATTAAGAGAGCAAACATTCCCATTTTTGCAACGGCTGAGAAATGATTTTACCAGTGAATTTTCTTTCTTCCTTTCAGCTAATTGCTCAGACTACTAGGTCAATCAATGATAGACAGAGCGATAGATCAGTTGATCCAGAAGTGGGATTACTTTGCTGAAAGACACTGAAGTTTTTCAGAATCAATGAACTTGATAAAATCTTCCCCAAATATTTCTTCTGTGAAAGCCATTTTCAGATTTGCCCATTTTCTCACCTAAAATTAGGACTTGTGTGACTCACAGCCATTTAACGTAATGCATATCTCTGATTTGGGAACCATGGAATAGAACAACAGAGTTGATAGGTATCTTGAGGCCTAGTCTAGGGGTCGCCAACCTTTTGGACTTCAGGGACCACCAAACACATAATTTTAAATCCCTTGGACCACTAATATGAATTTTGACTGACAGTGTCTTGCTGACGTTGATGGGAAAGTTGGTCTCATATTCCAGAGCTGCAGTAGTCACAGGACTGGCCCTTTGGTCATCCCGGACTACCTCCTCCAGTCCATGGCACGCCAGTGCACCCGGGTGGAGTAGCAGCTGCTCCGGGATGACCAAAGGACCACTCCTGTGACTATTGCAGCTCTGGAATATGGGACCAACTTTCCCACCAATGTCAGCAAGCCACCCTGGGGCGGATTCCCCGCCCCAAATTGGTCTTACCTTCCAGTTCCAGCTTGCATGGTCTACTCAAGTAAAGTTTGCAATCGGCCGAAGGTTGGGGGCCAGCGGGTGCTTGGGGGGCATTCTCTGCGGACCACCAACATTTTCTCACAGACTACCAGTGGTCCACTGTTCTAGTCCAATTCCCTGTTTAGACAAGAAGCCCTATAACATTTCAGATAAATGGCTGTGTAATTTCTTCATAAAAACTTCCAGTATTGGAGCATTCACAATTTCTGGAGGCAAGTCATTCCACTGATTAATTGTTCTCGCTGTCAGGAAATTTCTCTTTAGTTGCAGGTTGGTTCTCTCCTTGAATAGTTTCCATCTACTGCTTCTTGGAACACTGCTATCATGTCACGCCCTAGTCCTTCTTTTCATGAAAGTAGACATCCCCAATTGCAACAACCGTTCTTTATATATTTTAGCCTCCAGACCACTAATAAGTTTTGTTGCTCTTCTCTATATTTATGTTTATTTAAAATGTAAACTCTACACTCATTCTAGAGTCTAAAGATCTTTTTTACATCTGGCAACAAAACTGGATGCAATATTCCAAGTGTTATCTTACTAAGGCATTATAAAATGGTACTGACACTTCATGTCATCTTGATTCTATCCCTCTTAATGCAGCCTATGATTCTGTTGAAGATTTTTTGGGGGGCAACTGTAGCATAGTGCTGACTCATGTTTAAGTGGTTATCCACTAGGACTCCAAGATCCCTGTTGCACTTACTACTGTTGAGCCAGTTATCATCTATGCCAGTGTGTTTGGTTTTTCTTTCCTAAATGTAGAATCCTACATTTGTGATTGTTCGTTTAATTTTGTTAGACGAGGCCCAGTCTGTCGATCCTTCTATATCTGGAGCTTATCTTCCTGGAGTATTGGTATTCCTGTCAATCTGGTCTTTTCAGCAAATTTGATGAGTTCCCCTTCTATCATCTTGTCTAAATCAATGATGAAGATGAACAGATCTTGCGAATTCTCCTGTTGTGTTCTTTTTTCCATGTCCAGGAGGATCTTGTGTCCTTCGAGGAGGTGGCTGTATATTTCTCTGAGGAGGAATGGTCTCAGCTGGATCCTGATCAGAAAGCGCTGCATTCGGAAGTCATGCTTGAAAACCATAGGAACGTGGTCTCTCTGGGTAAGAGTTTTCTAGTCCCCAATCAAGAAGAGAGATTATAGTTATTTTTTTTAAAATACCACTGATCAGATATCGTTTCCTAGGAGGGAGAAGGAAAGGTGCTCCAAGGAAGGAAAGAACAAATATCTCTTTGCTGAAATGCTTTCTGTGCCATTTCTTATCTGTATTTCTATTTGAACATCTGTGGAGGCTGAAAAGAACAAGATGTGCTTTTATGTGTCCTCTGGAGGTCGTGTGAGAGGAGTGTGTTGTCATTTGTCCTCTGGAATCTCCCCAAATTGTGTGAGAACAGAACTTTCACTCTGAGACCACGGAAGAGCATTCTCCCAATCCAATTCAAAAACAAAGGTCTCATGCAGTGTCACTCAGAGCATCCTAGAGTACAGGTAATCTCCAAGTTACAACAGATCACTTAGTGACCGTTCCAAGTTACGACCAGTCCTCCTCCAAATACTTGAGACCCAGTCCCCTGTTTGTTTTCAAAGAGTTTCGGCCTCGATCTCGTGCAGGTTTCAGTTCTTAAAAGAACACAGGCCTAAAGTACTGCTGTGTAAGATCATGCGAGATTAGTAGCCCGAGATGTTGCACTATTGGTCTCGTGTGATCTTGTACTAAAGTACTTTATGCCTCCGTTCTATGCGAATCGATGTCTGTACCAGATGCAGCCAAAGAGCCCTTGCAAGCCGATGAGACTTTGGGGCAGTGAAATAGCCATTCTTAAAGCATCCCAACCTTTCCAGTCTCAACATGAAGAGCATTTACAAGGCAATGGGAGGCTTCAGCAAGCGATTTATCTCCAAAATCATCGCTGGGATCGAGGAACAGGCCAAATAGGGGTCCGGACAGACAGAATCTATGGAATAGATGCTCCAAGATACACTCGGGAAGAAGGAGCTTGTTTCAAAATTGTTTCATTTCTCACAGGTCTCTGCTGAAAGTAACCCACCCCAATAAATCTTAAGTTTTCTCCTAATTCCTCCTTGGAGGCTTCCCCTGATTATTCTTTGACTCAAAACTGACTCTGAGCCAGATTTACATATATATAGATAATTGTAAAGAAAGAGATGTTTTCTAGATATTTTCAAAGCTTTCATGAGTCATGAATATAAAAATCATCATGTCTATATCACACCACTGTAGGCATGCAAACATACAACCTAATGGAATTTCGTAGAAATTCAGAGGGAAATTCACTTGACTTTCTACACTTTGAACTTTTTCTCTAACCTTGTCGTCATTTTCATTTCCCTTTTGCTTTGAAGGTAATAATGGGCAGGAGAATCAAGATTCCTATGAACTGTTCCAAGTGATCAATGCTAAAGATGGAATGGAGAAGTTTGGAATTCAAACGGAATTTGAAAGCCATGAAAAAAAACAGTCAAAGAATTGCAACCAGGAAAGCTCATCTTCCAATGATGCTCCGATGCAAAACAAAGGAGATGATGGTATAAGGAGACACAATGGACAAAATTACAATTGGACATTCATTCTTTCTCTTGGGAATAACTTCCTTACATCTCAAAAAGTGATTGACACAAAAGAGAAGCCTTATAAATGTTTGGAATGTGGAAAATGTTTTAGAACAAACAGGGAACTTACTATCCATAAAAGGATCCACACAGGGGAGAAGCCGTATAAATGCATGGAGTGTGGAAAGACCTTTGCTCATGGCAGTGGACTTAGAAGCCACAAAAAGCGCCACACAGGAGAGAAACCCTATAAATGCAAAGAGTGTGGAAAGACCTTTGCTCATAAAAATAGACTTACTATCCATGAAAGGATCCACACAGGGGAGAAACCATATAAATGCATAGAGTGTGGAAAGACATTTGCTCAAAGAAGCCGTCTTATTATACATAAAATGATCCACACAGGAGAGAAGCCGTTTAAATGCATGGAGTGTGGAAAGACCTTTGCTCATAGCAATACACTTACTAACCATGAAAGGATCCACACAGGGGAGAAACCATATAAATGCATGGAGTGTGGAAAGACCTTTGCTCAAAGAGGTAATCTTATTTCCCATAAGATGACCCACACAGGGGAAAAGCCGTTTAAATGCATGGAGTGTGGAAAGACCTTTGCTCAAAGAAGTCATCTTATTTCCCACAAGATGATCCACAGTGGAGAGAAGCCATTTAAATGCATGGAGTGTGGAAAGACATTTGCTCGGAACAGTGGCCTTAGAAGCCACAAAAATATTCACTCAGGAGACAAACCATATAAATGCATGAAATGTGGAAAGACCTTTGCTCAGGACAGTGACCTTAAAAGGCACAAAAAGATCCACATAGAAGTGAAACCATTTAAATGCATGGAGTGTGGAAAGACCTTTGCTCAGGACAGTGATCTTAAAAGGCACAAAAAGATCCATACAGCTGAGAAACCACTTAAATGCACAGAGTGTGGAAAGACCTTTGCTTATTCAAGTAATCTTATTTCCCATAAAATGATCCACACAGGAGAGAAGCCATTTAAATGCATGGAATGTGGAAAGACCTTTGCTCGAAACAGTGGCCTTAGAAGTCACAAAAATATCCACTCAGGAGAGAAACCATATAAATGCATGGAGTGTGGAAAGTCCTTTGCTCAAAGAGGTTATCTTATTTCCCATAAGATGATCCACACAGGGGAGAAGCCGTTTAAATGCATGGATTGTGGAAAGACGTTTACTCGTAGCTGTGATCTTAAAAGGCACAAAATGATGCACACAGGAGAGAAACCATTTAAATGCATGGAGTGTGGAAAGACCTTTACTCAAAGAAGTTATCTTATTTCCCATAAGATGATCCACGCAGGAGAGAAGCCATTTATATGCATGGAGTGTGGAAAAACCTTTGCTTGCGACAGTAATCTTAAAAGGCACAAAAAGATCCACACAGGAGAGAAACCATATAAATGCATGGAGTGTGGAAAGACCTTTGCTCGGAACAGTATCCTTAGAAGCCACAAAATGATCCACACAGGAGAAACCATTTAAATGCATGGAATATGGAAAGAGTTTTACGCAGAATGGTCCTGTTATTTCTCATAAAAGGATCCATGCTCGGAGAATCTATATAGCAATAGCAATTCCACTTAGACTTATATACCACTCCTGGGTCCTCATTTTAGCGACCTCAGAAGGATGAAAGACTGAATTAACCATGAGCCAGTCAGGATCGAACTCCTGGCTGTGGGCAATTAGCCTGTAGTTCTGCATTCTTTTTTTTTGTAAAGTTTTTTATTTTTAACAACAAACACTGACAGATACAAACATAAAACATCAAAATAAAACTATCTTGTACACAATATCAACAGTCTTTCTCTTCTAATTTAAATTAAATTTCATATTGTAAATCAACTGTGCAAATTATACTATTATTAACTCATTAGACTAAAATTAAAAATTCACATCTTTTACGAGCAAATTTCAACTTTAACATAGCTTAATTTATATTATTCATTTCATTATTACCATTGTCTACCATAATCATGTATCATTACACTATCTTATCTCTTATTCTATTATAATTGTATTATGTATTTTATTTCCCTATCTTATCTAGCCATTGATAAAATAAATCCCATATTTTATAATATTGTTATCTTCTTGCTCTCTAATTTCTAATGTCAATTTACTCATTTCTGCACATTCTGTTTTCTTAATCACTTCCTCCTCTATCGGAATTTTCCAATTTTTCCAATTTTTAGCAAATATGATTCTAGCTGCTTTTAAAACATAATCAAGTATGTCAATTCAAGTAAGATACCCAATAAAAATATTTCTGGTTTCAAATCTATATGCTGTTTTGTCATTTTTTTCAGCCATTAATGAATTTTAGTCCAGTATCTTTTTTCTTCCACACACATCCACCACATATGGTAATATGATCCAGGTATCTGACAACACTTCCAGCATTTCTCCAATTTATTCTTGAACATTCTTGCCGGGGATAGACGCCAATCTGTAAAACATACAAATTCTCCTTATATGCTGTTGACATTGTCATTTTATAATTTTGAGACCATAATTTTTGCCATTTTTCTAAGTATCCCAAAAAAAATTTCCTCAAGCAATCATTGTTTCTTTATTTTCTTCTAATTTAACCTCAAATAAATATCCATATAATTTTTTAAATCACCTCATCAATACCTGTCAAAATTCTAATTCAGTTAATTTATCATAAAACCCTTTTAACAATCTTTATCATATTTAGAATGTATTTGCACATATGAATACCAATTCATTTTCTTGTTCCTCTAGTTCTTGCATAGATTTGAGTTCACCCTTGTCATTCAATATTTCACCATATCTGACTGTTCCATTTTATAAACAATTAGATATGCAAATGCTTTGATAGTTGACAAGCAGACAGTTGTTTTCATGTAATGTTTTCTTATTTTCTCCCATATTGATAATAAAGCATCTCGAATATAATGTCTCCTAAAATGTCCATGTGTTTTACTCTCATAGAAAAGCATGCCATCCAAATAATAGATCATGACTTTCTAATGTCAATAATTAGTATTCCTTAAAACTATTCATTCTTTCACCCACATCAATGTTACCGCCTGGTAATTTTGGGTAAACCAAAACCACCTCTTATTCTAGCATCTTGTAATAACTTTAATTTAATTCTTGCTTTCTTTCCCTGTCGTATATATTTCAATACTATTTTATTTAGATCTTCAAAATATTCTTTCTCTAGTTTAATTGGAATAGTCTGAAACAAATATAAAATCCTTGATAATATATTCATCTTAATTATTGATATTCTCCCTATTAAAGATTGCAAATTTTCCCATTTTGTCAAATCTGTCACAATCTGTTGTTTGAGTTTATAATAATTATCCTCTTTAAGTGTTCCACATCTAGCTGATATATGTATTCCTAAATATTTAACTGATTGTGATCTGGATATTCAATCTCTCCGCCAATTCTTTCTTTAACTTTTCAACCATATTCTTAGTCAAAATCTTAGTTTTATCTTTATTTTCAAACCTGCCACCTGTCCCTATTCTTCAATCTTTTCTATCAATTTGAAATTGAAGGTGTAATTTCACTTCGTATTTTTATACTGTGCTGAAATAGTTTTTTTCCCTTTTCCTACACCTCTCCTTCCCCTTTCTTTCCTTTTCTCATTTTATTACTACCTTTATTTTCTATTTTATACCATGATAATCTTAATAAAAAATAATAATAAAAAGGAGCCTTTTGTGTTAGGAGCGCTTCCTCTTCCACAGCCAAAATATCCAAATTCCTGGGAATAAAACTCATACTGATTCCACTTTATATCTGCACTTTTCTACTGGCAAAATTTCTTCCAAAATCTTACTTGATATATATTTTCCTGTTGAAAGAGAGAAATACCTGGAAATGGTGGCAAAGATATGGAAGTTTTCGCAGGAAAGGAGGAGAAAGTGGAGGAGAAAGAGCCACTCTGAATTCCAAGAACTCCATTCCGGGCTGCTTTGCCAGGAAAAGGGGGGTCCCGACCCACAGAAAGAAAGAGTGAGATTCCTTCCCAATTGGGGTTGAGGGGCGGGGAATCGGAAGGAGCCGCTTTGTCCAGAGGTTCCGAGCAAGAGAGACGCCTGTTTGAAGGAAGGAAATCGAGTTTTTCTCCCGGGAAGAGAAGCGGCGGAGGATTACCACGGGGAGGGGCGTCTGGGGGGAGGATCTGGCTGGGCTAGGAGGGATCCCTGCAGATCTTCTCTGCCTCTTTCTGGCTCAGCTGAGGGTTCCCTTCGGATTGGAGGTGTCTGTGACCCCCGAGCCTTCCCTGCTATGGGCTGCCCCTCCCACTTCTCCTCCAGCACAGAAACTCTTCCCACGGCAGGAATCTTCCCATGCGAAGTGAGGGGGGGGGGGGGGGGGCGGAGGAAGGGGGGTCTCCCGGCCAAGATGCTTCCAGACCCAGAGGAGGAATCGGGGCTCGGAATTGAGGGAGTGGAGCCTTTTTCTCGGACTTTGAAGGGGCTAGAACGAGCAGCAACACCAATGGGAATTCTCCCTGCGTGAGCGTCATCGGTCTCCGGGCAGAGTCCTTTGTGACTTCACCTGAAGGAGGAGGGAGAGTTCCGCTCAGAGAGACAAGCGGAGAAAGTGGGAGGGGGGGTCCCTTCAGTCTTGGGGGGGGGGGGGGGGGCTACAGTTCAAGGGGGAGGTTCATGGCAGCCCCGGAAGGGACCCTCCACTTTCTTTGCTCTCTTCACGATTCTCTGCCAGGGATTCCTGCTTCCCCCCCACACACACTTATTTCTCCTCCATTCAGATCAACAACCGCCCTTCTTGAACCAAAAACCGACCTACTATTTGCGGTGGGTCAGAAAACCCCACATCGCTGGGGGTACAGCCGGCCCTCCGGCAGCCCCTTTGCCAGGAAGGGAACCAAAGGCAAAAGCTTTGGGGAGGGGCGCGCGCGCGCGTGTGTCTCCCCTTCTCTCATCCACTGCAGCCCCACCTCACGCCGGATTGGGGAGGGGGAGGGCAAAAGGAAGCCCACACTCCCCTCCAGGGCTGGCATAAACCCCCATTTGAGCTGCAGCCCCCCCCTCCCCCCCCGCAGACTGAAATTATTCCCGCCCTCCTCTTTCTCTGCTTCTCTCTCTACATTGAACTATCTCCTCCGTCGGGTGAAGTCAAGGGAGACCCTGCCCGGAGACCGATGATGCCGCAGAAGGGAGGATTCTCATTGGCTTTCCGCTTTTCTGGACACACCCAAATCCGAAGATCGAGCAAAGCTCCCCGCCCACCCCCCATCCAGACCCTCCGATTCCACCTTTGGGGCTGGGAGCCTCCCCGTCTTTTCCCCCTCTCTTTAGGGGCGCTTGTGGGGCGGCATCCAGGGGCTCTGTTGTGTTCCCACTGATGCTGCTGGTGGGGGCGCTGGGCTGGATCCCCGGAAGTGAAGGGGGGAAGGAGACCCCCGGTACGGAGGGGGATGGGCAGGGGGATGGGAAGCCGTCAGTGCTCCTGCGGGAAGATCTCCTTCACCAAAGGCTCCAACTGGCACAACTTTTGGATGGATTAATTGGGGGAGGGGCATCTGGGTGATCCCCCCCAAGAGGGTACTCTCCAGCTGAGAGTACTTCGCTAACGTTTCTCTCTGTTCAGGGATTGTTTTTAATAACTGTTAATTCTATAGTGCTGAAGAACATTCAATTTATTTGTAATTTAAAGCAGGGATCTAATCCGGTTGCAACCCACACAAAGGACATTTTAGATGTGGATTATTGGTTTTTTTTTTAATAAAAAGTCCATTTGCATCTGGGAACATTAAAGATCTTTGTGGAATAGCTTAAAAAAGGCAGTGGCTTTACAAAGTGAAAATCGTGACTATTTGTTCAAATAAATTTAGGATGAAAAAAAAATTCAGCAAGAAAATGGATGGAGCATTTTTAAATAAGTGGAAATTGAAAAGTTTCAATTTGGCATTTTTTTGAAAACATATTATTGTAAACAATCAGATGGCATGAATCATTTTTATGGCCCAACCCAAAATTCACCTAATTTTAGACAAAATCTATTGATAACATTTTGGGGTTCCAGCTTGATCAGATGGGAGTTGCTGGAGAGATTTAAATTCATTTCTAGCTCCACTAGGGAATCGGAAGATGATTTTTTTCTTTTTAAAGACTCCCCCCACCCCTCCAGACACAATTTTCTCCTTCTGTCCATCCAGGAATTGACGGAGCCCTGGTGCCTGAACTCCTAAGCCCGGTCCAAGTCCATGGCAGCTGGCACCCTTATCTGCAATTTTGGCTCAAGCAGGAGATCCTATACCATTTCAGGATCTATTGATATCCCTACAGGATCTCTTTCAGAAAAGTGACTATCCAGTCTCTTCTTAAAAATGTCCAGTGATGAAGCAACCACAATGTGAAGGAAAGCTGTTCCACTGGTTGTCTTCACTTTAAGGAAGATTCTCCTTAATTCGAGGTTGTTTCTCTCCTTGATTATTTTACAAGCATTATTTCTTGTCCTGCCGTCTGCTGTTTTGGAAAATAAATTGCCCCCCTCCTTTTTGTGGCAGCCTCTCAAGTATTGGAATACTGCTATCATGTCATACCTAATCCTTCTCTGTAGAGTAGCCACCCCCAAATCCTGCAACTGTTCTTCCTATGTTTTAATCTTCAGGCCTTTAATCATCTTAGCTGCTCTTCTTTGCACTTTCACCAAAATCTAAACATCTTTGTTTTTTCATTTTGTTGGATTCAACCTTGTCTCATTTGGGTCAGAAAGGCACAATATGCATACACATACAAATCTATAGAGACATGGTGAGTCACTGATTAGAATGCAGTACTACAGCCAGGAGTTTGATCCTGACTGGCTCATGATTGATTCAGCCTTTAATCCTAATGAGCTCACTAAAATGAGGACTGAGGAGTGGTATATAAGTCTAAGTGGAATTGCTATTTCTACATAGTTTCTCCCAAGCGTGGATCCTTTTATAAGAAATAAGATGATCATTCTCAGCAAAACTCTTTCCACATTGCATGCATTTAAATACCTCCTCCCCTTTGTGGCTTCTTTTATGGGAAATAAGAGTGGATCTTTTTGTGGCTTCTAAGGCCACTGCTCTGAGCAAAGGTCTTTCCACACTCCATGCATTTAAATGGTTTCTCTCCTGTGTGGATCTTTTGGTGCTTTTTAAGAACACTGTCGTAAGCAAAGGTCTTTCCACAGTCCATGCATTTAAATGGTTTCTCTCCTGTGTGAATCTTTTTGTGGTTTTTAAGAACACTGTCGTAAGCAAAGGTCTTTCCACACTCCATGCATTTAAAGGGTTTCTCTCCTGTGTGGATCACTTTGTGGCTTCTAAGTCCAGTGCGATCAGTAAACATCTTTCCACACTCCATGCATTTGTATGGCTTCTCCCCTGTGTGGATCATCTTATGGTAAATAAGTGTAGAGCTGTGAGTAAACGTCTTCCCACACTCCATGCATTTAAATGGTTTCTCTCCTGTGTGGATCTTTTTGTGCCTTTTAAGATCACTGTTCCGAGCAAAGGTCTTTCCACACTCCATGCATTTATATGGTTTCTCCCCTGTGTGGATCCTTTTATGCACAGTAAGTGTATTGCTATGAGCAAAGGTCTTTCCACACTCTATGCATTCATATGGTTTCTCCCCTGTGTGGATCCTTTTATGGACAGAAAGGTGCCCGCTTGTTCTAAAACATTTTCCACATTCCAAACATTTATAGGGCTTCTCTTTTGTGTCAATCACTTTTTGAGATGTAAGGAAGTTACTCCCAAGAGAAAGAATGAATGTCCCATTGTAAGTTTGTCCCCCGTATCTTCTTATAGCATCTTCTCCTTTGTTTTGGGTTACTTTAGCTTTGATTAGCTTCACACTTTTTCCAATATTTTTTTTCCTTATTTTCTCTTCTTGGGCAATAAAGTCTTGCATTGGAACATCACTGGATGATGAGCTTTCCTGGTTACAATTCTTTGATTGGTTTCTCTCACGGCTTCCAAATTCCATTCGCATTCCAAACTTCTCTGCTGCATCTTTAGCATTGATCACTTGGAACACTTCACAGGAATCTTGATTCTCCTGCCCATTATTACCTTCAAAGAAAAAGGGAAATGAAAATGATGACAAAGTTAGAGAAAAGGATCAGTGTAGAAAGTCAAGTGAATTTCCTTCTGAATTTCTATAAAATTCCATTAGGTTGTATGTTTGCATGCCTACAGTGGTGTGATATAGACAAGATGATTTCTATATTTATGAGTCATAAAAGCTTTGAAGATATCTAGAAAATATCTCCTTCCTTACAAATATCTCTATATATGCAAATCTCACTCAGTTTTGAGTTAAGGAATAATAAGGAGAAACATCCAAGGAGGAATTGGGAGAAAACTTAAGGTTTATTGGGGTGGCTTAATTTCAAGAGAGACCTGTGAGAAATGAAGCAATTTTGAAACAAGCTCCTTCTTCCCAGGTATACCTTGGAGGAGCTGTTCTACAGCGTCTGGCAGGCAGGCGGGATCCCCGATCGGACTTTTCTCCATCACAGCGATGAGATTTTGGAGATAAATCCCTTGCTTAAAGCCTCCCATTGACTTGTTAAACGCTCTTTGTGCTGAGCCTGGAAAGGTTGGGATACTTCAAGAATGGCTATTTCACTGCCCCAAAGTCCCATCAGCTTGCAAGGGCTCCTTGGCCGGATCTGGTACAGGCGTCAGTTGACAGAGAATGGAGGCCTAAAATACTTTAGTACGAGATCACACAAGACCAGAAGTTCAAGATCTAAGGCTCCTAATCTCGCTTGATCTCGCACTGCAGTACTTTAGGCCTCTGTTCTTTTAAGACCTGAGGACTGCATAAGATCCAGGGCAAAAGTCTTTGAAAACGAAGAGAGGACTGGCTCTCAAGTATTTGGGGGAGGACTGGTCGTAGCTTGGAATGGTCGCTAAGTGAACTTCTGTTAATCAGGGATTACCTGTACCCTAGTATGCTCTAAGACACACTGCATGAAGCCTTTTTAAAAAATTACATTGGGTGAATGCTCTTCCATGGGCTGAGCGTGAAAGTTCTGTTCTCACACAATTTGGGGAAGTTTCAGAGGACAAATGACAACACACTCCTCTCACACGACTTCCAGAGGACACATAAAAGCACAAATCCTTCTTTTCAGCCTCCACAGATAAATTCAAATAGAAATGGAAAAATACAGATAAGAAATGGCACAGAAAGCATTTCAATAAAGAGGCATTGACTCTTTCCTTCCTTGGAGCACCAGAAGGCCAGATCTTTTCCTTCTCCCTCCCAAGAGACAATACCTGATTAGTGGTTTTTAAATAAAAAAACTAACTAAAATCTATTTTCTTGATTGGGGACTAGAAAAGTCTTACCCAGAGAGACCATGTTCCTATGGTTTTCAAGCATAACTTCTGAATGCAGCGTTTTCTGGTCAGGATCCAGCTGAGACCATTCCTCCTCAGAGAAATACACAGCCACCTCCTCAAAGGACACCAGACTATCCTGAACATAGAAAAAAAACAGAACAGGAGGATTCGCAAGATCTGTTCATCTTCATCACTGATTTAGACAAGATGATAGAAGGGGAACTCATCAAATATTCAGAGAAGACCAGATTGACAGGAATACCAACTCTCCAGGAAGATAAGCTCCAGATATAGAAGGATCGACAGATTGGGCCCCATCTAACAAAATGAAATGAACAATCAAAAATGTAGGGTTCTACATTTAGGAAAGAAAAACCAAATACACTGCCATAGATGATAACTGGCTCAACAGTAGTAAGTGCAACAGGGAACTTGGAGTCCTAGTGGATAACCACTTAAACATGAGTCAGCACTATGCTACAGCTGCCCCCCAAAAAATCTTCAACAGAATCATAGGCTGCATTAAGAGAGATAGTATCAAGATGACATGAAGGTTAGTATCACTTTATAATGCCATAGTAAGACTACACTTGGAATATTGCGTCCAGTTTTGTTGCCAGATGTAAAAAAAGATCTTTAAACTCTAGAAAGAGTGTAGAGAAGAGCAACAAAACCTATTAGTGGTCTGGAGGCTAAAACATATAAAGAATGGTTGTTGGAATTGGGGATGTCTAGTTTCATGAAAAGAAGGACTAGGGGGTGACATGATAGCAGTGTTCCAAGAAGCAATGGATGGAAACTATTCAAGGAGAGAACCAACCTACAAGTAAAGAGAAATTTCCTGACAGTGAGAACAATTAATCAGTGGAATGACTTGCCTCCAGAAATTGTGGTGCTCCAATACTGGAAGTTTTTCTGAAGAAATTGGACAGCCATTTATCTGAAACGTTATACGGCTTCCTGTCTGAGCAGGGGGTTGGACTAGAAGACCTCCAAGATCCCTACCAACTCTGTTATTCTGTTCCATTGTTCCCAAATTCCCAAAGCAAAGATATGCACTAAGTTAAATGGCTGTGGGTCATACAAGTCCTAATCTTAGGTGAGAAAATGGGCAAATCTGAAAACTGCTTTCACTGAAGAAATATTTGGGGAAGTTTTATCAAGTTCATTGATTCTGCAAAACCTTCAGTGACTTTCAGTAAAGTAACCCCACTTCTGGATCAACAGATCTATCACTCTGTCTATAATTGACTGATCTAGTAATCTGAGCCACTGGCTGAAAGGAAGAAAGCAAAGAAGAAAAAATTCCCTGGGAAAGTCATTTCTCAGCCGTTGCAAAGTGGGAATATTTGATCTCCTAATCGAGGCGCAAATCAGAGAATTGGAAATTATTTTCTAGCTCAAAGTACCGTGATTACATGCTCAACATGGCCACTCCCTTTGGATTTTAATAATCTGCTTTATTTTTAATACGATTTGCTTGTTTTTGAATTACAGGCTATAAATACGGCTTTTTTTTAAATGGTAATGGGGGAATGTGAGTATTTATTTTTCATTAGCCTTGCACAATTCCGAGTCAAAGAATTACCAAAAAAAGAGGGTCTCTAGCAGTTCCTGCCACTGTGATATCTTGAAGGACCTTTAAAAAATTGCTTAGCAGAACAGAGGAAGCTATGCTAGCCGACAGCAACTTGAACCTGCTATTCTGCTTTCTTTTGGAAGAACCCAAAAATAATCCAGGCCAAAGAAGGGGGAGAAATAGAAAGAGAGAGACCTCTGCACACCCACTTCTCTTCCTGAAGGGAGAATAGAAATCTAATAAACTTTTCCCTTTCTTACTTGATTTGGAGGTTCAGCCACTGTTTGATCTTCATTATAAAAACCAGAAAGCTTCATTCTTTGTTTCTCTGTAAGGAATAAATAATTTCCAAATGCATAATTAACAAAATAGGAGGAGGTATTCTAAAGGAGAGAAGAAAGAGAAGATAGGACAGATGGGGAATCTTGGAGGATCTTCCATTACCTCCAGAGGTGTCTTGACTTGGATCTTTCCAAGAGATCCTCCTGAAAAATAGCTCCTGAGGGAGATTTGATGGGTTATTTTCCTCAGGATCTCTGATCTTCACAGTGCAGCACTTCAAATAGGAGGAAGAAAGGAAGAAGCAGAATTAATATACGTCACAAGGCATAAAGTCGATTCTTGTATTTGGAACACAACCTCAAAGCCCCCAATATCCATCCGTATGGCTGAGTGAGAAAATAATTGGAACAATGTCCTACCAGAATTGGAGAATTGCCTCATATTATGAACCTGGGAGAAATTTGGGAAAGAGGGGTGAAGCATTCAAACACTCTATTTATTCCACTCCAAGCTCCCTGAAGTCTCCCACCTGCCTCTGGAGCTGCTCCTTCTGCTCCTCCGCCTGGCTCAGGAGGAAGCCTTCCGCTAGGGCCACCGCCTGGGAGCTGGTCTCTGCTCCACACTCCCGTACCCAGTCCTCCATCTCTGGGGGCAGGAGAGCCAGGAGCTGCTCCAGAACCACTAGGTCCAGCATCTGGGCTTTGCTGTGCTTTCCTGGTCTCAGCCATCGCCTGCACAAGTCATGGAGTTGGGTGCAAAGTTCTCGGGGACCCTCAGCCTCCTGGTATTGGATGGAGGTCCAGGGCTGAACTTCTGAAGGGAGGCTGGTTCCCTCCTGCAGGACCTTCTGCCCGGTTCTGGTCCAGCTCTCCCCACAGGCCTCAGTCTGAAGAACCAAGGGGCCTTTTCTGCTCCCCTCCTTGGCCAAAGGGGGTGTCTCCATCCTTCCTTTCTCTGGTACAGTAGCTCCCAAAGGGTTCCAGGGACTCTGGGGGTCTCCAGAGGCCTCTTCCTTCACAGGATCATTTTTGGGGCAGCAGGAGGGATCCCTGCTGGTCCTTCCACTTCCTTCCTTCCTTCCCCCACAGAGGAAATCTGGCTTGCAAAGGCTGCCAAAGGCTCCGAGGTTCCAGATCTGGGAGGAAGAGAAAAAACGACGCCCAGGATCAGAAAGGGGGATTCAGTCCCTGGACCCCCTTCCCCCAACCTGCCCGGAGTCCAAGCGGCTCTTCCTAGCGCAGGGCCCATCCCATCCCACAGCAGGGCCGGGAAGGAGGCAGCCCCCCCCCCTCCCGCTTCTCTCCCCCTCCGGAGACAGGATCGGGTCCTAGGGGAGCCCGGTGCGAATCCGGCCTCCTCCTCCTCGCTCGGCTTCTCTCCTCTCCAGCTTGGCCTCCGCCAGGCCTACCCTTCCCTCCCCCACCCCCCCTTCGCATGGAGACGGCGGCTAGCGCGCATGGGACCCTGGAACAGCCCCCCCTCCCCCCGCTCACCCGGGGCACGTCTGGATGTATCCCAGCCAGACCCTCCCGCAGCCACTCCGCCTCCTGCGGCAGACCAGGGGTTGAGGAGAGCGAGTGCGGCGTCCTAGAGAGGCAAGGCTCAGTGATGTCACTTGCTCTGGAAAGGAAGGCGTGACGTTCGCCCTCCAGTGGCCCAATAGGGAAGCGCCTGGATTTCCCTTCCCTTGGTGGAGGGCGCCCCCTGGTGGACTTTGGGCAAAGGGCCAGAATGGTAGAAAGGGCGGGAAAGAGGAACGCATTGGGACGGGGAAGGGAGAGAGGATGAAGGTGATGGGTTTGGGAGTAGAGGGAAAGGCTCCTCTCCATGGCTCTCTGTGAGATAAAGGCTTCCACGTCTGTGCTTCTTCCCCCTTTTATAGGAACCCAAATGCCTTGAAGGAGGTTTTTGTCTTTCTTCTGTGGCTTTTCTAGAGCGGTTTGGTTATTTCTTATCTCCTGTATAAAGTTCAACTCTACCTCCGCCTTTTTTATTAGGTCCCTTCTATATTTATTTAAAGGGGAGAAAAGAGAAATCTTCTTTGTGGAAATCCCTGAGATATTGGAAGATGCCACCATGTCTCCCCTCGTCCTTCTTTTCCTGAGACCAGACACACCCAGTTCCACCAACCAATTTTTTTTATTTCTTTTAGCGTCCAACTTTGTTGCTCTTTTCTGCATTCTTTCTGGAGTCTCAATATCTTATTTATTTGTTTATTGTACAAAAGAGAAAGAAAAAATAGAAATATGAAATTGAGGGAAGGAGAAAGGGGAAAAGAAAGTCTGAGGCACAAGAGAAAATGGAAAATAAAAGATATTGACTTCTTTTTAGCACAGTACAAGATAAAAAACAAACCATTCCAGCCTGATAATTCAATATAATGGACAAGTCACCCACCCCCTCTGGTTACCCCCAACTTCCCCTCTCTCCCTAATCTTCTACCCTTCTAGGATTTGAGGCAGAATCAGGGGTCTCTCCTCTCCACCTAAACAGCCCCCCAAAGACCACTTCAAAGGGAGGCTCTCCAGCCCTTTCACAAGAGGGGTAGATCTGGGGGGCAATTGAGGGGAGCAACTCAGAATTCCCCCCCCATTCATCAGTGGCTCCCCCTCCCAGGTCTTGATCGGGTGGTGGGGGATTATGGGGGGAGTCCTAATCTCCTCCCCAAATTCAGAGCACCCACCCGCCCAGAAGGGATCGAAGCTCAAATCCTGCCTGACTTTCACAAGGGGAAAAACCGAAGTTTTTGAAGCTGCAAAAGTTCTTTTTTCTTATACTTTCAGATCTGAACATGCCTCAGTTTCCCGCTTTCGCTTTCCTACGCCTTCCACTTTCAGTGCAGGAAACTTTCGAGGCAACCGACTTTGGGGGCTCCGGATCCGAGTATAAATCGGGGTCTGGGAGGTCCCACTCCCACCCAGTCACGGTGGGGATCCGACTGCGTCTCATCTCAGTCACGAAAGGACGACCCCTTTCCCCATTATGGGGGTCTCTCAGCCCTTTTTCTCCCAGGAGCCTTGACGGCCCCTCCTAGCCCCTCTCCTCCTCCCTCCCAGCCCCCTCCTTACCGGGGGTCTCCTTCCCCCCTTCGCTTCCTTGGATCCGGCCCAGCGCCCCCACCAGCAGCATAAGGGGGAGCCCAGCAATAGCCATGGATGCTGCACGACAAACGCCCCCAAAGAGACGGGAGGAAAACGCGGAGGCTCCCAGCCCCAGAGGCGTAATTGGGGGGAGGGGGTGTTTTCCTCTAACTTCGGAATTGGGAGCGCCCCGAAAGAGCAATGAGAACCCTCCCCTCTGTAGCGTCATCGGTCTCCAGGCAGAGTCTCCCTTGACTTCACCGCAAGAGTTCAGCGCAGAGAGAGAAGCGGAGAAGGTGGGAGGGGGGATCTTTTCAGTCTTGGGGGGCTGCGACTCAAGATAGATAGATAGAATTATTTTTTATTGGCCAAGTGTGATTGGACACACAAGAAATTTGTGTGGGTGCAAATGCTGTCACTGTACATAAAAGAAAAGATACATTCATCAGGAGTCGAGAATCATAAGATACAACACTTCATGATAGTCATAGGATACAATAAGCAATCGAATCATACTAGGAAACAGTCAATATACATTTCTATTTAAAAAAAAAAACAATTTAATCAGCAAATCCCAACTGAGACTTTTTTCTCTGCCTCAAGCACAAAGTCCAGAAACGGTTTCCAGGTAGAAACACAGCTGCATCTCTTCTTCTCTTGGATGGAAACTAATTTTTCCATCATTTTTTTCCTCCATCCTGCTTCCATCGTGGGGATGGAGGGATCTTTCTATGTTTGCATATCAAGATCTGGGATCTTTCTGGATCTGGTGGCCTCCAGTCTTGGCTGGGCTCCAGGTGAATTTCAGGCAAAGTAGCTGCCAGGTGGAGGGTTGCAGCCATAGCTCTGAATGGGGGTCCCTGCTGAGCAGGAGAGGCTGGGGGAGGGGTCTGGAGGGTCAAGCAGTCCCTGGGGGCAGTCTTAACCTTTTTGAAAGAATCACCCCCTTGAACCATTGAGGAAGTTATCATCGCCCCCCTCCCCCAACATAACCTCTCAATAACAGAGAAATAATTCTTCAATTTATGCGAAATGGGGGAAGGGCGGGGGGGACTTGCTGTTAGGAGTGCCCACGGGCAGCCATGCCTCACCCCCTAACAGGCAATCATGGCAGAATGCAGAGAACTCCCTACTCCCGCCAAGCACCTTTGCTGCAGACATGAGACCTTCAGCGCCTGCCACTGTTGCTTACCCTTCTGCCCATGCCGCCGCTGAGTTTGGAGTTGCTGCTTCCACATTTGGAGCACCACCGCCATTTGGAGCGCATTTGGAACACCGCCATTTGGAGCACCACCTCCACATTTGGAGCTGCCACTTCTGCGTTTCGAGCACCACTGCCATTTGGAGCACTGCCGTCACTCCAAACACACTCCAAACCTGGTGGGGCTGCTCCAAATAAACCTAATTTTATAGAAAAATGTACTATTAACATTTTGGGGTTCCAATTTGATCAGATGGAAATTAGCAATAGCACTTAGTGCTTTCCAGCCCTCTCAAAGCGGTTTACAGAGTTAGCATATTGCCCCCAACAATCTGGGTCCTCATTTTGCCCATCATGGAAGGATGGAAGGCTGAGTCAACCTTGAGCCAGAGGAAACACCAGACCAGGATCTTGGCTTAAGCATTGAATTGGGATTATAAATTCAATGTGGATTTGTTTGTTTGTTTGTTTTCATTTATTTTATTGTTTATTATGTTATTATTTATTGAATTATTTATTGTATTATTTATTTAGTTCATTATTTTATTACTTATTTGTTTTATTATTTATTTTACTTTAAAATTTATTTGTTTTGTTTATTTCTTTAATTTTTTGTTTATTCAAATTTTTATTTATTTAATTCCGGGCAGGTGAAGACTTTGGGCCTTGGGAAGAAAAGGAATCATTCTGGGAAGGATGGGTCAGAGGAGGAATTGGAGAGCTGAGACTAAATAAAGAGGAAATCTTCATCGGGAGAGTCTCAATGAAGGGAAGGAAAAGGGGCGGCCTGAATCACCTCCCACAAACTCCCCTCCCCCCACTCACCTCTCCGACCAACCACAGAATTCCTCTGGAGAGCCTCATAGTTGTGTCGGCAGAAGCGATTCACAGAGGCCTTCATGTACTACAGGATCTGCTTATCGCTGTTCCACATGTCCGCATCCACTTTCCTAAACTCTGTGACGGCCACATGCTTCCCAAGGTCGCTGTTGAAGTGGGCGAACTCCTGCCGGTTGTAGAAGAACCTGAACAGGAACTGCACCCTCTGAGTCCCGTGGAGGAAGAGACTTTCGGACTTCCACTGGACCAGGAAATGACCTGCGGGGAGAAAGAGGAGGCATCAGGAGGGACTCCAGGGCCCATCATTCCCACCCGCCAGGAGAGGAGGAAGAGGGACTCGGGCGCGGAGGGGAAGGGGCGGGAGAGCTGCCGATGAGACTGATGAAAGGCATACCTTGAGGAACAAAAGAGGGACTTTGGGAGGGTCCCAGGGGGAGAAGGGGAACTTTCTTGGGGGTCCAGAGAGGGGATGGAAAGGGGGGAAAGAGGGGGGGTCTTTCCTGCTGTGCCGCCCTCCTTCCTCCTAGAGTGGAGAGAGGCAGGCAGGAGCTCAACTGGTCCAGCAGACCTTCCTTCTCTCGACCGGAAATTTCGGGTCCTGGAGGGGCTTCTTTGTGCCCCCCTCAAAAGAGTGGCAGGTAGTACAGGGGGAGGGGCTGAAGAGACCACTAGAAACACTATGGGCTGGAGATGGGTTTTACAATTTTATATTTTTAATCTATCTATTAAACTGTTACATATATTAAAATAGTTCAATATATTTTATTTACAGTTACAACCTGTAAGCCTCCCAGAGTATCCTTGTAGGGGAGATATCATAGAACAGAACAACGGAAGGGATCCTGGAGGACATCTAGTCCAATCCCCTCCTCAGGCAGGAATCCCTTCAGACAAGATGGGCACCATGAAAAATGCAACATACATAAAGACAAATATTTTATGCCTCCGTCTCTCTCTCTCTCTCTTCCTTTGGGGGGAGGCGATATGGGGAGGGGGAACAATGGGAACATCCAAACGGATCCTTCTGGGGTCTCCCACCCCCTCTGGTTACCCCCAACTTCTCTCTCCCTAATCTTCTACCCTTATAGGATTTGAGGCAGAATCAGGGGTCTCTCCTCTCCACCTAAATAGCCCCCCAAAGACCACTTCAAAGGGAGGCTCTCCAGCCCTTTCACAAGAGGGGTAGATCTGGGGGGGGCAATTGAGGGGAGCAACTCAGAATCCCCCCCCCCATTCATCAGTGGCTCCCCCTCCCAGGTCCTGATCGGGTGGTGGGGGATTATGGGGGGGAGTCCTAGCCTCCTCCCCAAATTCAGAGCACCCCCCCCCCAGAAGGGATCGAAGCTCAAATCCTGCCTGACTTTCACAAGGGGAAAAACCGAAGTTTTTGAAGCTGCAAAAGTTCTTTTTTCTTATACTTTCAGATCTGAACATGCCTCAGTTTCCCGCTTTCGCTTTCCTACGCCGTCCACTTTCAGTGCAGGTAACTTTCGAGGCAACCGACTTTGGGGGCTCCGGATCCGAGTATAAATCGGGGTCTGGGAGGTCCCACTCCCACCCAATCACCGGTGGGGGTCCGACTGCGTCTCATCTCAGTCACGAAAGGACGACCCCTTTCCCCATTATGGGGGTCTCTCAGCCCTTTTTCTCCCAGGAGCCTTGACGGCCCCTCCTAGCCCCTCTCCTCCTCCCTCCCAGCCCCCTCCTTACCGGGGGTCTCCTTCCCCCCTTCGCTTCCTTGGATCCGGCCCAGCGCCCCCACCAGCAGCATAAGGGGGAGCCCAGTAATAGCCATGGATGCTGCACGACAAACGCCCCCAAAGAGACGGGAGGAAAACGCGGAGGCTCCCAGCCCCAGAGGCGTAATGGGGGGGGGGGATGTTTTCCTCTAACCGGAATTGGGAGCGCCCCGAAAGAGCAAGTGGACCAATGAGAACCCTCCCCTCTGTAGCGTCATCGGTCTCCAGGCAGAGTCTCCCTTGACTTCACTGCAAGAGAAGATAGTTCAGCGCAGAGAGAGAAGCGGAGAAGGTGGGAGGGGGGATCTTTTCAGTCTTGGGGGGCTGCGGCTCAAGATAGATAGATTGAATTCTTATTTATTGGCCAAGTGTGATTGTCCAATAAACACACAAGGAATTTGTCTGGGTGCAAATGCTGTCACTGTACATAAAAGAAAAGATACATTCATCAGGAGTCGAGAATCATATAGTACAACCCTTAGTAATAGTCATAGGGTACAATAAGCAATCGAATCATACTAGGAAGCAGTCAATATAGATCTTAAGGATACAAGTGACAAAGTTACAGTCATACAGTCACAAGTGGGAGGGGATGGGTGATAAGGAGTGATGAGAAGATGAATAGAAATTGTAGTGCAGACTTTGTAATAGTTGGACAGTATTGAGGGAATTACTTGTTTAGCAGAGTGATGGCTTTCGGCGGGGGCGGGGGGACTCTCCTTGTGTCTCGTTCTGGTGTGCAGTGCAATGCGTCGTTTTGAGGGAAGTAGTGGAAACAGTTTATGTCAGGGATATGAGGGGGGGATTCATGCCAGTCCTGGAGGGGAGTGGGGGCTTCCTTTTGCCCTCCCCCCCAGGCTCTGCCATGGAGTGGGGCTGCGGTGGATGAGAGAAGGGGAGGGGCACAGTCCACAGCCAGGGAAGACTTGAGGGTCTCTGCGCTGGTTGATTGGGGAACCCTTGGGCGCTTTCACACGCATGCGAACTCCTTCACTCATTGACTCTCTTCCCCCCCCCCCCCCCCCCCGGGGTCACTGTCCCCCTGCCCCTCCCGGGACCTTCTGCCCTTTGAGCCCTTCTTGACAAAGAGGGGGGGCGGGTGGAGGGGAAGTTTGGCCCCCAGTGCTGTGGGTTTTTTTGACAAATAAAAGGTCCGGTTAGATTCAAGAATCGGTGTTGTTGCTCTTCCTTCCTTCCTCCCTCCCTTTCTTTCTTGTTTCTCCTTTCTTCCTATTCCTTTCTTCTTTCTCCTTCCTTTTTCTTCCTTCCTTGTTTCTCCTTCCTTCCCCCTCTCTCCCTTGTTCCTCCTTCCTTCCTTGTTTCTCCTTCCTTCCCTCTTTCTCCTTCCTATTCCTTTTATCCTTCCTTCCTTCTTTCTTTCTCCTTCCTTCCTTGTTTCTCCTTCCTATTCTTTCCTCCCTCCCTCCCTTCCACTTTATTGAACTCCCTGGGAGGAAAACTTCTTATAGCCTCGCTCTGAATTGAAGGAATATAAACTATGATGTAACACTAAAGGGAAAATAAAACTGCCCCACCATCACTTGCACAGGTGAACTGGAGCAGCCTCTGATTCCTGCACAACCGCCAAATTGCCCTATTTTTTTTTTTTTGGGGGGGGGGGGGGGGAGAGAAAATTGTTTCCTCTGATTTCCATCGGGAGATTGTGTTTTTCCAGGCTGAGGGGAGGGCAAGAAATTCCCACCCACCTCCTTTGGGAAAATGTCCCATAGGGAGAGCAGCCCCAGGGTCACCCCAAAAGCCATGGGCCTCACTCAATGGAGCAGGTAGTTTTGGGGCGGGAAAGTTTCAATCTGGATCCCTGCTGAGTGGGGGGGTGGCACTGGGACCCCACAGCTGCCAGAGACCCTCCTTAAGATACTCAGACTATTAAAAAAACAGATTTCCCCCTGAGGGGGGGGCGTTTGGGAACCTAAACGGACATCTAGCCCACCCCTTCAGGCACACAGAGGAAAATCTGGCTGAGAACCCTGAAGAGCGCAAAGAATGGGGAGGCTCCCTTCCGGGCCTGCCATGAACCGCCCACCCCTCCTTCATCTCTCGAGACTGAACGGATCCCCCTCCCACTTTCTCCGCTTCGTTTTCTACGCAGAATTCTCTCCTCCTTCAGGTGAGGTCACAGAGGACTCTGGGCGGAGACCGATGACGCTCAAGCAGGGAGAATTCCCATTGGTGCTCCCATTCGTTCTGCCCCCACCCCGAACTCAAAACTCCAAGAAAAACACTTCGTGCCCCCCAATTCAGAGCCGTCGACCCTCCTCCGGAGCTGGAACTGGAAGCACCTGGCCGGGACACCGCCGCCTCCCCATCCCTTCGTTTCATGGGAGGATTCTGCCGAAGGAAGAGTTTCTGAGGTCGGTGGCTGAGAAGAGGGGGAGGGGCAACCTCGCAGCCAGCCAGAACTTGGGGGGTCACAGATACCCCCCAATCTGAAGGGAAGCCCGGATAAGCCTCAGTTAAACCAGGAAGAGGCGGAGAGGATCCACAGGGATCCCTGATAGCCCAGCCGGATCCTCCCCCCAGACGCCCCTCCTTCCCGGGGGAATCCTCCGCTTGGCGCTCTCGGGAAAGGGGCCGCTTCGCTTCACCGGAGACAACCGCGATTTCCTTCCTTGAAACACGCATTCTCTGGCTCTGAACGTCTGCACAAAGAAGCCCCTCCAGATTTTCCACCCCTCAACCACAAATGGGAAGGAATCTCCCTCCTTCTTTTTCTTTCTTTCTTTTTCTTTCTCTCTCAGAAAGTCAGGAAGGTTTCCCCCCTTTCTGGCAAAGTAGGCCCCGAATGGAGATCCAGGAGCAAAGTTTGGCCTTTTGTCCTCCTCTCTCTGCTCCTTTCCTGGGAGAACTTCCATCTCTTTGCATTTACTTATTATTTATTATTTTTATTTATTTATTCCCTTCTCCAAAGGGAGAAGGTTGGTGAGGTGAGGATTATAAATGTAAATTTAAATTCTCCAATTTTGCTTCTCAGGCATCTTACTTAATTTGCTTTTTCTCTCTCCTGGATCCCAGTCAGCTCTTAAGGCCTGTCCTATTGCTCGTGCTTGCATTATATGAAATTCCACTACAGATAAGATAATCAGAGTTGGAAGGGACCTTGTAGGTCATCTAGTCCAACACCTCCACCCAAGCGGGAAACCCTACACCATTTCTGACAGATGGCAGTCCAATCTCTTCTTGAAGGTCTCAAGTGATGGTGCTTCCACAACTTCCAAGGGCAACTTCTGTTCCATTGGTTGATTGTTCTCACTATCAGAAAGTTTCTCCTTATTTCCAGGTTTAATTTCTCCTTGTTCAGTTTCCATCATTATTCCTTGTCTGGCCTTTGGATGCTTTAGAAAATAGCTTGACCCCTTCCTCCTCTCTGTGGCAGCCCCTCAAATATTGGAAGACAGTTATGTCTCCCCTGGTCCTTCTCTTCCCTAGACTAGCCAAGCCCAGTTCCTGTAACCATTCTTCACGTTTTAGTCTCCAATCCCCTAAAATCATCCTGGTTGCTCTTCTCTGTACTTTTTCTAGAGTCTCAAAATCTTTTTTGTAGTGTGGTGACCAAAACTGGATGCAGGACTTTAGGTGTGGTCTAAGGCTTTATAGAGTGGTATTAGGACCTCACTATTGCGTGGTCATTCTCCCCCAAAGTTCCTGTAACTTCAACCCCATATCTCATTTCATCTCCATTCGTGAGAATTCAAACCAGCATGGTTGACCCTCTAGTTCTCTTCTCTGCTTTTGGGGAGACAAAAGTTTGTCTGCTAGGAAGGTCAGGAATCTGTTTCATCATCAATTAGCTGCACAGCTTGTCTTCCAGTTGATGTTAAAATCCCCCATTACTATTGTGCTGGGCTTCTTATATACCTCACCGACTAGCAAAAAGTCCATCTATTTCCTCTGTTTGTTTGGTAGGTTGGCCTATAGCATATACCCATGGCCATGTCATTCTTTGTTTCTTTTATATAGCTTTCGAGATGGTCCTCCTTGTTTTTTTGTATTTTTAGAGCTTTAGTAATTTTTTAGATATAGTGCAACTTCACTCCTTTTATTAGGTCTGTTTATTTTGAAGCTGTATATTCCACTCGTGGGCTTTATCCCACCAATGGCAATGTTACACTTGCTCTCATGTACTAGGGCAGTGGTGGCTAACCTTTTTGGGCTCCTGTGCCAAAAATTGTGCGCGCACTTGCACGCTCACGTGCTAGCACCCAGAAGGCAATGCGCCCTCCCCGCCGCCCCCTACACATGCATGCACAATCTCTACCCACCCACCAACCCACTGCCCTTATCTGCACTGTGCCTCACAGCTGATTTTTGTCCGGTTTGAGGCCTTTTTTGGCTTCCCCGAGGCTTCAGGAAGACTTCTGCAGGCTTTTCAGGTCAAAAACTAGACCCATTTCGTCACTTCCGGTATTTCCGGAAAAACAGGAAGTGACAAAATGGGCCTAGTTTTTGTACTGAAAAGCCTGCAGAAGCTTTTCTCAAACGTCTGTGAGACCAAAACAGGCCACAAACTGGCTGAAAATCAGCTGTGAGGCGTGTGCATGCAGCTTGCATGCCGGCACAAATGGCTCTGTGTGCCACCTGTGGCATGCATCCCATAGGTTCACCATCACGGAGCTAGACTATTCTGGGATCATCAGTTCGCCAGCATCAGACAAGCAAAGTGAATAGGGGAAGCCGGATTCACTTAAAAAACACATTTCACTCAATAACTACAGTGACTTGCTTAACAACCATGGCAAAAAAATGTAAAATAGGGCACATTTAACAACTGCCTTGCTTAGCAATGAAAATTCGTATTCCAACTGTGGTCATAAATTGAGGATTACTTGAATTCTGTATGTTGGTGTCAAAACATCTGAGACTGTCAACACCATAAACTCAAAGCATAAACTAAATCACTATTTGGGTGGGGAGGTGCAACGGTGCGTTGATACATTAACATGGCAAAGTCAATTCATCTTATATAAACTGCCTACCCCTATTGTTAGAAATCTTCCCCCAGCAAATTCATTCTCTCTTGTGGGTGTTAGGTTTCAGGTTTTGGCAAAAATCAGGCTTAAGGCAGCCAGGATTCATGACTCAGATAAAAAAAAAATACTTCATACCAAGAAGACAATGTATGCATAAAAGAACCACGTACATCTAATCTAGGGAGTCCCATTACAGTGGATATTTGCATGGGAAGTAAGCACCCCGCTTCACTGAAGCTCTCCCTGCAGTCCACACATTTATAAGGATTTTTCTCCTGTCTGAATATTTTTTGTGAAGCAAGGGTACTGCTCTTGCCAGACGTCTGTTCATATGGCTTTTTTCCCCATGTGGATCCTTTTATGGGAAGTGAGTTCATTGCTCCTCTTGAAGGTATTCCCACATTCTGTGCATTGATAGGGTTTCTCTCCTGTATGGTTTTATGGGAAATGAGGTGGCTGCTTTGACGGAAGCTTTTCCCACACTCTGCACACTTAAATGACTTTTCCTGTGTGGATTCTCTTATGGCAGGTAAGTTGGCTGTTCCTTCTGAAGCTCTTTCCACATTTCATACATTTATATGGTCTCTCGCCTAAGTGGATCGTTTTATGGGAAGTAAGTTCACTACTTTCCCCGAAACTTTCCCCACACTCTACGCATTGATATGGACTCTCACTGGAGTGAATCCTTTTGTGGGAAGTAAGTTGAGAACCCCAAGAGAAGCTTTTTTTGCACTCCGTATATATGTATGGTCTTTCCCTCGGGTGGATTTTCCTATGGGACATAAGCTCAGTGCTGCTCCTGAAGGCCTTTCCACATTCCAAGCATTTGTGTAATTCTTCTAATGCATGGATCCGTTTATGGGAAGAAAGCTCACGGCTGCCTCTGAAGCTCTTCCCACACTCTATGCATTTATACGGCTTCTCTCCTGTGTGGATCATTTTATGGGAAGCGAGCTGATAGCTCCAGAAGAAGTTCTTCCCACACTCCATACATTTGTACGGTTTCTCTCCCGAGTGGAGTCTTTTATGATAAGCAAGCTGGCTGTTCCTCCTGAAGGTCCTCCCACATTCTATGCATTTATAAGGTTTTTCTCCTGTGTGGACCCTCCTGTGTGAGGTCAGTTCACTGCTTCCCCTAAAACCCCTCCCGCACTCCATGCATTTATAAGGCCTCTCCCCAGTGTGGATCCTTCTGTGGGAAGTCAGTTCGCTGCTCCTCCTGAAGCTCTTCCCACACTCCGGGCATTGATAGGGTTTCTCTCCTGTGTGGATCATTTTGTGGGAAGTAAGCTGATAGCTCCACAGGAAGTTCTTTCCACACTCCATGCATTTGTACGGTTTTTCTCCTGCATGGAGTCTTTTATGGTAAACAAGCTGACTGTTCCTCCTAAAGCTCCTCCCACACTCAGAACACTTATAAAGTTTTTCTCCCGTGTGGATCCTTTTATGATAAGTCAGGTCATTGCTCCAGCTGAAACTCTTCCCACATTCCAGGCACTTATAGGGTTTCTCTCCTGTGTGGATCCTCCTGTGGGAAGTAACCTGGCTGCTGCTCCTGAAGTTCTTCCCACACTCTCTGCATTTGTAGGGTTTCTCCCCCATGTTGATTCTATCACGCAACGAAAGAATGAAAGTCCAGCTGTAACTTTTTTCATCTTCCCTGTTCTGATGCTCTTCTTCTTTAGTGTGGGTTTGATCATGTTCATTTAAATCTGATTTTTCTCTGAATGTTTTCGCACTTTTCCCAAAACACTTCGTCCTTTTTCCTTTGGAAAGGTGCAGGGTTGTTCTGTCTTGAATTTCATCACACTGAAGAGCAGAAAATTTTCTGCTTCCATCCTTTGACTGGTTTCTCTCATGACTTTTTAGTTCTGTTTGATCTCTTCCTTCTTTGCATCTGAGAGCTTCTAGTATTTGCCTACAGCACAAGTTCTCTTGCCCAACGGTATCTTCAGAGAGAAAGAAAAAAGTGTGGGTTTAAACTAACAGAAAGGGGATAAAATCACCAAGAACATGTAACATGATTGAGAATCCCAATCCTGCAAATCCCCAAAACCTCGGTAATATTTTATAGGCTATTCTGACCTACGTAAAACAATCTGACTTAAAGCTTATTAAATTTAGAGACCTGATGCAGGTCCTATCAATTTTTTTGGTATAAATTTGCACGGGATAGAAATTTAAATTTCACGGGTAGTAGAAACAATTTTAAAAGCCATTTATCTAAAACAATTCTGAATGTTGGGTTAGTATATTTGCCTCTTGCTATCGATGATTTTCTCTTTTATTCTGCACTAGATATCTTTTCCCACACATTCTCTTGTTTCAGATGGGAAAATATCTGAAGTCCTCACTCAATATATGTTTCCAGGAAAAACAAAGCACTGCTCACTATGGGGTGTCAAACTGGGTTTTACTTCCATTACAAAAAACACTTTCCTAGGAAAACTAAAACTCTCTGCTCAGCCATAAAACACCAAGAAGGCCAAGGAAAGTTTTTATCAATCAAGAAAAGATCCTGAGAAGCAGGTAGAGTTCTGCACAGCAGAAAATAGTAACCTCCTAGGACAGGGGTAGGGAAACTTGGCTCTTTTATCACTTATGGACTTCAACTCCCAGAATTCCTGAGTGAGCCATAAAAGGTTTGTCATCCCTGGCCTACAGGTTTTTCAGTTGTGGGGAAAATCAATTTTTGACTTGAATGGGACTGTTTAATATACAAATGTAGGACATGTTGTCCTAGGAAAAAAGTATTTCTTTGATCTATTAAAAACTATGTACAGCCCCATAACCTCATAGTTATGCCTGACTTCACTAGGCATATGATTTGCTGTATCCAGTTTGCTCTGTCCAATCACAAGGATCAGTTTTAATTAGTCAACAAAGGGAGGCTGTAGCCCTACCCCTTTATAGGCCCATCTCTGCCTCCAGCACTGTCCCTCAACCACTGTACACTTCTGTTATAAGTAAAAAATTGGTTATTACACCTGAGAATGTGAAGAGCCGAACTGAAGCCATTTTGTGTTTGCAGTTTGAACTTTTGAAGTTCAGAACATTTATGTAATGTGTTTCTGCTAGGAATAATACAATATTGCAAAACTATGTACTTAGCATAAGTTAGAGGTATGTGCTGGGGCACTCTGATATTAAATGTCACAAAAAGATATTGTTTTCTTATAATCTTCTGGAATTTGAATAACAGGAAATCTGACTATAATGAGAACGTTGAGAGTTTTCCATTGAAGGTTAGAACTTTCTTATGAAAATGTTGTATAACGTCCATATATGGGAAACAGGAAGTTTTATGTAACCATGTGATTTGATAAACCTATATAAGCTGTATTCACTAAATGGGAATGCCTCCTTCCTCCCAGAAAATGATTTTTTTCTGGAGTAGAGGGATCCATACTGCAGTATTTTCCCTAATAAAGCATCCTATGGATTAGATTATCAAAAGTCTGTTGATTCATTTTTATGTACTTTTTACAGCTTCAGTGTAAGCTATCTTGGAACCGGCAAGGGAGAATTTTTGTAGAATGGGTCTTCTCCTTCTCCCAGATATAAGGTGTGGTTAGCTTTAGGTCAGAGAGCTGGTTCCACAAAATGCCTTTTCTACCTGGCTGTGCTCTTACCCAGGGAGGCTACATTCCTCAGGTTCTCCCTCATGACTTCCCCATGGAGGGCTTTTTGGTGGGGATTCAGCTGAGTCCACTCTTCCTTGGAGAAACACACAGCCACCTCCTCAAAGGATACAAGACCCTGGAAAATGAAGGGGAAAAAAACTTTTCTCCATTAATAGTCCAGGAAGGCTTTGCATCTCATACCCTTAGTTCAACAAATTCCCCAAGCAAAGATTGGGTACATATGTATGGTCTCTCCCTCGGGTGGATTTTCCTATAGGACGTGAGAATATATGTAGCTCAGTGCTGAGCTGAGCCATTTGCTAGCAGTCATTTCATTACCTGGCTAGACACCATCATCAACACAAGTGAGTTTGAGGTTTTCTCTCTGTTTTTATACAGTAGCTTGCCCGGCCAGTGTTGGATGGTGGAGGGGGATTGTTTCCTCATGACGGCTCCTGGATTACAGTATTGTTTTCTGATTGTTTGTCTGGTATGATTTATTAACCCAAATTATATTTACTCTTAAAGTGACTCTGGGCAGTTTACAGATAAGAAACTATGCAATCCATACATAAAAGACAAGATTAAAGAGTTAAAAAGAGGGAGGGGACATCCTTTAGCCACTAACTACCCCCAGAGTTGGGTACTAATCTTGGATCCCTGTGCCAGTTGATAAGAGCAAGCATGACTTGAAAGGGACCAATCCTAACCAATTCTGCCACATTCCATTTCAGGGTGCTTAAAGGACAGTGACACTGTTGAGTCCCAGGGGGAAAGGGGACCCCAAGTGATCCCATAAATGTTTCTTTCCTACCTGAACTGGAGGTTCAGCCACTCTTTCAGTTCCACCAGGAAAAGGTGACAATCCTAGAAACAGCAAAGGCATAATTTGATTTCCTGCATGGGACTTCCATTGAACTAAAGCAGAATTTCAAATATTATGTGAAAGAACTCAAGATCATATAAGAGTATTGAGACATTTCTTGAGAATGCCAGGTCCCTCTGAAAGGCTCCCTTTACCTCCTGAGGTGTCCCAACTTGGATCTTCTTGGGGGATCCCCCTGAGAGGCAGCTCTTGAGAGGCATCTGACAGATCCTTCCTCCCTTTAGGATGCCTGGGGATGGCTTCCAAAAAGGGCTGCTGCATCTGACATACCTGGAGATGGAAATGAGAAATAAAACCTCTCAACTTTGCTGATGCAGATGGAACAATGGAGCAAGTGCCCCAAACATGTATTCTGGAGAAAAAATGGAGAAAATGCTCGATTCAAAGAGATTCTTGATTAATGCAGAGCTTCAGAGAGAGTGTTCTCTCACCTGCAGCTCTTTCGACTGCTGCTTCTCTGCCTGGCTCAACAGGAAGCCTTCGGCCAGGGCCACTGCCTGGGCGCTGGTCTCTGCTCCACATTCCCGCACCCAGCTGGCCATCTCTGCAGGAAGCACGGCCAGCAACTGCTCCAGGATCACCAGATCCAGCATCTGTGCCTTGGTCTTCTTCTCTGGCTGCAGCCAATCCTGGCAGAGGTGATAGAGGCGACTGCACATCTCCCGCGGGCTCTTGCCCCACATGTCCAAGGGCAGGAGGCCAACCTTCTCCCTGGTGGTTTCCTGCAAGGCATCCCGCAGCTCCTCCACCTTCTCCCAGAGGGCTTCTTTCAGGGAGGAGTTCTGCAGGGCGCTCCTCAGGGAGTCCACCTGGGCCAGCAGCGCCTCCGCCTGTGTCAGCGTGTCTGACCAGAAGGCCAGCGCCTGCGTCTCCAGGGCTGCCGCTTTCTCCCACAGGAGATGCGCTTCCTTCACAGGCGCCTCCTGGGCAGCTCTTTGCAGGGCTGCCTCCCCCTGCCCCAGGGGCACCTGCAGGAGGGTCCGGCGAAAGGCTTTGGCTTCTCTCTGGGCCGCCTCAGCCTCCTCCAGCGGGCCGGCCCACAAGCCCTTCTCCAGGCAAGCCACCTCCCAGCAGTCTGTCTTACGCAGCAGCGCCTCGGCCTTTTCTAGCATCGGCTGCAGCCCTTCCAGCGACGCCTCCCTCAGGCCGGTGCGCAGCCCCTCCAGTTCCTTCCGCAGCGCCTCGGCGCTCTCGGCCCAGCCTTCTTCCTCCAGCGCCTCTCGCAGGGCCAGCAGCTGTCGAGCCCGGGCGCGCCCTTCCTTCCGCACCGCCCGGCCCAACTCCCGCAGGCTCTCCCACAGCTGATCGTCCAGGAACGTCGCCAGGGCCACTTCCAGCTTCCGCGCGGCGCGCACCGGCCGTCCCCGGCCCTCGGCCGCCTCCAGTTCCGCCGTCACGCCCAGGAGTGCCTCCCGCAGAGCCGCCACCTTCTCCACAGAAGTGGTGGGTGCGGCTCCTGGCTCGGCCGGCATCGGCGGCTCTTTGTCCTCGCTCGGCGTCTCCTCCTCCTCCTTGGCCAGGGCCAGCGCCGCCGCAGACCCCTCGCCGCCCGCGGCAGGCGCGGCCGCTCCACCCGTACTACCGCCGGGCTTTCTCCGCCGGGCTCGCCGGGCTTTCTCGCGCTCGCCGCGCGCCTGGAACCAGCGGAGCAGCGCCATCTCCAGCCTCAGGAAGCCCTGGAGCCGCTGCTGCTCCGCCTCCGAGAGCGCCGCGTCCCGGGACAGCAGGGTGTCCCTGCCTCGGCGGGCCTCGCTCAGCTGCGCCCGGAACCGATGCAGATTCGGCTGGCCCAGGTTGACCTCCCAGCGCCAACGCGCCCGCACCGGCTCCGACACCCGCTCCGCCAGCAGAGCCTCCACTTCGGCTAGCCGCTCCGGGGAAACCTCCGCCGCCGCCGCCGCGACCCCCGGAACCGCCATCGCCGTTGCGCCCCCCCCCCTCCCCCTCCCCTTCCCCCCGGCCGCGGGAGTGCGCACGGCAACCCTGCTTGGGGACGGAAGCGGAGCGGGGCGGGGCAACCCTGAGCCCCGCCCTTCCGCCAATACCGCGCCCTGCCTTTTGGCTTCCGCTCCGCCCCTTCAACAGCCAATTCCTGAGACTTCAATTCCCAGAATTCCCCCGTCAGCCGCCCGAGGGCATCTCGCTCCGCTTCTCGAGACTTCTGAACACGCCGACACGCGAATAAAAGGCCTCCCGCGGTGCAGCTTCCCGGCGCTGCCTTTCCCATAATGAAGGCTACGCAGGGACCTTCTACACCACCACTTGGCGGTCAAAAAAGTCGAAATGGCGACCTACACGGCCTCTTTCATCTGCCCAGCCTGAGAAACCGACTAAAATCTGAAATGAAAGGCCTTTTTCCCCCGGCGGTTCGTCCCTCATCCCGACTCGGTTCGGGCGGATCTCCTCACGGGGCATCCGTCCCGTTCCTGCTTCTGGGCGCCTAGGTCAATTTTCGGGCCAATTTTACCTCAGGAAAGAATTCAGTATTATTCTGCCTCCCCTTCTCAAATCACCGTCTCCCTATTCTATGCTGAGATAACCTGAGGTAAAAACAAAAAGCAGGTAACTTTATAGAGATCAGATATGGCATTACTGTACATACGCAACATATGAGGTAACTTTAAAGTTCATAAAATGAGGTATCAGCTTGAAGCTGGCCAAAGAGAAGGTGGGGAACAGCCAAATTAAGTTCGAAGCCAGGAATCAAATTAGCTTTTATCTCGTTATTTGACAAGGATGCCCTCATTTTGGGTCTTTTTCTTTTGAATAAATGTGAAAATATCCAATTTAATGGCTGGAAAACAAAAGAGGATAAAGGTCCCAAACACCCAATTGTGGCTGATTGAGGGCGGGGCTCCCACCTGAGGGGATCTGTGCTCTGGTTGCTGTAAGTGGAAAGGTGGCGTTTCCCTTTTTCCCACCTTTTTCTTCTGTGCTGTTTTAGATTTACCTCAGGATATTCCTGTCTTCCCTGCTGCGAATGTAGATGCTAAATACATTTATTTATATAAAACTAAGAGTTTCTGTCAGTGTCTCCCACTTTCTTGGACAGTTGCTATGCAGTTCCTCCATATTAAATCTCTTCAGTTGCACCTTCCAGTCGAGTGTTTTCTTCCAGTTTCAATGATTACAATGTCACACCAATCTTTGGTTTCCACCTTTACCTTGTTTCTCGTGCTTTGAGCATCTGTGCAAAGGCATCTGAATCCCTTTTTGACTGAATTTGGTTTCTGCATCTCCTGTTTTGTGTCTTGGGTTCCCCTTTTTTCTTCCAATTTGGTGGATTCCCGAAATTTCAGCTTCAATTTAATTTCTAAAACTTCCTCTCTCTGTCTCACTTTCAAGCCTGGTATGAGGGGGTCAAGAATTAAGAGGCGGGCTCTTGGGGATAGAGTAGGGGGTGGCAATTAGGATTGAGAAGATCAGGCAGATCCTTGGATGATCCCTCTTGATCCCCGCTTCAGCAAATGCTCCGGGTGCGTGTCTGGCTGAGCCCCCCAAAGAGATTCTTTAAAAGGTCTGTTCCAGCTGAGAGTACTTTGCTAACAATGTTTCTCGAGGGATTGTTTTTAATAACTGTTAATTCTATAATGCTGAAGAACATTCAATATTTTATTTCTACTTTAAAACAGAGATCTAATCTGGTTGCCATCCTGACAAAGAACAACATTTCAGGTGTGGGTTTTTGAATCGGGGAACGTTAAAGATCTTTGTGGAATAGCTAAAAGCAGTGGCTTTACAAAGTGAAAATCTTGACTATTTGTTTGAACAAGAAATGCAAATTCTGGAAGAGAAAAAATATTTCAGCAACAAAATGGATAGAGCAATCAGTGAAAATTGAAGTTTTAATCTGGCATTTTATTAAAAACATCTTTAACTCATATAGATTTTTTTAGTAGGTAAACAGACTACCAGATGGCATGAATCATTTTTATGGCCCAACCCAAAATTAACCTAATTTTAGACAAAAATGTACTCATAACATTTTGGGGTTCCAATTTGATGAGATGGGAGTTGCTGGAGAGAGATTTTCATTCACTTCTGGATCCACTAGTGAATTGCAAGATTTTTCTTTTCTTTTTAAAGACCCCCCCAGAGACACAACTTTCTCCTTCTGTCCATCCAGGAATTGACAGAGCCCTGGTGCCTGAAGTCCTAAGCCTGATACAAATCCTCGGGGGATGGCACCCCTACCCGGACTGTGGGCTGAAGCAGGAGATCCTATACCATTTCAGGATCTATTGATATTCCTATAGGATCACTTTCAGACAAGTGACTATCAAGTCTCTTTTTTAAAATGTCCATTGATGAAGTAACTGCAATGTCTGAAGGAAAACTGTTCTACTGGTTAATTGTCTTCACTTTAAGGAAGATTCTCATTAATTTGAGGTTGCTTCTCTCCTTGATAATTTTACAAGCATTATTTCTTGTCCTGCCGTCTGCTGTTTTGGAAAATAAATTGGCCCCTTCCTCTTTGTGGCAGCCTCTCAAGTACTGGAATACTGCTATAATGTCACTCTTAATCCTTCTTTTCTGCAGACTAGCCACACCCAAATCATTTGTTATAATCTTCAGGCCGTTATTCATCTTAGCTGTTCTTCTTTGCACTTTCTCCAAAGTCTAAACATCTCTTTTGTAATGTGATGATCAAATCTGGATGCAGTATTCCAGATGGAATACTAAATAATACTAAATAATAAAACAGTACTAATACATCACATGATTTTGATTCAATACATATTTATATAATCAAGGATTATTGTTATAGGTGAAATTTGGTTATTACACTTGAGAATATAAAGAGCCGAACTGAAGCCATTTTGTGTTCACAGTTTGAACTTTTAAAGCTCAGAACAGTTATGAAATGTGTTTTCTGCTAGGAATAATACAATATTGTATTACTATGTACTTGGCGTAAGTTAGAGATATGTGCTGGGGCGCTCTGACATTATAAATGTCACATTAAGGAATATTAATGTTTTCTTATAATTTTCTGGAATTTGACAAACAGGAAATATGAATATGTTGGAAGTTTTCCATGGAAGGTTGTATAACATCCATATATGGGAAACAGGAAGTGTTATGTAACCATATACTTTGATAAACCTATATAAGCTGTATTCACTAAATGGAAGTGTCTCCTTCCTCCTAGAAAAAAACTTTTTTTCTGGAGAAGAGTGGTCCATACTGTAGTATTTTCCCTAATAATGCATCCTATGGATCAGATTATCAAAAGTGTGTTGATTCATTTTTATATGCTTCTAACATTTATATTAGCTTTTTTGGCTGCCGCCACACACATAGCTAATTCATGTTTAAGTGATCATCTGTTCGGACTCCCAACGTCCCTCTCACAGTTACTGTTTTTGAGCCAGGTTTCCTGTAATATTTTTCCTGCCCAGGTGTAAAATTTACTTTTCTCACCTTTAAGTTTCATTTTGTTGGATTCAGCCTTGTCTCATTTGGATCAGAAAGGCACAATATACATACACGTACAAATCTAGAGACATGATAGGTAGGTGGTTAGAATGCAGGCTCATTGTCCACATTCGAGAGTTCGTTCCTAACCAATTCATGGTTGATTCATCCTTTCATCCTTCTGAGGTTGCTAAAATGAGGACCCAGATTGTCGGGGACCATAATGCTGACTTTGTAAACTGCTCAGAAAGTGTGGTAAAGCATTGTGGAGTGGTATGTAAGTCTAAGTGGAATTGGCTGTTGCTATAGTTTCTCCCAAGCATGGATCCTTTTAAGAGAAGATGATCATTCTGAGCAAAACTCTTTCAACTTTCCATGCATTTATATGGCTTCTTCTGTGTGGATCATCTTATGAGAAATAAGATTACGTTTTTGAGCAAAGGTCTTTCCACACTCCATACATTTATATGGCTTCTCCCCTGTGTGGGTTCTTTTATGGGAAATAAGATTACCTCTTTCAGCAAAGGTCTTTCCACATTCCATGCATTTAAATGGCTTCTCTCCTGAATGGATCTTTTTGTGTCTTCTAAGACCACTGCCATAAGTAAACATCTTTCCACACTCCATGCATTTATACGGCTTCTCCCCTGTGTGGATCATCTTATGGGAAATAAGAGCAAATCTTCGAGCAAAAGTCTTTCCACACTCCATACATTTATACGGTTTCTTTCCTGAGTGGATCATTTTGTGTCTTCTAAGTCCACTGCCATGACTAAACGTCTTTCCGCACTCCATGCATTTGTACGGCTTCTCTCCTGTATGGATCACCTTATGGGAAATAAGATTACGTTTTTCACCAAAGGTCTTTCCACACTCTATGCATTTATATGGTTTTGCTTCTGAGTGGATCCTTTTATGGGAAATAAGATTACTGCTATGAGCAAAGGTCTTTCCACATTCTATGCATTTATATGGTTTCTCTCCAGAGTGGATCCTTTTATGGATAGTAAGTTGCATGCTTGTCCTAAAACATTTTCCACATTCCGAACATTTATAAGGCTTCTCTTTTGTGTCAATCACTTTTTGAGATGTAAGGACGTTATTCTGAAGAGAAAGAATGAATGTCCCATTGTAATTCTGTCCGTTGTTTCGTCTTATAGCATCTTCTCCTGTGTTTTGGGTTAAATACTGTTCATTTACTTGTACTTCAGCTTTGATTAGCTTCACAGTTTTTCCAGTATATTTTTTCCTCATTTTCTCTTGTTGGGCAAGAAAGTCTTGCATTGGAGCATCAGTGGAAGATGAGCTTTCCTGATTCCAATTCTTTGGCTGCTTTCTCTCATGGCTTTCGAATTCCATTCGAATTCCAAAGTTCTCTGTTCCATCTTTAGCACTGATCACTTGGGACAGTTCAGAGGAATCTTGATTCTCCTGCCCATTATTACCTTCAAAGCAAAATGAAAATGAAAATGATGACAAGGTTAGAGAAAAAGATCAAAGTGTAGAAAGTCAAGCAAATTTCCTTCTGAATTTCTCCGAAATTCCATTAGGTTGTATGTTTGCATACTACAGTGATGTGATACAGCCGTAATTGTTTCTATATTCATGAGTCATGAAAGCTTTGAAAATATCTAGAAAACATCTCTTTCTTTACAATTGTCTATATATATATGCAAATCTCACTCAGAATCAGTTTTGAGCTAAGGAATAGAATACAATAACAGAGTTGGAAGGGAGGTTGGAGGTCTTCTAGTCCTGCTTAGGCAGGAAACCTACACTTCAGACAAATCGTTATCCAACATCTTAAAATCTTCCAGTGTTGGAGCATTCACACCTTCTGGAGGCAAGTTGTTCCACTGATTCTTCTAACTGTCAGGAAATTTCTCCTTAGTCCTAAATTGCTTTTCTCCTTGATTAGTTTCCACCCACTGCTTCTTGTCTTATCCTCAGGTGCTTTGGAGAATAGCTTGACTCCCTCTTCTTTGTGGCAGCCCTAGATATCAGAACACTGCTATCATGTCTCCCCTAGTCCTTCTTTTCATTAAACTAGACATACTCAATTCCAGTAACCTTTCTTTATGTTTTAGTCTCCAGTCCGCTAATCATCATTGCTCTTCTAGAGTCTCAACATCTTTTTTATATTGTGGCGACCAAAACTGGATGCAGTATTCCAAGTGTGGCCTTACCAAGGCATTATAAAGTGGTAATAACACTTCAAGTGATCTTGATTCTATCCCTCTGTTTATGCATCCTAGAACTATGTTAGTTTTTTTGGCAGCTGCTGCACACGGTGTGCTCATATTTAAATGGTTGTCCACTAGGATTCCAAGATCCCTCTCACAGTTACTGCTCTTGAGCAAGGTACCACATATACTGTGCCTGTGCATATGTTTTTTGTCTAAATGTAGAATTTTACTTTTTTCACCATTGAATTTCATAATAATCAGGGAAAACATCCATGGAGGAATTAGGAGAAAATGTAAGATTTATTGGAGCACAGCAGTACTTTAGGCCTCTGTTCTTTAAAGGACTGAGGACTGCACGAGATCCAGGGCAAAAGTCTTTTAAAATGAAGAGGCCTTCCCTCTCTTTGAAAAGCATTTTGCCCTGGATCTCATGCAGGTCTTGGTTAGCACGGAACAGAGGCCTAAAGCACTGTAGTACGAAATCACGTGAGATCAGTAGTGCTAGATTTCCCACTACTGATCTCATGTATCTCTCACTACTTTAGGCCCCTTTTTTCTACAAATGCACCCAAATATGCAAGGGAACCAATGGCTCTCCACATTGTTGCAAGGTACTGTATTTTTCGAACTATAAGATGCACCTAGGTTTAGAGAAGGAAAACAAAATAAAAATAGTTTTTGGGCTCGGTGCATCCCATTTTTGGCCTCCCCAGTGTCCAGAAGCACTCTACATGCCAAATAATGGGCCCGTTTTTGGCCTCCCAAACCGTCTGTGTGGGCCCATTTCTGGTCTGCAGAGTGATTCTGGATGGCTGGGAGGGCAAAAACGGGGCACACGGATGGTTTGAGAGGCCAAAAAGAGGCCCATATTCGCTCTATAAGATGCACAGACATTTCCACCCAATTTTTTTTGGGGAAAAGTGTCTTATAGTCTGAAAAATATGGTAAGTCCCAGCAAGTTGGGTGGGAGAATAGGTAGGGCGAATGTTGCAGCAACTCTGCTGTCATTCATAAGTGAACGATCGCCGTGGTGCTGCAACACTCATAATTTCAGGACTGGATCTTAAGTACTTGGGGGAGGGCTGGTCGTAACTTGAAACAGTCGCTAAGTAAACTGTTGTAACTTGGGGATTGGCTGTACCCTACAATCGGGTGGGATTCCAAAATTCCAGCAACCAGTTTGTTGCCCAGTTGCTGGGTAGGCATGGCCATAGTGGGCGTGGCCTCATGGAACTTCTTGTTTCTGGCTTCCAGTGGATTGGGAGAATGCTCTTCCATGGCCTACAGATGAAAGTTCTGTTCTCACACAATTTGGGGAGATTTCAGAGGACAAATCACAACAATCTCCTCTTATACGATCTCCAGAGGATACATAAAAGCACACCTCCTTCTTTTCAGCTTCCACAGAGAAGGTCAAATAGAAATAGGAAAATACAATAAGAAATGGCATAGAAAGCATCTAAGCAAAGAGATATTGGAGCACGACAAGGCCAGATCCTTTCCTTTTCCCACCCAGGAGAAAATATCTGATCAGTGGTTATTAAATAAAAAACCATAATCTTTCTTCTTGATTGGGGACTAGAAAACTCTTACCCAGAGAGATCATGTTCCTATGGTTTTCAAGCATGACTTCCCAATGCAGTGATTTCTGGTCAGGATCCAGCTGAGACCATTCCTCCTCAGAAAAATACACAGCCACCTCCTTGAAGGACACAAGACTCTCCTGAGCACAGAAAAAAGAACACAACAGGAAGATTTGCAAGATCTGTTCATCATTGATTTAGACAAGAGGATAGAAGGGGAACTCATCAAATTTGCAGACAAGACCAGATTGACAGGAATACCAACATTCCAGAAGATAAGCTCAGAGATACAGAAGGATCGACAGACAGGGCCCCATCTAACAAAATAAAATCAACAGTGAGAAATGTAAGGTTCTACATTTAAAAAAGAAAAACCAAATACACTGGCATAGATGATACTTGGCTCAACAGTAGTAAGTGCAAAAGGGATCTTGGAGTCCTAGTGGACAACCACTTAAACATGAGACAGCATTATGTTTCAGTTGCTCCCCAAAATACCCTCAACAGAATCATAGGCTGCATTAAGAGGGATAGAATGAAGATGACATGAAGTGTTAGTACCACTTTACAATGCCTTGGTAAGACCACACTTGGAATATTGCGTCCAATTTTGGTTGCCAGATGTAAAAAGATCTTTAGACTCTAGAAAGAGTGTAGAGAAGAGCAACAAGATCTATTAGTGGTCTGGAGGCTAAAACATATAAAGAACAGTTGCTGGAACTAAGGATGTCTAGATTCATGAAAAGAAGGACTAGTGGGTGACAAGATAACAGTGTTCCAAGAAGCAATGGATGGAGACTATTCAAGGAGAGAACCAATCTGCAACTAAAGAGAAATTTCCTGACAGTGGAAACAATTAATCAGGGGAATGACTTGGCTCCGGAAATTGTGGGTGCTCCAATTGAAGGTTTTTATGAACAAACTGGACAGCCATTTATCTGAAATGTAGGGTTTCTTGTCTGAACAGGGAGTTGGACTAGAACAGTGGTCGCCAACCAGTGGGCTGGGGACCATTGGTGGTGTGTGAGAAAATTTTGGTGGTCCGCAGAGAAATGTACCCCTCAAAGCACCCGCTGGCCCTCACCCTTTGGCCGACCGCAAACCTTGAGTAGACAATGCAAGCTGGAACTGGGAGGTAAGACAAACGAGGGGTGGAGGGGAGGGAGGGAAATCCTCCCCAGGATGGCTTGCTGACATTGGTGGGAAAGACAGTCCCATATTCCAGAGCTGTAGTAGTCACAGGACTGGCCCTTTGTTCATCTCAGATCAGCTCCTCCAGTCCATGGCAGGCCGGTGCACCCGGGTGAAGGAGCATTTGCTTCGGGATGACTAAAGGGCCAGTCCTGTGACTATTGCAGCTCTGGAATATGGGATCGACTTTCCCACCAATGTCAGCAAGACACTGTCAGTCAAAATTCATATTAGTGGTCCGTGGGATTTAAAATTTTGACTTTGGTGGTCCCTGAAGTCCAAAAGGTTGGCGATCCCTGGACTAGAAGACCTCAAAATACCTATTAACTCTATTATTCTGTTCCATTGTTCCCAAATCAGAGATATGCATTAAGTTAAATGGCTGTGCGTCACACAAGTCCTAATTTTAGGTGAGAAAATGAGCAAATCTGAAAATTGCTTTCACTGAAGAAATATTTGGGGAAGATTTTATCAAGTTCATTGATTCTACAAAACCTTCAGTGCCTTTCAGCAAAGTAATCCACTTCTGGATCAACTGATCTATCACTCTGTCTATCATTGACTGATCTAGTAGTCTGAGCCATTGGCTGAAAGGAAGAAAAGAAAGAAGAGGAAATTCCCAGGGAAAGTAATTTCTCAGCTGTTGCAAAAATAGGAACGTCTGCTCTCTTAAACGAGGCGTAAATCAGAGGATTGGAAATTATTTTGTAGCCCAAAGTACCATGATTATAGGTTCAACACGGCCACTCCCTTTGGACTTTATAATAGTCTGCTTTATTTTTTATTACGATTTGCTTTATTTAGAACAACAGGTTATAAATAAGGCTTTTAAAAAATGGTAATGTGGCAATGTGTTTATTTTTCATTAGCCTTTCAAAATTCCAAGTCAAAGAAAAAAAAAGGCGGGGTGGCGGGGGGCACTTTAGCAGTTCCTGCCACTGTGATAGGTTTATTCCTACTTCTTGAAGTACTTTTTAAAATATTACTTCTTGTAAACTCCAAGTTGGAGGAGAACCTAGCACAAGATAAGCAGAGGAAGCTATGCTGGCTGACGGAAACTTGAACCTGCTATTCTGTTCTCCATGTTGTGGAAAAACACAAAAATAATCCAGGACAAACAAGGGGGGAAATCAGAAGGAGAGAGTCCTCTGCACACTCACTTCACTTCCTGAGGGGAGAATAGAAAACTAATATCTTTTCCCTTTCTTACTTGATTTGGAGCTTCAATCACTGTTTGATCACCGTCATAAGAACCAGAAAGCTTCGTTCTTTGTTTCTCTGTAAGGAATAAATAATTTGCAAATGCATAATTAACAAAGGAGGTAGGAAGAAGGTATTCTATAGGAGAGAAGAGTGAGCGAAGGTAAGACAGATGGGTAATCGGAGGATCTTCCATTACCTCCTGAGGTGTTCTGACTTGGATCTTCCCAAGGGATCGTCCTGAAAAATAGCTCCTGAGGGGGATTTGATGGGTTCTTCTTTCCCTCAGGATCTCTGATCTCCACAGTGCAGCACTTCAAACAGGAGGAAGGAAGAAGCAGAATTAATATGTCACATGAAAACAAAGTGGATTCAGAACACAACCTCAAGGCCCCCAATATCCATCCGTGTGGCTGAATGAGAAAACAATGGAACAATAGCACTTAGACTTATATATAGTGCTTTACAGCCTTCTCCAAGCAGTTTACAGAGTCAGCATATTGCCCCCAACAATTTGGGTCCTCATTTTACCCACCTCGGAAGGATGGAAGGTTGAGTCAACCTTGAGCCTAGTTGGATTTGAACTGCCAAACTGTAGGCAGCTGGCTGCATAAGTAGCTTGAAGTACTGCACTCTAACCATTGCACCAGAGGCTCCTACAAGAACTGGTGAATTGCCACATATTAAGAAAGTGGGAGAAGTTTGGGAAGGAGGGATGAAGCATTCAAACACTATTTATTCCCTTCCAAGCTCCCTAAAGTCTCCCACCTGCCACTGGAGAGGCTCCTTCTGCTCCTCTGCCTGGCTTAGGAGGAAGCCTTCCGCCAGGGCCACTGCCTGGGAGCTGCTCTCTGCTCCACACTCCCGCACCCAGTCCTCCATCTCTGGAGGCAGAAGGAACAGGAGATGCTCCAAAACCACTAGGTCCAGCATCTGGGCTTTGCTGTGCTTTCCTGGTCTCAGCCATCGCCTGCACAAGTCATGAAGTCGGCTGCAAAGTCCTCGGGGACCCTCAGCCTCCCGGTATTGGATGAAGTTCCAGGGCAGAACTTCTGAAGGAAGGCTGGTTCCCTCCTGCAGGACCTTCTGCCCGGTTCTGGTCCATTTCTCCTCACAGCTCCCAGGATGAAGAACTGCAGAGCCTTTTCCGCTCCTCTCCTTGGCCAAAGAGGGTGTTTCCATCCTTCCTGTCTCCGGCAGAGCAGCTCCAAAAGGCTCCAGGGACTCTGGGGGGGGTCTCCAGGGGCCTCTTCCTTTACAGGACCATTTCTGGGGCCGCAGGATGGATCCCTGTCTGTTCTTCTGCTCTATTCCTCCCTTCCTTCCCCCGCAAAGAAAATCCTGGCTTGCAAAGGCTGCCAAGGGCTCCGAAGTTCCGGATCTGCGAGGAAGAGAAAAACCGATGCCCGGGATCAAACAGGGGGATTCAGCCCCTGGACCCCCTTGCCCCAACCTGCCGCAGCTTCAGAAGGCTCCTCCCAATGCAGGCCCAGCCCCCCCCAAACAGGGTCGGGAAGGAGGCAGTTGAAGAGGCCGACCCCGCCCCCGCTTCTCGCCCCCTCCGGAGAGAGGATCGGGACCTCGGGGAGCCTGGTACGAATCCTGCCTCCTCCTCCTCCTTCCCTGGCTTCTCTTCTCTGCCGCTGGGCCTCCGCCAGACTCCTCCCCACTTGCATGCAGAGGTCGGCTGGAGAGCATGGGACCCGGGAACAGCCCCCTCCCTCACCAGAGTCACGACTGAATGTCCCCGCCCCCCCGCCAGACTCTCACGCAGCCTCAACGCCGCCTGTGGAGCCCCAGGTGTTGAGGAAAGCGAGTACGGAGTCCTAGAGAGGAAAGCATCAGTGATATCACTTCCTTCGCCACCGCCTCTCCAAAGGCAGCCGTGACGTTCGCCCTCCAGTGGCCTGGAGTTCCCTTCCCTTGGCGGAGAGCGCCACCTAGTGGATTTGGGGAAAGAGCCAGGGTGGTAGAAAGGGCGGGAAAGAGGAGCGGACAGGAGGGGGAAGGAAAAGGGCGGGGATAATGGGTTTGGGAGTAGCGGGAAAGGCCCTCTCCATGGCTCCGTCTGACAAAGGCTTCGAGTCTGTGGTTCTTTCCCCCTTTTATATGAACCCAAATGCCTCGAAGGAGGTTTTCGTCTTTCTTCTGTGGCGTTTCTAGAACGGTTTGGTTATTTCTTATCTATAAAGTGCAACTCCACCTTCGCCTCTTTCATTAAGTCTGCTTCTATATTTATATAGAGGAGAAATTTTCTTTCTTGCAGCCCCTGAAATATTGGAAGATGCCACCATGTCTCCCCTCGTCCTTCTTTTCCTCAGACCAGACACACCCAGGTCCAGCAACCGTTTTTTAAATATTTTTTAATCTCCATCTTTATTGCTCTTTTCTGCTCTTTCTGGAGTCTCAAGATGTTATTTACTTATTTATTATAGAAAACACAAAGAAAAATAGTAAATTAAGGGAAGGAGAAAGAGGGGAAAAGAAAGTCTGCGGTACAAGAGAAAAAAAAGAAAATATGTTTTTTTTTTTAACACAGTTCAAGATTTTTTAAAAAACCATTCCAGCCTGACAATTCAATTTAATGGAGAAAAGCAAAGTCATTTTGGGTCTGTTCCTTTTGAACCCTTTAAATGTGAAAATATCCCATTTAAATGCTGGAGAAGGAAAGCGCACAAAGGTCCAGTTGTGGCTGGATGAGGGAGGGGCTCCCGCCTGAGGGGATCTGCGCTCTGATTGGTTGCTGAGGATGAAAAGGGGGCGATTCCCTTTTCTCCCCGCCTTTTTCTTCCCTGCTGTTTGAGATTTACTTTAGGATGTTCCTGAAGCGTCTTTCAAGGAAGGGAACCGCCTTTTTCTCCCCTGAAGCGAAGCGGCGCCTCTCCCTGGTTTAGGGTTTTCCGAGGCTTCCCTTCGGATTGGGGGGGTATCTGTGAGTGCCCCCCAACTTCTCTTAACTAGCTGTGGGGCTGCCCCCTCCCACGTATCATCCAATACGGCAGCTTTTCCTATGGCACAAACTTCACATTTAACAAACGCTTATGTTTTTGTATGTGTTTGTGTGTGTGTGTGTGTGTGTGTGTGTATGTCAAAGGAGGTGGGGGAAGTAATGTTTTTCTCGGACTCTTGAGCCGGAGCGAGCTGAAGCACCAATGGGAATTCTCCCTGCTTCAGCGTCATCGGTCTCCGGGCAGATTCCTTTGTGACTTCACCTGAAGGACGAGAGCGTTGGGGGGGAGCAGAGAACGAAACTGAAAATGGGAGGGGAATCCTTTCAGTCTTGTGGGGCTGCAGCTCAAGGGGGGGAGTCATGGCAGGTCCTGAGGGGACGCTCCACTTTCTTTGCCCTCTTCACCATGCTCAGCTAGATTTTCCTCTGTGTGCATGGAGGGATAGACTAGATGTCCGTTTAGGTCCCCAAACTCTCCCGGGCAGGAAGTGAATCTCTTCTTGGTCGGTTTTCTCCTGCCTTCTTTCTGGAGCTTTGGGAGAATAGGTTGACACGAAGGGAGTTCCCCTACCCCCCTCTTACCTTCCACCCCAATTGAGATCAACAGCAACTGAGCTGCTACCGGTATTTGCGGTGGGTGAGAAAAACCCCACAGCGCCGGAGGTGAAAGCGGCCCCACAGGAGCCTCTTTGCCAGGAAGGGAGCCAAAGGCAAATTCTGCTCAGAGCCCCCACCCCCCAAGTCCTCGCTGGCTTCTCATCCACTGCAGCCCCAATCCACGCCGGATTGGGGGGGGGGCAAAAGGAAATCCACCCTCCCCTCCAGGGCTGGCCTGAACCCTCATTTGACCTGCGGCCCCCCAAGACTGAAAAGATCCCCCCTCCCACTTTTTCCATCTCTCTCTCTACACTGAACTGTCTCCATCGGGTGAAGTCAAGGGAGACTTCTGCCCGGAGACTGATGACGCTGCAGAAAGGAGGATTTTCATTGGTTCTTTTTCTGGATGCTCCCTTGCCCGAAGTTAGATGAAAACTCCTCACCCACACATCCAGACACACATACACACACACCTCGGGAGTCTCCGCGTCTTCCTTCCCCGATGTTGCTGGTGGAGGCACTGTGCCGGATCCTCGGAAGCGAAGGAGATCCCCTGCAAGGAGGGGGCTGGGCGGGGGAGGAGGGGGTTGGGGGGAGTAGGGACCCTCGATGTTCCTGAGGGGAGAAAGGCTGAGACCCCTGTAATGGGGAAAGAGGTCGCAGGCAAGAGGGTCGGGGAGCCTGAGAAGCCTCGATTTCCATGTGGTCTCTGCTCCCTCCCTCGCCCCACTTCGCCCAGAGGGACAAAGAGGGACCGCCGTCTCCCTTCCGACTGGAGGGGAGGGAGTCATGGGTAGGCAGCTGAACTGAAATGAGACGCAGTTGGACCCTCCCCCCTATCTTCGTCGTCGTTCCCTCTGTGACTGGGTGAGAGTGGGACCTTCCAGGCCCCGCATTAGACGCAGATCCGGAGCCCCCAAAGTCTGTTGCCTGGAAAGAGGAAGGAGGCGGAAAGCGAAAGAGGGAAACAGGCATGTTCAGAACTGAAGCACCAAACTCCACCAAAAATAGAAGAAAAATAGAATTTTTTACAGCTTCAGATATTTCAGTTCACACCCCTCCCCACCCCCCACCCCCGGCTGTGAAGTCAGGCAGGATTTGAGCCTCGATACTTTCTGGGAGAGCCCCTGAATTTGGGAAGGAGATCAGGACTCCCCCTCCCCATATTCCCCCACTGCCTGATCAGGACCTGGGAGGAGGAGCCACAGGGGGGAACTGATGAATTGTGGGCGGGGGAGTTTTGAGTTTCTCCCCTCAATTGCACCCCCCAGATCTACCCCTCTTGTGAAGGGGCTGGACTGGAGACCCTCCCTTTGAGGGGGTCTTTGGGGGGCTGTATTTGGAGAGGGAGAGGAAAGAGCCCTGATTCTATCCCAAATCCTAGAAGGGCTGAAGATTAGGGGAGGGGAAAAGTTGGGGGTAACCAGAGAAGGTGGGGGTTGAGGAGAGGGAGGTGCTGGGAGACCCCAGAAAGATCTGTCTGGATGTCCCCATTGTTCCCCCTCCTATCGGCCCCCCAAAGGAAGAGAGACGGAGGCATAAGATATTTGTCTTTATGTATGTTACATTTTCATAGTGCCCATCCTGTCGGAAACAGTCTGAAGGATTTCCTACTTGAGCAGGGGGTTGGACTAGATGACACTCGTGTCGCATGTTTAAGTGATCATCCATTTGGACTCCCAAGGTCCCTCTCACAGTTACAGTTTTTGAGCCAGGTTTCCTATAATCTGTTTTTCCTGCCCAGGTGTAAAATCTTACTTTTCTAAACATTAAGTTTCATTTTGTTGGATTCAACCTTGTCTCATTTGGATCAGAAAGGCAGAATATACATACACATACAAATCTATAGAGACATGGTGGGTGTCAGGATTCCAGTGATCGCCCTAATTAAATCATGAGCCTTGAGCCAAATTTCAAAGAATTCCTTGGAAGCGACATATTGGCATGTCCAGTATGCAGCGGATTCTGAGACATGTAATTCACTGTCACCTTTGACCCTAATTTTCCCCCACCCCTCTGGGTGTATCATAATTCATATTCTCCAACAAAACATGTCCATAGCCAAGAGTCATCAATCGTGTTCTCTAATTAGAGATTTGCACGGCAGAAACTCCAGTTGCTTAGTATAATCTTTTCAAGATATGAATGGAATGCACTTTTGATTCCAAACTGCTGCACTGCTCCTTCAAACTCCCCCACCCCTTTCTGTTGGTAACTATAAAACGGGCATAGAAATGTTTTATAAACTGACAGTGGGTCAGTGCTTAGAATGCAGTACTACAGGCTAATTGTTCACAGCCAGGAGTTTGATTGTGACCAGCTCATGTTGATTGAACCTTTCATTCTTCTAGGTCGCTAAAATGAGGACCCAAATTGCTGGGGACGATATGCTGACTTTGTAAACTGCTCAGCGAGTATGGTAAAACATTGTGGAGTAGTATATAAGTTTAAGTGGAATTGCTATTACTATATAGTTTCTCCCACGCATGGATCCTTTTAGGAGAAGATGACTATTCTGAGCAAAACTCTTTTTACATTCCATGCATTTATATGTGGATCATCTTGTGGGATATAAGACTATATTTTTTGGCAAAGGTCTTTCCACACTCCATGCATTTATACGGCTTCTCTCCTGTTTGGATCATCTTATGGGAAGTAAGATGATCTTTTCGAGCAAAGGGCTTTCCACATTCCATGCATTTGAATGGTTTCTCTCCTGTGTGGACCTTTTTATGGACAGAAAGTCTACTGCTCAGAGCAAAGGTCTTTCGACACTCTATTCATTTATATGGTTTCTCTCCTTTGTGGATTCTTTTGTGTATTTTTAGGTCACTGTTATTAGCATAGGTCTTTCCAAACTCCATGGATTTATAGGGTTTCTCTCCTGTGTGGATCTTTTTGTGACTTCTAAGGCCACTGCCATGAGTAAACGTCTTTCCACACTCCATCTGTCAAACTCAATTTCTATGATTGATCTGGGGGAGAGGGTGACCAGGAGGTCGTGGCTGATTGACTGGCTGGGCATGGCCAGCTTGACCCCATTTCCAAACTGCTGGCCTGTTTCCTTGGGGTGACTCTGGGTGTGGCGCTGAGTCTCCAAGATGAGAAGCTCGACAGAACGCCAACCCTTGCATGGAGACCATCTTGTCAGGATCCATGTAGTGTGCTGTCTCAAGAAATATCTGCATAGGTCATATTGCGGGAGAGACACTGGTCCGTTTTGCTCACAAATGGAAAATGGTGACCTACTCTTGGGAAGCAAAATATTTTCTCTGCATTTGCACTTCCCCGGGGAGTTCGTGTGACCCCTGCAGAATGAGATGGTTATCGGGAAGGTTTGAACCTCCCAGCTTTGCAATTTCCTTTCCCTTCAACTGGAGGCTTCATTGATCTGCTTAGCAAAGGAAATCATGTTAAGTCGAGGTCCACTTGTACTGTGCTAATGGAGGTCACATCTCTGTGCAGGACAGTAGCACAGTATAGGTGGACCTCAACTTACGGCCATGATTGGGTGCAGAATTTCCATTGCTAAACAAGACAGTCATTAAGTGAGTTGCGCCTAATTGCACAACCTCTTGTCAACATGCCTTTCAAAAGATTTTGTGTCTTCCTTTGGCTGTTTCACAATTTTAAAAAAAGTCTACATTTTTCACCTTTCTAGCATTTATAATTGCATTGATACCAATTGTAAGTGTTGTGCACCACCCTGAGTGATACAGATATGCAGTGCGAAAGAATTTAAACATAGGAATGTTCTTGATCTCTGCAACATGACTCTTCTTACGTCTCCATCTGGGCTGCCAGCAGAACCATGCTCAGCACTGCTGTCAGCCAAATGTGCCAGGACCGTAAACACAGAATTAAGGCACAAACTGATCAATCAATCAATCAGAATAAAGCTGGAAGGGACATAGGAAGTCTTCTTGCCCAACCCCTGCTCAATCTGGCAAGAGATTTTTAAAAAGGAGAAGTCGTCGTATCGAAGACTAATGGAGCAATAATATCTGGTCACTCAATCTGAGAAATTATGACAGACTGATCTCCATGTGGGAATTCTTGGCAGGGAAGCAGAACCGGGACTCCGTCAGATGCAACCTCAACACTCCAGGACATGAAGGGTCCTCATTCCTTCCCATGAGCGGCCAGATGCCTCTTAGGCTGCTGCTCGTTATGGAACCTCTTTGTCCACTGTGAGGATGGAGGCGATGTTGGTCCTCCATGGAGCTTTTGGTGTCTCACCAGATTCCTCTTCTAGCTAAAGGTCTTGTCACACTTGGTGCAAGAGAAGGGCTTCTCCGCTATATGCCTCCTCTGGTGCTGCAGGAGGTGCTGCTTGTCATAAAAGCTCTTCCCGCACTCGGAGAAGCTGTGGTGCTTCTCCCCCATGTGGATCCTCCAGTGGGAGATGAGGTTGGAGCTGTGGTGGAAGCTCTTCCCGTACTCGGGGCAGCGGAAGGGCCTCTCGCCTATGTGGATTCCCTCGTGGGAGGTCAGCTGCAAGTGTCGGATGAAAGTCTTGCCACAGGTTGGGCACTTGTGGGGCTTGTCCTTGGAGTGGATGAGCTGGTGGAGTTTGAAGCCCGACTTGTCGCAGAAGGTCTTACTGCAGACAAGGCACCGGAAGGACTTCTCACCCGTGTGCTTCCTCCAGTGGCAGGTCAGGTTGGTGCTTCGGTTGAAATGCTTCCCACACTCGGGGCAGCGGAAGGGCTTCTCCCCCATGTGCCAAGGCCCGCGTGGCTATCCAGGGAACTGTAAGGGTCTGGCCCACCTCACTTCAGTTCAGCCCATGCTATCCCACATGTGTGTGCACATACAGACTCAGTTCTCGGTCACCGCGTTCAGGGCAACCAAAGGAGTCAGGGAGAAGTTAGTAAAACATTAGTTCAGACCTTTCAACCTCGCGAGATTTTTTTTTTTTGTGAGCAGTTGGAAGGTCTGAACTATCTTTTTTATCGTAATCCTACAGACGACTTTAATTACCTTGCACGCTGCGATGGAGAATGGAGCTGGAAAGCAGGTTAGTGAAGGGATGTGGCTGCCCTGGGTAGGGGAGTGTTGGGGGGGAGGGTTGAGGGTTTGCCTTGGGTGGCCTGGCTGAAGAGTCCTCAGGTAAGCCAGTGGGTGATGGGTGGGGCAGCTCCACACCCCCTGCCTTGCTTCGTCCTCCCACACACACCAGCCTCGCTTCGATCTTCTCTGTTCTTCGGCATTTCTTCTGCTTGCTTGCCGCCGTAACCTGGCAGGAGGCTGAGCAATACACTGGTACGGCGGCCACGAAGCAAGGCAGTGAGCTGCAGAGCTGCTCCCCACACCCCACACAGGCTTACCTGAGCGCCCCACCAGCCAGGTACTGAAGCGCAACTGCTGCCACAGTGAGACAGAGAAAGAAAGAGAGGGAGGGAGGAGGAAAGGGGAGAGAGGGAGGGAGGGAGAAAGAAAGAGGGAGGAGTAGGGAGGGAGAGGGGAAGAGAGGTAGAGGGAGGGAAAGGGAGGGAGAGAGAGAGGGAAGGAGGCAGGCTCTCCAAACTCTGGTGTGTGTGTGCGTGTGTATGTATGAGAGAGAGCGCAATTCGTGCTTCAGCTGAGGCAGCCCCTTGCCTGGAGTGCTGGAGTTTTCCTGCCTGAGCAGGGGGCAGGACTAGATGACCTCCCAGGCCCCTTCCAGATCTGTTCTATTCTAACTGCAGGCTGCTCTCAGTTCTGCCCATCAATCAACCTCCTTTCTTAAGCAGCCTCCATTTTCTTCCCTTCTTGGACCTGGATCTGATTTTTCTTCCGACACTTTCATGGGTAAAATAGGAACCCACAACTGGCAGGTGCAACAGAAGAGATTAAATGTGCCCAAAGGAAGTGGGAGACACGGACACAAACTTGTACTTTTATATCAATATAAATGTATTTAACATTCGCAGCAGAGAAGACAGGAACATCCTGAAGTAAATCTCAAACAGCCCAGAGAAGAAAAAAAAAAGGGGAGGGGGAATGGAAACGCCCCCTTTCCACTCAATCAATCAACAATCAATCAGAGTGCAGATCCCCTCAGATGAGAGCCCGCCCTCACTCAGCTGCAATGGGGTGTTTGGAACTGTGCTGTCCAGCCAGTGTATGGGAATTGGATAGTTAAGTAGCAATTGTGAGCTGTCCCCTTAAGGGAATGCATCATGGTAAATGTAGTTAAAGGTATCCTGGGAAATGTAGTTCATGTCACGTGGCCACATCTGTAATCCTGATTGGTCACTAAATTGACCCCCCAATGGGTTGGAGGAGGTTTTCCTCACTCTTGGCTGAACTCATGGACTAGTGGTAACTTTCTACTTCTATTGTTACAAGATGGAAGGAAAAGGATAGAAGATAGCCATCTTTTAATCTACAAGACTGATATACAGAGGATTCGTCATTAAAGAAGAACTTCATCACAAATGTAGGATAAATTATAAGGATACCTGATGAATCAATAAATGTACTTTGTTATGGGCGTCTTGTTGAGTTTATCTATCTGCATCTACATAGCTTACAAATCCATTACTGTGCAGGATACAGAACAGTAAAAGGGGCGAGGGGACTCTTGTTCTGTGTCTTTCAGCCTTGCCACATGTGGCAGCAGATGCTGCCCCCTAGAGACATTCCATCCATTGGAGCCAGGAATTGGGTTTGGATCCAGCCTCCACTGAAAGTCATTAAGCAACCAGTGGGCAGACCTTCCCAAGCCTGACTGACCACCCATACCACCAGACCAAACCTATGCCACTCAGAGACGTGAAAGAAAGGACCCTGAGATGGACCAGTAAAAGATTAGAAGACTCTTTTCAATCCCCAGAAGACAGTTAGAAAGATTATGGGGGAGGGTGGAAATTCATTGTAACTCCTTGGCTGATCGACCTTCTCTGGACTTCGGCTTCTGGCAGCTGAGGGGCGATCCCTGGAGACGCTGCCCCACTCCGGGATCTGCCTGTGAGATCCCAAGTGAGCAAGGGAGGTCCCAAGAGGTCGCTCTTCCCCTCCAGGAAGGGTCTCAAGTGGAGTTTATTTATTTATTTAAATTTCTATACCGCCCCCTCTCCCAAAAAGGGACTCAGGGCGGTGTACAGCCTACTAAAAATGGACAGTATATACAATTAAAAATAAATTAAATAACATAAATCCGGCCGAATCCCTTCAAATATAAAATTCCCAAGGTTTAAAATTCCAGGATTGAATTAAAAAGTTAAAAATTTAAAATTTAAAAACCGAATTAAATTAAAACCCCATGAACCGTTTCCCCCCACCCAGAGCCCAGCCAAGACCCCCGATCCCCCCTTCTCTTCCAGCCCAAGCCCAGAATTCAGGGAGGTTCCCCGTCTGAGCAGCTGCTCTTTCTCAGTCCCCCTCCCCAATTCTCAGCCAAAGGACAAAGGACCCTCCCCGCAGTTCCCCCCCCAGAAATCTTGAGGGCATTTTTGTCTGCAACTTCTTCCCACTCTTGTATGTGTGTCATACAAAACTTCCTTTGAAGGGAAATATCGTTTCCAAATAAACTCAGCTTCTCCCATCTTTCCAAATCTCTGCCTTGATTTGAAATAAACCTTCAAGCTCAATAAATCTCACAAACATTTTATGTTATGAAAGACCCAGATTCTCCTTTCCTGCTGTTTGTTGTTTACCAGGGAACTCAACACTTTGAGTGCGAGGATCGTGGGAGGAAGGGGATTTTATTCACGGGGAGGGAAATCAGCCCTGGGACTCAGTCCTAAGAATCCATCCTCTGAGATGAACTTCCTTCTTCTGGAGGGAAGTTGGAGGAAATACTTTGCCCAAAGGAGAAGAAAAAAAATCCATTTCCACAGATATTTGTAAGAAGATTTGAGTGGATTTTCTTCCTTGTAAAAGATTTCAGTATTATTTAAGAAGGCAAGAAGGATGGATGGATGGAGAGTATATTAAACTGAAGAATAAATTTATAATTTATAAAAATCACCTGGAATTTTATTAGAAATTCTGGGGACTTCAGTAATCCTATATCCCCCACTAAAGGATTACAGCCTTTTAACCATTACAGTCTGGAAATCTTCCCCCACAACAAATTATCCAAAACAAGCAGAGATTCTGTTTCTTGTGCTCATCTTTCACTACATCCATAGAAAACATTTGTTTCTAGTCTTTGGAGAGATTTTATTTATTTATTTATTTATTAATCACACTTTTATACCGCTCCCTCTCCCAAAAAGGGACTCGGGGCGGTGAACAGCCCACTAAAAACATACAATAAATACATAATAAATACGGTTAAAAATAAATTAAATAATCAAATCGGCTGTCTATTAAAATTAAAACCCAATTAAAATTTAAAAACCCCTAGGCCAGTCCGGCCTGCCGAAATAAATGCGTTTTGAGCAACCGACGGAAGGCCATGAGATCGGGGGCGGCCCTTATCTCCGGGGGTAATTCGTTCCAGAGAGGGGGTGCTCCCAATGAGAAGGCCCGCACCCTCGGGGTCGCCAGCCGTCCAGCCGGCGGCACCCCGAGGAGGCCCACCCTATGGGAGCGTACCGGTCGGTGGGAAGCCGATGGTGGCAGGAGGCGGTCTCGCAAGTAACCTGGTCCCGAGCCATGGAGCGCTTTAAAGATAGTGACCAAGACCTTGAAGCGCACCCGGAGGGCCACCGGGAGCCAATGCAGCTCGCGTAGAAGTGGCATAACATGGGAGCCCCTAGGTGCCCCCATTACCACCCTCGCGGCTGCATTCTGCACCAACTGGAGCCTCCGGATGCTCTTCAAGGGCAGCCCCATGTAGAGAGCATTGGCATAGTCTAGGCGGGAGATCACAAGGGCGGAAGTGACCGTGCGAAGCGCATCCCGATCCAGAAAGGGCCGCAACTGGTAGATCCTACGGACCTGTCCAAAAGCCCCCCTGGCGACGGCCGCCACATGATCTTCCAATGACAGCCGTACATCCAGGAGGACACCCAGATTGCGGGCCCCCTCTGTGGGGGCAAGAATTTCCCCCCCCACAGCCAGCGATGGAACCAGCCGGCTGTATCGGGGTGCCGGGAAGCACAGCCACTCAGTCTTAGATGGGTTGAGCTGAAGCCTGTTCCGCCCCATCCAACACCGCACGGCCTCCAGGCATCGGGCCATCACTTCGACGGCTTCATCGGGGTGGCCCGGGGTAGAGATGTACAGCTGGGTGTCATCAGCGTACTGGTGGAACTCTACCCCAAAGCCACGGATGATCTCACCAAGCGGCTTCATATATATGTTGAACAGGAGGGGCGAGAGCACCGACCCCTGAGGCACCCCGCAAACCAGGGGCCTCGGGGCCGACCTCTGCCCCCCTGCCAACACAAATTGCGAGCGGTCAGAGAGGAAGGAGGAGAACCACCGCATAACGGTGCCTCCCACCCCCAACCCCCCCAGCCGCTGCAATAGGATACTGTGGTCGACAGTATCAAAAGCCGCCGAAAGATCTAGGAGGACCAGGACAGAGGAATAACCCCTGTCACGGGCCCTCCAGAGATCATCCACCAATGCGACCAGCGCCGTCTCTGTGCTGTGCCCGGGCCTGAAGCCCGATTGGCGTGGATCCAAATAGACAGCTTCATCCAGGTGCTGGGGAAACTGTTGTGCCACCACACTCTCAACAACCTTCGCCATAAAGCGAAGGTTGGAGACAGGACGATAATTAGATAACAAAGTTGGGTCCAGGGACGGTTTCTTGAGGAGGGGTCTCACCACCGCCTCTTTCAAGGCGGCGGGTAGATATCCCTCACTCAAGGAAGCGTTAATAATGCCCTGGAACCAACCTCGTGTCACCTCCCGGGTGGCTAACACCAGCCAGGAGGGACACGGGTCCAATAAACATGTGGTCGCATTCAGTCCCCGCAGTAACCTGTCCACATCTTCGGGGGTCACAGGATCAAACTCGTCCCAAATGACTGTTCCAAATTCCGCCCCCGATTCCCCACCCAGAACTGCCCATTCGGAGTCCAAGCCATCCCGGATCTGAGTGATTTTATCCACCAGGAACTTTGAAAAATCCTCAGCCTGTCCCTGCAAGGGGTCCTCCCGCGCTCCCCCTTCTAAGAGGGAGCGGGTCACTCTAAACAGGGCAGCCGGGCGGTTTCCTGCGGACGCAATAAGGGTGGAAAAGTAAAGACGCCTTGCCACCCTTATCGCCACTAAATAGGTCTTAATAAAAGACCGTAAAAGTGTTCGGTCAGGTCCGGAGCGAGTGGTCCTCCAAATACTCTCCAGGCGTCTTTTCCGGCGCTTCATCTCCCTCAGCTCCCCGGAAAACCAGGGGGCCGAGCGAGAGCGGTGCCGGGTCAGAGGCCGCAAGGGCACGACCCGGTCCAGGGCCCCAGCCGCCACCCTTTCCCAGGTGGCGACTAGGTCCCCCACCGAGTCGTGAGTCCGAATGTCGGGATATGGCCCAAGCTCCATCAGGAACCTATCTGGATCCATCAGGCGCCTGGGGCGGTACCAACGTATTTGGTCCGCCTCCCTGCGATGGGGAGGAGCGGCCTGGAAGTCTAGCCTAAGGAGCGAATGATCTGACCATGACAAGGGTTCAATAGAAACATCCCCAACACCTAGATCATCCTGCCACTGTCCAGAGACAAAAACCAGATCCAGAATGTGACCCCCAGTATGCGTGGGTTCCTTAATTAATTGGGTCAGGCCCAAGGCCGTCATGGAAGCCAAGAACTCCTGAGCAGTCCCCGAGGCCCCACCGGCCGAAGGTAGGTTGAGATCCCCCATGACCATCAGCCTGGGGGTCTCAACCGCCAGGCCGGCTATGACCTCGAGGAGCTCAGGCAGGGCCGATGTCACATAGCAGGGAGCCAGGTATGTGATCAATAGGCCCATCTGAACCCCGGAACCACACTTAACAAACAGGGACTCACATCCGGTCGTCTGAGGAACAGTGGATTCCCTAGGATCTAGATCCTCCCGAATAATTACCGCAACCCCCCCACCCCTCCCCTCGGCCCTCGGCCGATGAAAGACCCGAAACCCGGCTGGGCACATCTCTACTAGAGGGACACCCCCCTCCTGTCCCAGCCAGGTCTCGGTAATGCCCGCCAGGTCCGCACCCCCCTCCGTGATGATATCGTGCACAAGGGGGGCTTTATTCACTACGGACCTGGCATTGCAAAGCATCAGCCGGAGGCCCGGGGCCCGATCATTCAAACAACTCAGGGAGCGAGACATGACCTGGGGGCCGGAGCGCACCACCGCTTGTAAACAGCGGGGGCGAGCTCCCATCACTTGATAAGACCCCCTGTCAACACCATACCTGCCTCTCCCACCGATCGTAGGGATAACCCTTTCATCCCCCTCCCCAGAAGAAACCCCCATCTTCGGAACGACCGACCCCGATCCCAAGGCCCCCCAGTCGCAGGTATCCCCCGGTCTGGCCTTATCCCCAGGCGGGTTGTCCCCCAAACCCAGCCCGGGCCCCCTCCCTAACCCAATTAATAAATTCCCTTGCCCTAACCCCATTAAAAATTTCATCAAAAATTTAAATAATTTAAAAGACCCCTTAAAATCCCTAAAATTGAAATCCCCAACTGCGTCATATCTCCTCTCTGGCACCCAAGAGCCATCCTCGAGGTATGACCGGGAGAGGTCTGAGGGCCACACCTGAGAAAGGGGGGCATTCCTCAGGGCCCTCAGTTCAGCTGCCGAATAGATAGACTTCAGTTTTTCATCGCCTCTGGGTAGTAAGGCCTCACAAAGCAAGGGCCAGAATAAAATGTCCTGTGGAAGAAAAGAAAGATCCTCTACCCCAATGACCCTCTCACGGTCACTGGGGAGTCCTGGTGGTAATAGGTCCACCATCCTCTCACGATGGTGAGGGACCAGACCACACGGACCTTAGGGTGGAGATAAGGTTCAACCCACTGTCCTCTCACAACAGTGGGGAAGGATGATATGCAACGCCATTGTCCTCTCACCACGATGGCGGTCTGAGAACCTCCTCCTCTGGCACCTTTCTCCTGGTAAAAGGATAGTCAGAATAAGGGCATTCGCTGGTTGATGGAAAATGTTATACCACTAAAAGTGGCAATAGGCTGGAGTTGATGGTAAACAGCAGACAAGTATCCAGACAGGTATCCAGAACTCATACAGGAACAACAATATCAAACGCTGCCAGGCTAAACGGTACAAGTAGAAGAGGACGACGAGGTAAGACAACAAATAGCAGCAGCCTCGACCATCCACTAAAACAAGAACAAGAGAGGATCGCAGCAGGACACATCTCAACCGATCCTCTCGCCTAGAATTCAAATATCCCGCCATCCAAGATGGCGGGCGCAGCTGTAATCCCGCAGGTCTGGCGTCGCAAATCCACCGCTCATCACAAATACTCTCCAGGAAGGACTCAAAACGACGGTCGAGTCCATCTCTACCAGCTGGCAGAAGACCAGGAGGGAAAACTCTCCCCCCGACGTCCTCTGCCCTGGTCGAATGCAGCCCTCCAAGAACATCTGACAGCATCTCCGTCGCAGCAAGAAAGCCTCGGCCAATCCTGGAATTCAAATGTCCCGCCCTTCAAAATGGCGGACGAGGTTGTAAGCCAGCAGGCTTTGCATCGCGGACTCACCGCTTCGCAGCCGCGGCTCCAACACAGTCCAGGATGGCCTCAAAGCGACGGCGAGGTCCATCCCTACCAGCTGGCAGAAGGCTAGGGGGGAGAAATCCCCCTCCGACGCTCTCTGCCCGGGCCGAACAAAACCCTCCGGAGCGTCTTCATTTCAGCCGGCCGACATCCCAGTCATGCGCAGTAATATATCCACAGAGGCAGATTAGGGTTCTGGTGAGTTAAGCAAAGGGGGGTTAAATAGATCCTGAATCCCGGATTCTGTTTGAAAAGCTTTGGGGGTCCAGAGGTGGCCTGGATCATTTCCAGGGATGGGGGGCTGGAGGGGTCAAACTCCTCCCTGGCCCAGCACCAGCCTCAGCAGGCCAGAGCTGGGTCCTCCCCTGCAGCTGAAGGAGGTGGCAGAATCCACATCTGCCCCACAGTTATGTATCTGGACACAGCCGGTCACACAAAGTCAGACCCAGATCCAGGCAGCCTCTGTGGGGCAGCCAGCACTCGCCTGACCCAGGCAGAACCTCTGGGCTCCTTTCCTGCTTTATTGCACTTTTCTCTGAGTTCTCTCTGCCATCCCCCTCCCACACACAAGAGTTTCTTCCCGCAACCCCCATCAGCTGCAGCTGCGCTTGGGTTCAGTTTCCCCAGCCTGAAGCGTTGGGCTCCTCTGAAGCAGAACGGAGGAACTGGCCAGGATCCAGCAGGCAACAAGCCTCAATTCTTCACCAGGGCAGCTCAAGGATTGTCTTCCTCCATCTTATGGCTGGGTCTCCAGGAGGAGCAGCCCTTTGGTCCTTTGGCCCACGGGAAGTGGCTGAAGGTTCCCGACAATCTGATTATAGTAATCTAGTCTTTTCTCCATCGCTTAAAGAACATTGAAGAAATTAATCCTTCATTTAGTGGCCATTCAAAGTTACAATGGCACTAAAAAAGGGGAGTCTTTGCCTAATATTCCTTCTTTTTAAAGATATTTTTTATTGAAGACCTTGGAGGTCTACTAGTCCAACCCCCTGCCTAGACAGGAAACCCTACATCACTTCAAATGTCTGTCCAACCTCTTCTTAAAAACTTCCAGTGTTGGAGCATTCACAACTTCTGGAGGCAAGTTGTCCCACTGATTAATTGTTCTGTCAGGAAATTTCTCCTTAGTTCTTGGTTGCTTCTCTCCTTGGTTAGTTTCCACCCGTTGCTTCTCTAATTAACAATATCTGACTTAAGCATCCCAGGGAGATGAGGAGCCAGAATGAGGGCAAACTTAAATGCTTCCTGGATGTTAGAGAAGGCAAAGTCTGGGGTCTCCCCTCCCCTGGTGGCAAAGCCCACATCTGGATGGAAATTAGGGAGGGCTGCTTGCTTTCAAGTCAGCCTCTTGTCTGCTGGATGATGATGGGGGCCTCCAGGCTGGCATGCCCCACTTGGCAAGGGTAGAGGTCTTCCCCCTTTGGGGCTGGGTCTCCAGCATCGCCTGGAGCTGGTAGGTCCAATCTCCGTTCTGGAACTCCTCCCCGAAGGCCACGCCCTCGTCCTTTGGCCGGCCCACCTGTTCTTCAGCAAATGGACCTCGATCTCCAGGGGGTAAAAGCCTATAGCGGTGCAGAGGAGGATGATTTTGGGGGAAGCAGGGTCCATCTTGGTGGGGGAGGTGGCTGGAAGGAAGGAGGAGAAGGAGGGACATGAGAGACACAGGAGGGCCCAGATTCCAGGACATACCAAGGCTTTGGCAGGGTCATGCCAAGATCCTTGTTGATGTGGGAATTTGGGGAAATGCAGAGGAAGACACCCCCCCCCCAAGACCAGGCTCTGCCTGCAGCTGGCCGGCCTCTTTCCAATTGGCTGTTCCTGTGGAATGAGGTGGGAAGGCATCCAACTCCCAGATGGCAGCTTGCCCTGGATGAGGGCAGCAGGGAGGGTAGAAGGGATGGAGGGAACTTGGGGAAAGGGAAGGTGCAGGCAGATGGAGGCTGAGATCAGGCAGATCCCAGAATCAACACAGAGCTTGGAAGGGATCCCTCTTGATCTCCTCTTTCACCAAATCTTCTAACTGGCACAATTCTTAGGTGGATTAATGGTGTGTGTGTGTGTGTGTTAGAGCCCCCCAAGAGGGTCCTTAAAAGGTCATCTGCAGTTCTGATGATTTCTCTTTCTGTCCATCCAGGAATTGACAGAGCCCTGGTGCCTGAAGTCAGATTTAACAGATCAGATTTAACAGATAATCAGAGTTGGAAGGGATCTAGTCATCTAGTCCAACCCCTCCGCCCAAGCAGGAGACCCTACCACCATTTCTGACAAATGGCAGTCGAATCTCTTCTTGAAAGTCTCAAGTGATGGCGCTCCCACAACTTCCGAGGGCAAGGTGTTCCGTTGGTTGATTGTTCTCGCTGTCAGAAAGTTTCTCCTTATTTCCAGGTTGAATCTCTCCTTGTTCAGCCTCCATTCATTATTCCTTGTCTGGCCTTCAGGTGCTTTAGAAAATAGCTTGACCCCCTCCTCCTCTCTGTGGCAGCCCCTCAAATATTGGAAGACTGCTATCATGTCTCCCCTGGTCCATCTCTTCGCTAAACTAGCCAGGCCCTGTTCCTGTAACCATTCATGTTTTAGTCTCCAGTCCCCTAATCATCCTGGTTGCTCTTCTCTGTACGTTTTATACAGTCTCGACATCTTTTTTATAATGTGGTAACCAAAACTGGATGCAGTACTCTAGGTGTGACCTTACTAAGACTTTATAGAATGGTTATTAGTATCTCACTTGATCTTGATTGTATCCCTGTGTTAATGCAATTTAGGATTGCATTAGCTTTTTTGGCTGCTGCTGCACACTGTTGGCTCCTATTTAGCTGGCTGTCCACTAAGACTCCAAGATCCTCTCACAGTTACTGCCTAAGCCTGGTACAAGTCCTCGGTTGCTGGCACCTCTATCCACACTTTCAACTCCAGCAGGAGATCCTATACCATTTCAGGATCTATTGATATTCCTATAGGATCTTTTTCAGACAGGTGACTATCCAGTCGCTTCTTAAAAATGTCCAGTGATGAAGCAATCACAATGTCTGAAGGAAAGCTGTTCCTTTTTATTTATTTATTTATTTAATTTTTATTTTAAAACAAATGCATCTTTCAGTTATACAGTGTGATGGCTAGGTATATATATCTGGTGAAATTATTTATATTTTATATACATTTCTTAATAGGATTACCTGCGTATTACAAATTACTCAGTCTTAAATATATCTTATCATTATGACAATATCATTTAACTTACTTTCCAACCATTTATAAAATAAATCCCATATCACTCCAGGTGTGGTCTTACTAAGGCTTTATAAAACTGTACTAATACTTCATGTGATTTTGATTCTATGCCTTTGTTTATACAATCAAGGATTATATTAGCTTTTTTGGCTGCCGTTACACACGTAGGTAACTCATGTTTTAAGTGATCATTCATTCAGGGACCCTTCCAAGGTCCCTCTCACAGTTACTGTTTTTGAGCCAGGTTTTCTGTAATCGGGTTTTTTTTGCCCAGGTGTAAAATCTTACTTTTCTCCACATTAAGTTTAATTTTGTTGGATTCAACCTTTGTCTCATTTGGATCAGAAAGGCACAATATGCACACATACAAATCTGTAGAGATGTGGTGGGTCAGTGGTTAGAATGCAGTACTACAGGCTAATTGCCCACAGCCAGGAGTTCAATCTTGACAGGCTCATGGTTGATTCAGCCTTTCATCCTTCCGAGGTCACTAAAATGAGGACCCAGATTGCTGGGGAAAATAAGCTGACTTTGTAACCATCTCAGAGAGTGTGGTAAAGCATTGTGGAGTGGTATGTAAGTCTAAGTGGAATTTCTATCGCTATATAGTTTCTCCCGAACGTGGATCCTTTTATGACAAGATGACCATTCTGAGCAAAACTCTTTCCGCATTCCATGCATTTATTTTACTTTATTTGAGTATATGTTTTATATTTATTCATAAACATTTTGAATACAGTATTTTCAGGGCATATCATATACGAAAAAGTACAAGATAAAACAAACAGAAATATCAACAGATATACTAGTTACAATAATGATAGTGTAACAAAATAATTTTAACTGAATTTAGCTTATTTATAGTTCCATTAATTATATCAAGTTTCTAATTGTCAAGCCTCAATGTATTTAATTCTTACATAATATTTCATCACCTAATTTCTAATGGGAAATAAGATTTCATCTATGAGCAAAGGTCTTTCCACATTCCATGCATTTATATGATGTTTCTCCTGTGTGGAGCTGTTTGTGGTTTCTAACTCCACTGCCACAGTCCATGCATTTATATGGCTTCTCCCCTGTGTGGATCATCTTATGAGAAATAAGATGAGTTCTTCGAGCAAAGGTCTTTCCACACGCCATGCATTTATATAGTTTCTCCCTGGTGTGGATCATCTTATGGGAAATAAGATTATGTTTTTCAGCAAAGGTCCTTCCACATTCCATACATATATACGGCTTATCCCCTGTGTGGATCATCTTATGGGTAATAAGGTGACTTCTTCGAGCAAAGGTCTTTCCACACTCTATGCATTCATATGGTTTCTCCCGTGTGATCCTTTTATGGATAGTAAGTCCACTGCCATGAGTAAATGTCTTTCCACACTCCATGCACTTAAATGGCTTCTCTCCTGTGTGAAGCTTTTTGTGGCTTATAAGGCCACTGCTCCGAGCAAATGTTTTCACACTCCATGCATTTATATGGTTTCTCCCCTGTGTGAATCCTTTTATGGGAAGTGTATTGCTCAGAGTAAAGGTCTTTCCACACTCCATGTATTTATATGGTTTCTCCCGTGTGGATCATCTTATGGGAAGTGTACTGCTCAGAGTAAAGGTCTTTCCACACTCCATGCATTTATATGGTTTCTCCCCTGTGTGGATCCTTTTATGGATAGTAAGTTGCCTGCTTGTTCTAAAACATTTTCAACATTCCATGCATTTAAATTGTTTTTTCTCCTGTGTGGAACTTTTTGTGGTTTCTAAGTCCATTGCCATGAGTAAACATCTTTCCACACTCCATGCATTTAAATGGTTTATCTCCTGTGTTGTGCTTTTTGTGGCTTCTAAGGCCACTACTATGAGCAAAGGTCTTCCAACACTCCATGCATTTATATGGCTTGTCCCTTGTGTGGATCATCTTATGAGAAATAAGATGACCTCCTTAAGCAAAGGTCTTCCCACACTCCATGCATTTAAATGGTTTCTCCCCTGTGTGGATCCCTTTATGGATAGTAAGGTGCCAACTTGTTCTAAAACATTTTGCACATTCCAAACATTTATACTCCTTCTCTTTTGTTTCAATCACTTTTTGAGATGTAAGGAAGTTATTCCCAAGAGAAAGAATGTAATTTTGTCCATTGTGTCTTCTTCTAGCATCTTTCCCTTTCTTTTGGGTTAAATAGTGTTCATTTACTTGTACTTTATCTTTGAATAGCTTCACACTTTTTCCAGTATATTTTTTCCTTATTTTCTCTTCTTGAGCAAGAAAGTCTTGCATCGGAGCATTAGTGGAAGATGAGCTTTCCAGATTCCAATTCTTTGACTGGTTTCTCTCGTGGTTTTCGAATTACATTTGAATTCCAAACTTCTCTGTTCCATCTTTAGCACTGATCACTTGGAACAGTTCACAGGAATCTTGATTCTCCTGCCCGGAGACTGATGATGCTACAGAAGGGAGGATTCTTATTGGCCTTCCGTTTTTCTGGGCACTCGCAATTCCAAGGAAGACGCCCCCCCATCCGACCCCCCCTCCCCCCCCATTCCGCCTCTGGGGCTGAGAGCCTCCGTATCTTCCTCCCGTCTCTTTGGGGGCGCTTGTGGGGCGGCATCCATGGGCTCTTCTGGGCTCCCCCTGATGTTGCTAGTGGGGGCGCTAGCCGGGACCCCCGGAAATCAAAGGGGGAAGGACAGCCCCGGTAAGGAGGGGGCTATTCTGGAGGAGAAGGGCTGGGAGGGGCCGCCAAAGCTCCTGCGGGAAAAAGGGGGCTGAGAGACCCCCGTAATGGGGAAAGGGGTCGCAGTCAAGAGAGGCGGGAGTCTGAGAAGTCTCGATCTCCGCGTGGTGTCTGCTCCCTCCCATGCTGCACTTCGCCCGGGGGGGCGGGGGGACGAAGAGGGACCGCTGTCTCCTTTCCTGGAGACTATGGAGGGGAGGGGGGTCGTGGGAAGGCAGCCGAGTTGGGATGAGACGCAGTGGGACCCCCATCGTCCTCCCCCACTGGTGACTGGGTGGGAATGGGACCTTCTAGGCCCCTCATTAGACCCGGATCCGGAGGCCCCCAAGTCGGTTGCCTGGAAAGAGGAAGGAGGAAGAAAGCGAAAGAGGGAAACTGAGGCATGTTCAGAGCTAAATCCACAAACGCCACCAAAACTAGAATAAAAGTAAATTTTTTGTAGCTTCAGAAACTTCACTTTGTTGCCCGAGGCTGTGAAGTTCAGGCGGGATTTGAGCCTCGGTCCCTTTTGGGGGGGGCGAATTTGGAGAGGAGACCCTCCCCATAATCCTCCATCGCCCGATCAGGACCTGGGAGGGGGAGCCACGGAGGGGGGGAAACTGATGAATGGGGGGAGTTTCTCCCCTCAATTGCCCCCACTCCGATCTACTCCTCTTATTTATTTATTATTTATTAATTAAACTTTTATACCGCTCCCTCTCCCAAAAAGGGACTCGGGGCGGTGTACAGCCTACTAAAAACACATAATAAATATACTATAATACAATTAAAAATATATTAAACAAATTGGTCCGGCTGTGTCCCATCTAAGGGATTCAATTAAAAATTAAAAATATAAAATTGACTAATAAAACCCAATTAAAATTAAATTAAAACCGGAACACAGTTACTGGGCCAGGCCAGCCTGTCTAAAAAATAGGGTTTTCACTGCGCGCCGGAAGGTCAGGATATCCGTCATAGCCCGTATCTCCGGGGGGAGATCATTCCATAGGGAGGGAGCTCCCACAGAGAAAGCCCGAACTCTCGGGGCCGTCAGCCGGCAACGGCCGGGCGGCGGTACCCCAAGAAGGGCAACCGTGTGGGAGCGTACTGGGCAGCGGGAGGTTGACGATGGCAGTAGGCGGTCCCGTAAGTACCCAGGTCCCGAGCCATGGAGCACTTTAAATACCATCAGTACCACCTTGAATCGAATCCGGAAGGCCACAGGAAGCCAGTGCAGCCTACGGAGAAGCGGTGTAACGTGGGAGCTCCGAGGGGCACCCACAACCACCCCCCTCTTGTGAAGGGGGTGGAAACCCACCCTTTGAGGTGGCTTTGGGGGGGCTGATTTTGGGGGGGGGAGAGCCCTGATTCTACCCCAAATCCTAGAAGAGCTGAAGATTAGGGGGAGGGCAAAAGTTGGGGGTAACCAGAGAAAATGGGGGTTGAGGGGAGGAAGGGTTGGGAGACCCCAGAAGGATCCATTTGGATGTCCCCATTGTTTCCCCTCCCCATATCACCCCCCCCCCCCAAGGAAGAGAGAGAGACGGAGGCAGATTTATCTTTATGTATGTTACATTTTTTATGGTGCCCATCTTGTCTGAAACGGTCTGAAGGGATTCCTACCTGAGGAGGGGGTTCGACTAGATGACCTCCAAGGTCCCTTCCGTTATTCTGTTCTATGAAATCTCCCCTACGAGGATATTCTGGGCGGCTTACAGGTTATGACTGGAAACGGAATATACTGAAATTTCCTAATATATTTCAGTGTATATTATATATATAGTCTCTCCACCCCACCCCCTCCCTCCGTCCTGCCTGCCGGTTTCGGGGAAGGGGGCCCGGTCGGTCTCTTTAGGAAGGAAAAGGGGATCGGGATCTCCTCCTCTTCCCTCGGCTTCTTCGCCCCCTTCCCCTCCTCCGCGCCGGAGCCTCCTGGCCTCCCTCCCTCCACCCCCGCGGAGCCTTTATGGGGGAACCCTGCCCTTCCGTTGGAAGGCCGAGGGAGGGAGAACCCGAGAAGAGCGGCTGCGCGGAACGAGCGGGAGGAGGAAGGGGGGACCGTCTTTTCCCTCCTCGGGGCCTCCCTGCCCGCTTCCCCCTCAGGTCGCCACCACCGCCAAACACGAGCTGGGCGTCCAAGCGAGACTCCCGGTGCTCGTCTTCCCGCCGCCGGCCGTTTCTGAGGGGACTCCGGAGCCTTTCGAGGCCTCCTCCGATCTCTACGCATCCCTCAGGGCGGCGGTTCCTGAGGGAGGCTAGTTCGGATCCTCCCGAGAGGCTTTTTCCCTCCGTCTCCACGGACGGTTCCTAGGCAGGAAAAAGAGGAAGGCGGAGAAAGAGTCGACTCCCAAGTCCTTGACAGGGAGCCACGGAGAGGGGCCTTTCCCGCTACTCTCAAGCCCATCATCCCCGCCCTCTCCCGTCCCACTCCCATGCGCTCCTCTTTCCCGCCCTTTCTACCCTCATGGCCCTTTGCCCCAAGTCCACCAGGGGGCGCCCTCCGCCAAGGGAAGGGAATTCCAGGCGCTTCCCCATTGGGCCACTGGAGGGCGAGCGTCACCGCTGTCTTCTCAGAGGAGGCGGGAAAGGAAGTGACATCACTGAGTCGTGCCTCTCTAGGGTGACGCACTCACTCTCATCCCCTGGGGCTCCGTAGGAGGCGGAGAGGGTGCAGGAGAGGCTGCCAGGTGACATCCAGAAGTGCCCCGGGTAAGGGGGGGGGGCTCTTCCCGGGTCCCATGCTCCCCAGCCGCCCACTCCATGCGAAGTTGGGGGGAGAATATAAATGTTGAAATAATAAAATAAAATAAAAAAAGAGGAGGGTCTGCCTGGGGGAGTCCCAGCAGGAGAGGAGAGAAGCCAGGAAGAAGAGTCACGATTCGCACCGGGCTCCCCGAGGACCCCATCCTGTGTCCGGAGGTGGAGAGAAGCGGGGAGGGGGCAGCCTCTCCAGCTGCCTCCTTCCCGGCCCTGCTGGAGGGGGTGCTAGAAGGAGCCGCTTGGGGCTGCGGGCAGGTAGGGGCAAGGGGGTCCAGGGGCTGAATCCCCTTTTCTGATCGTGGGCGTCGGTTTTTCTCTCCCTCCCAGATCTGGAACCTCGGAGCCCTCGGAAGCCTTTGCAAGCCAGGATTTCTTCTGAGGGGGAAAGCAAGAAGGAAGGAAGAGAGTGCGCGGACCAAGGGAGCAGAAGGACTGGCAGGGATCCATCCTGCGACCCCAGAAATCGTCCTGTGAAGGAAGAGGCCCTTGTCCCCCCCCCCCCCCCCATAGTCCCTGGAGCCCTTAAGAACTGCTCTGCTGGAGAGAGAAAGGATGGAGATACCCCCTTTAGCCAAGGAGGAGAGCGGAAAAGGCCCCCTGGCTCTTCAGCCTGGGAACTGTGGGGAGAGTTGGACCAGAACTGGGCCGAAGGTCCTGCACGAGGGAACCATCCTCCCTTCAGAAGTTCCGCCCTGGACCTCCATCCAATACCAGGACACTGAGGGTCCCCGAGGACTTTGCAGCCGACTCCATGACTTGTGCAGGCGATGGCTGAGCCCAGGAAAGCACAGCAAAGCCCAGATGCTGGACCTGGTGGTTCTGGAGCGGCTCCTGTCTCTCCTGCCCCCAGAGTTGGAGGGCTGGGTGCGGGAGTGTGGAGCAGAGACCAGCTCCCAGGCGGTGGCCCTGGCGGAAGGCTTCCTCCTGAGCCAGGCGGAGGAGCAGAAGGAGCAGCTCCAGAGGCAGGTGGGAGACTTCAGGGAGCTCGGAAGGGAATAAATAAATAGAGAGTTTGAATGCTTCACCCCTCCTTCCCAAACTTCTGCCATGTTCATAATATGAGGCAATTCTTCAGTTCTTATAGGACATTGTTGCACTGTTTTCTCATTCAGCCACATGGGTGAATATTGGGGGCCTTGAGGTTGAGTTCCAAATATAAGAATTCACTTTATGTTGTGTGACATACATTAATTCTGATTCTTCCTTCCTTCCTCCTATTAGAAGTGCCACACAGAGATCAGAGATCCTGAGGGAAAGAAGAACCCATCAAATCCCCCGCAGGAGCTATTTTTCAGGAGGATCCCTTGGGAAGATCAAAGTCAGGACACCTCAGGAGGTAATGGAAGATCATCTGATTACCTATCTGCCTGACCTTCCCTCTCTCTTCTCTCATATAGAATACATCCTATTTTGTAAATTATGCATTTTGAAATTATTTATTCCTTACAGAGAAACAAAGAATGAAGCTTTCTGGTTTTTATGACAGAGATCAAACAGCGGTTGAACCTCCAAATCAAGTAAGAAAAGGAAAAGAGATTAGATTTGTATTCTCCCTTCAGGAAGGGAGGCGGGTGTGCAGAGGGCTCTCTCCTTCTATTTCCCCCCCTTCTTTGGCCTGGATTATTCTTGTATTCTTCCACAACATGGAGAGCAGAATAGCAGGTTCAAGTTTCTGTCAACCAGCATAAGCTTCCTCTGGTTATCTTGTTCTGCTAGGTTCTCCTCCAAGTTGTAGTTTAGAAGAAGTAATTTTTAAAAAGTCCTTCCAGAAATAGGAATAACTATTCCTATGCTAGAGACCCTTTTTGGGGGGAAACTCTTTGACTCGGAATTGTATAAGGCTAATAAAAAATAAACACATTGCCGCATTACCATTTTTAAAAAGCCTAATTTATAACCTGTAGTTCAAAAATAAATAAATTGTATTAAAAAATAAAGCAGACTATTAAAATCCACAGGGAGTGGCCATGTTGAGATGGTGTGGCCGCAAGAAGCGCTTGAGGGAGGGTTGTTGTAAATTTTTATCTAGACTTTTATTGGGGTTAGGGATGGCCGGGCGGGGGTTCGGGGACAGCCCGCCTGGGGCTGGGGCCAGACCGCGGGTCGAGCGCTGCCGGGAGGTGCTGGGGTCGGGTGGGGCCGTGTTGAGGATGGGGGGCTTTTCCGGGGAAGATGAAATAAAATCTATTAGCACGGTGAGCAGGAGAGGCAGATTTGGCGGTTATAGACAGGCTGGCCTGGCCCAGTAATCAGGTTCCGGTTTTAAACTTAATTCGGTTTTAATAATTAATTTTTAATTTTTATTCAGATCCCTGATTTTATATTGCTAAATTTAATTTTGATGGGACACAGCCGGACCAATCGCGTTTAATATATTTTTAATTGTATTTATAGTGTATTTATTATGTGTTTTTAGTAGGCTGTACACCGCCCCGAGTCCCTTTTTGGGAGAGGGAGCGGTATAAAAATATGATAAATAAATAAATAAATAGGGGGCCATATTTTGTATTGGGAGCGCGCCCCCGCTGTTTGTCTGCGGTGGCGCGCTCCGACCCCCTTGTCATTTCCCGTTCCCCGGGTGGTCCGAATGATCGGGCCCTGGGCCTTCGGCAGATGTTGTTAACGCCAGGTCCGTTATTAACAAGGCCCCTCTCATTTATGATTTGATCTGTGAGGGGGGAGCGGACCTGGTGGGTAATACCGAGACCTGGCTGGGCCAAGAGGGGGGAGTTCCTCTGGTGGAGATGTGCCCAGCCGGGTTTCGGGTTTTTCATCGGCTGAGGGCCCAGGGGAGGGGTGGGGGGGGTTGCGGTGGTTATTAAGGAGGATCTGTGTCCTAGGGAATCCACTGTTTCTCAGACGACCGGATGTGAGTCCCTTTTTGTGAAGTTCGGTCCCGGGGTTCAGGTGGGCTTGTTGGTCACATACCTGGCTCCCTGCTATGTGACATCGGCCCTGCCTGAGCTCCTTGAGGTCATAGCCGGCTTGGCGGTTGGGACCCCCAGGCTTATGGTCATGGGGGATTTCAACCTGCCATCTGCTGGTGGGGCCTCGGGGATTGCTCAGGAGTTCATGGCTTCCATGACAGCCATGGGCCTGACCCAACTAATTCGGGATCCTACTCACTTGGGGGGTCACACCCTGGATCTGGTTTTTGTCTCTGATCAGTGGCAGAATGATCTTGGTATAGGGGATGTAGTTGTGGAACCCCTGTCATGGACTGATCATTCGCTCCTGAGACTCGACTTCCATTCCGCACCCCCTGGCCGCAGGAAGGCGGGGCCGATAAAATGGTACCGCCCCAGGCGCCTGATGGACCCAGATAGGTTCCTGATGGAGCTTGGGCCGTTTCCCGATGCTCACACACACGACTCGGTCGAGGGCTTGGTCGCCGCCTGGGATAGGGTGGCTGCTGGGGCCCTTGACTGGGTCGTGCCCTTGCGGCCTCTGACCCGGTGCCGATCCCAGGTGGCTCCTTGGTTTTCTGAGGAGCTAAGGGAGATGAAGCGCCGGAAAAGACGTCTAGAGAGTAGTTGGAGGGCCAGCCGCTCTGGGTCTGACCAAACACTATTACGATCTTATATTAAGACGTATTTAGTGGCGATAAGGATGGCGAGGAGGTCTTACGTCTCCACCCTTATTGCGTCCGGGGAAAACCGCCCGGCCGCCCTGTTCAAGGTGACCCGCTCCCTTCTGGAGGTGGGGGCGCGGGAGGATCCCTTGCAGGGACGGGCTGAGGAGTTTTCTAGGTTTCTGCAGGACAAAATCACTCAGATCCGGGATGAGTTGGACTCTGACTGGGCATCTCCGGGCGGGGGGACAGGGGTGGATTTCGGGGGGGTCATTTGGGCTGAGTTCGATCCTGTTACTTTGGAGGACGTGGACAGGATACTGGGGGGGCTGAATGCCATCACTTGTTTATTGGACCCGTGCCCCTCCTGGCTGGTCGTGGCCACTCGGGAGGTGACACGAGGCTGGTTCCAAGGGATTATCAATGCTTCCTTGAGAGAGGGGCTTTTACCCGCCGCCTTGAAAGAGACAGTGGTGCGGCCCCTCCTCAAGAAATCGTCCCTGGATCCAGCATTATTGTCAAATTATCATCCGGTCTCCAACCTTCGCTTTGTTGCGAAGGTTGTTGAGAGCGTGGTGGCACGTCTGCTCCCTCAGTACCTGGATGAAGTGGTATACCTAGACCCCCTCCAATTGGGTTTCAGGCCCGGGCACAGCATGGAGACGGTGTTGGTCGCGTTGGTGGATGATCTCTGGAGGGCCCGGGATAGGGGTTGTTCCTCTGTCTTGGTCCTGTTAGATCTCTCAGCGGCTTTTGATACTGTCGACCACAGTATCTTGTTGCGGCGGTTGGGGGGGTTGGGAGTGGGAGGCACCGTTTTACGGTGGTTCTCCTCCTTCCTCTCTGACCGTTCGCAATTTGTGTTGACGGGGCAGAGGTCGACCCCGAGGCGCCTACTGTGTGGGGTGCCTCAGGGGTCGGAGCTCTCGCCCCTGCTGTTCAACATTTATGTGAAGCCGCTGGGTGAGATCATCCGTGGTTTCGGGGTAGAGTTCCATCAGTACGCTCAGCTGTACATCTCTACCCCGGGCCACCCCAACGAAGCCGTTGAAGTGATGACCCGGTGCCTGGAGGCCGTGCGGAATTGGATGGGTCGTAACAGGCTTCGTCTCAACCCGACCAAAACCGAGTGGCTGTGGTTTCCTGCGCCCAGATACAGCCAGCTTGTACCTTCGCTGGCCGTGGGGGGAGAAATTTTGACCCCCGTGGAAAGGGCTCGCAATCTAGGTGTCCTCCTGGACGCATGGCTGTCTTCAGAAGATCATATCACGGCCGTCGCCAGGGGGGCCTTTTGTCAGATTCGTCTGATTTACCAGTTGCGGCCCTTTCTGGATCTAAACGCACTTCGCACAGTCACCTCCGCCCTCGTCATCTCCCGCTTGGACTACTGCAACGCTCTCTACATGGGGCTCCCCTTGAAGAGTGTCCGGAGGCTGCAGTTGGTTCAGAATGCGGCCGCGCGGGTGATCTTGGGAGCCCCTCGGAGCTCCCATGTAACACCACTTCTCTGCAGGCTGCACTGGCTTCCTGTGGCCTTCCGGATCCGATTCAAGGTGGTACTGATTGTATTTAAAGCGCTCCATGGCTTGGGGCCTGGGTACTTATGGGATCGCCTGCTGCCATCAACAGCCTCCCGCCGCCCAGGGCGCTTCCACAGGGTTGCCCTCCTCGGGGTTCCGCCGCCTGATCGTTGCCGGCTGGCGACCCCGAGGCTGCAGGCCTTCTCTGTGGGGGCCCCCTCCCTGTGGAATGATCTGCCCCCGGAGATACGGGCCATTACCGACATCCAGACCTTCCGGCGTGCAGTAAAGACCCTGTTTTTCCAATAGGCCGGCCTGGCCCAGTAAACGGTTCTTGGGGTTTTAAATTAATTAGGTTTTAAATTTTTAATTATAATCCTTGAATTTTAAATTTTGGTAATTTTATATTTGATGGGATTTCGGCCGAATTAATTCTATTTAATTTGTTTTAATTGTACATACTGTTCGTTTTTTAGTAGGCTGTACACCGCCCCGAGTCCCTTTTTGGGAGAGGGGGCGGTATAAAAATTTAAATAAATAAATAAATAAATAGCTATGGTACTTTGGGCTATAAAATAATTTCCAATCCTCTGATTTACGCTTCGATTAGGAGATCAAACATTCCCGCTTTGCAAAAGCTGAGAAATGACTTTACCAGTGAATTTTCTTTCTTTTTTTCCTTTCAACCGATGGCTCAGATTACTAGATCAATCAATGACAGAGTGATAGATCAGTTGATCCAGAAATGGGATTACTTTACTGAAAGGCATTGATCGTTTTGCAGAATCAATGAACTTGATAAAACTTCCCCAAATATTTCTTCAGTGAAAGCAATTTTCAGATTTGCCCATTTTCTCACCTAAAATTAGGACTTGTGTGACACAGAGCCATTTAACTTAGTGCATGTTTCTGCATTGGGAATTTGTGAACAATGGAATAGAATAACAGATTTGATAGGGATCTTGGAGGACTTCTAGTCCAACCCCTGCTCAGACAGGAAGCCCTATAACATTTCAGACAAATGGCTGTCCAATTTCTTCATAAACACCTCCAGTGTTGGAGCACCTACAATTTCTGAAGGCAAGTCATTCCACTGATTAATTGTTCTCAGTGTCAGGAAATTTTTCTTTACTTGTAGGTTGGTTCTCTCCTTGAATAGTTTCCATCCATTGCTTCTTGGAACACTGCAATCGTGTCTCCCCTAGTCCTTCTTTTCATGAAACTAGACATACCCAATTCCAAAAATCGTTTATATGTTTTAGCCACCAGTCCAGTAATAATTTTTGCTCCTCTTCTCTGCCCTCTTTCTAGAGTCTCAAGATCTTTTTTTGCATCTGGCAACCAAAACTGGATGCAATATTCGAAGTGTGGTGCTAACACTTCTTGTTTTCTTGATTCTATCCCTCTTAATGCAGCCTATGATTCTGTTGGGGTTTTTTGTGGGGCAACTGTAGCATACTGCTGACTCAGGTTTAAATGGTTGTCTACTAGGACTCCAAGATACTTGTTGCACTTACTACTGTGGAGCCAGGTATCACCTATTTTATGCCAGTGCATTTGGTTTTTCTTTCCTAAATGTAGAACATTTCTCAGTGTTGATTTTGTTTTATTAGATGGGGCCCAATCTGTCGATCCTTCTATATCTCAAGCTTATCTTCTGGAGTGTTGGTATTACTGTCAATTTGAGCTTGTCTGCAAATTTGATGAGTTCCCCTTGTATCCTCTTATCTAAATGAATGATGAAGATGAACAGATTTTGTGAATCCTCCTGTTCTGCTCTTTTTTCCATGTCCAGGAGGGTCTTGTGTCCTTCGAGGAGGTGGCTGTGTATTTCTCTCATGAGGAATGGTCTCAGCTGGATCTTGACCAGAAAGCGCTGCATTCAGAAGTCATGCTTGAAAACCATAGGAATGTGATCTCTCTGGGTAAGAGTTTTCTAATCCTCAATCAAGAAGAGAGATTATAGTTATTTTTTTTATTAAAATACCACTGATCAGATATTGTCTCTTGGGAGGGAGAAGGAAAGGATTGTCGCGTTGTCGCGGTTTGCTCGTTGTCCTTAGGTTCTCTGATCAGCCCGTAGAGCCCCCGCAGGGGTAAAATTTAGAGGGACCCTCGCGAGGGTGAGTACTTAAGTACTAGAATCAATAATTGACACAGACACCATAGTTTCTCAAGGTGAGAGAGCACGTTGTGCCCGGGGTAGATGAAGAAGTCCCCCGATTGCAACGCACCACCCTCTTTTATTTTGCAGTTTTATCAGGGCGGGGGGAGCAAGACATATGTGAAGAGGAGCAAGGAAGTATAATTCTAATGGCACCATGGCAGGATGCGACCACTGTTGTGTGCTAAGATAGCGTGATTATCTATTAACAAGATATTTGTAATCAGCTAGTTCCTGTAACTATTTGCCTACGTGTCGTGCCAAGCTGAGTTTATCATGCAATTCCTAACTTGAGAAGGTCATTCTTACGGCCTTAGGTCAAGAGGACTCTCGAGGTTTACTACAAGTCCTCTTTTCTTTGTTTTTAAGGTGCCGCGATATCCGATTCAAAATATAAGCCTTTCTCCTTTGGAGTATCATAGTGCTTGGATAAGGACATACCCTCCGGGACATCCCGATCCGATTGCACAACCTCGTTCAAGGGCAGGTTATCAGAGTCGTCAGCGGAACATAAGTGCAAAAGCGGAGCTTTTGTTGGGATTGCCATATATACATAATTTTGCATTAAGAGATTAAGTTGCGCAGCAGCTTTAGCTTCGGCAATAGCATTTAAACTACGTTTGATCATTGAAATAAAGATAGGTAATAAACAGGGTAGCAGAAAACATCCTATAGCAATTATAGCCACCAAAATAAAAATAGCCTTTAAACCGGGAAACGTGGGGAGAAACTCGTCAAACATTCCCCCTATGTCCACTCCCTTCCATGTTTGCACAGGTACATGCGCCAGTTTTATCATTTTTATGGCAGCCTCATCTACAGCCTTCATGCTGTTATCAATTTCAATGCAACAATCGGTAAGGTTAAACTTTCCACATACCCCCCCTTCTTTTGCTAACAGGTAATCTAGTGCCAGACGATTTTGCATTATGTAAGTACGAGATTTTACTGACTCTCTCGCAAGGGATCGCATGGTGGCCAATGTTTCATCAGTGATGAGCTCTACTACCGCTTGAAGACGGATGATGCGGTTAAGCATGTAGATGGGTGTTCTGTATCCCCACATGCCGTCCTCTGCCCAGGTTGCCGGGTCATAATAATGAATTATGCGTTCTGGGGGCCACTCATCATCTTTCCAATTTACTTTATGAATTTGGGAGGTGTCTCTCTTCTCGCGTGTGGCCTCCCCGGCTTCCTCGTATACCGGGTGACCTAGGACTTGTCTTTGCGACAAAGGGAGCAGAAAAAAACCTGGTCGTATGGTCCCTAGTACACAAGATCCTTGCCAGGCGGCTGGGAGGATGGAGAAGGCATTGGCGCCACATATCCAGTAAAGCCCTGTTGGTGCTGGCCAGGTGGCGGAATCATTCTCGGGTTGCCGTAGGTAAGAAAGGTAAGAAGTGAAGTTATGGGTGGGCCTAGGAAGGTTATTGGGAGAGTCCCACGAATCGTTGGTGAACGTACCTAAACATAAAAGAGAGCCTTCTACAAACGTACGTGCGGAGGTATTAACTCTTTGATAGCATTGTCTTCCTACCAAATTAGTGGTCAGGGTCCAGTTTTCAGGAATTGTGTTCAGGGTATCAAAGTTGGACCAATTAGTTATGACATGGGTGATGTTAATTTCCTGGGCCTGCCACGGCCATTGTTCCCCCATCGTAGTTCCCCCACACACAAAGCAATTTTTAACTTGCAATGATTTAGCAATAGTCTCTGCAAGGTGTACAAAGGTGTTGCGCACCTCATGTGGTACGGTCAGGTGAGTCAATTTTGCCAATTCCGAATAAACAGAATGAAATAAGGAGTGTCTGGTTGAGTCGATGGAAATTTTGCTTACTATTATTTTGATGGCTACTGAAGGGTTGGTTCCTGTCCCATCAATACCCAAGCCATAGTCATTGTCAGTACCTTTCCATGTTTGGAAGGAAAGCCAATTTTCCGGTACTGGAAACGTGAGATTGATGGGATTGCACTGATGTTGCATACAGTTGGGATCGGGAACTCTAAGACGGGTGATATAGAGTTTTTTAAGGTTATCCCTCTTGGGTATGGTGTCGGGTCGCACTGTGAGCCCTCTGGATTGAAAGTCCACACATTTCCATTCATTGCAGTAGGTGCCTTTGCCACAGGGGTCGTGTTGATTTGAAGTTCTGGCACAGATGTACTTTTCGTTGCTGGAATATGTCCGTCGCCAGACAAGTGAGCCGCATTCGTTTGTGCCATAGTCCATGGCTTCGCAGGCATCAAAAGTGACCGATTGGGATACCTTCGGATTATAAAAGTCATGATTGACCAGTGTCTTTTTCGATGAGCCGGCTCCGACAGTGATGAGGATGTTGTAGCGATGAGTGGGGTCTGTAGGGTCATAACAGGTTTGTTTGTTGTTATCTTCACAAATACTATACGTCGTGCTATTCCACACACAGGTGTGCGTGGATGGTTTGGTGCAAATAAAATGGGTGTGATATATTAATGTAGTTCTGATGGTCTGCCCCTGTTGAGTTTTTTGCAAGCAGGGGGTGCAATGTTTGGCATCTTGGGAGGTGAGTGCACTTCGTGTCCTCCATTGAGAGGGGATAAACTTCTGTCGTAGGGATAATGTCAGCCGAGAAGAAGTGGCAAAGCCTCGTACCATTTTTGTAATTTCACATTGGTATAGACCAAAGTCTGAGAGGGTCAGATCAGTTACTGAAAGATGAGTTGCTCTAAAATGATAATTGATGGTATATTTGGGTGAGTCTTGTAGATATATGGTATTGTTGAAAAACCAGCGCCAGATGATTCCCTTTTTCTTGATTGGAGACCTCTGGTAACAGGAGAGGGCCTGAGAGCAAAGATGCAGTGCTCCCTCATTGTTGTAACGGTGCGTGTGAATCAAGGAGTTGAATTTAGGATGTGGAGAGGACTCGAGAAGCTGTCGACGAATTCGTTGTCCACGGAGCGGTGACCAGGAACCAGGATAGCGGTCAGGGAGATGGGAGCCAGGTGTATCCCATAGGCAGCTGGTGGTATCACAGGGAGGTTGGCAGCAGGAGAAGTGGCGCACCAGGGTATGGGAAAAAGATTGAGGAGAAGATTGAGACAAAAGGAGCCAAGAAAGAAACATAGAGGGTAGTGGGGGGCGAGTTACAGAGAAAATGGAAAAGAGATAAACTGTATGATTGAAGGATTGACGGGAAGCAAGAAAGCCTAAGCAGGAATAAGGTCCCACCGTATTCGCGGTGACATAGACATGTAGGTAGACCCGACAGGGTTGGTAGCCATACAGAAGAGAGACGTGAGGTGAGGGACGCAAGGCACGGCCTTGATGTTGAAAGGCATAATTACAGGCGGAAAGAGAGATGTCTTCAAAGGCAAAGGTAACGCGTGTGAACGGAGGGGCGAAGATAACAGCAAGATCAGCCCGAAACTGAGAAAAGACAGGAGATATCAGAATCAGAAGGGCTAGGAGAGGAACACTTGTCCTTAGCCTCCCCATGATAAGGTCGAACACAGCGCGCAGGCACCCAAAGAACACGTTCAGGAAGTTGAACAGCAGCGTATCCTTTGCCCCAAGTGATCAGTTGCACAGGTCCCTTCCACTTCGGATCTGGAAGTTGCCTGAAATAAACAAGAGGTCTGGAGGTAGGGACAGGAGGTGTGGTAAAGTGACGAGAAGCAGCCGTAGAAGAAGGAGAGCCAGTAAGATTCAGAAAGTTCAAGGTATATAAACATACATTTAACACATTCTGTAACGCTGGGAGGTTCGGGGGGCGTACGCCTTTTTTCCCCATGTATCGATCAAGGGCCGTTTTGAGTGTTAAATTTGCTCTTTCCACAATAGCTTGGCCTTGGCTATTGAATGGAATTCCAAATTTGTGTACAATGGACCAATGATGACAGAACTCCGAAAAGGAGGAGCTCGTGTATGCAGGACCATTGTCTGTTTTTAAAATTTTTGGACATCCCAGTGTTACAAAGGTCCGAATGCAATGATTGATAGTGTTTTTAGTAGTTTTCCCCCCTTTGCAGTGTGGGCCATGATGAACCCAGAGTAAGTGTCTACAGACACGTGAATATACTTCCAGGGCGCAAAGGATGGATACTGAGTAACGTCCATTTGCCATGTGTCACAGGCCTCGGTGCCTCTAGGATTTACTCCTTCTGGGACACTTCGTGCCTGCAGACTACATGTAGGACATTGTTGAACAATTGCCGCGGCTTCTTGATGAGTAATTCCAAATTGTCTCACCAGAGCCTTTCTATTTTGATGAAAATAATCATGACTTTCTCCTGCTGTTAAGGTGTTATTCTGCAGGATTGGTAACAAATGCAACTTGCAGGCCTCATCTGCCATGTGATTGCCTTCTGAAAGAAATCCGGGCAGATGCTGATGGCTTCTGATGTGGGCCACAAACAGAGATTCCTTCCTTTCCTTCAATAGGTCTTGTAACTGTAAAAAAAGCATCATTAAAGGAGGAGGGGTTGCAGGAGAAATGTAGGCATCAAATATATTCAAGGCCAATTGTGCCACATACAGACTATCAGATATTACATTAATTGGCTGGTTGGGAAAAAGTGTGAGTGCCATATTGAAGGCAGACAGTTCAGCCTGTTGAGCAGAAGGTTGTGGTGTGGTAAGTTTTTTATGCCATTGATTGTCAGTTTGCCACACACAAGCCCCGATGGTTTTAGAACCATCAGTGAATACAGTAAGACAATCTTTCACTGGTTGTTGTACTAAAGGAGTCTCTAGAGTGAGCGGAATTGTTTTCAGCACTTGTATGCGTGGGTCTGGTGGTAGATGGCAAGAGACATTCCCTTGCCACCCTTCCAACGCATCTTGTAACGCATCAGAATTTTGGAAGAGTGGTTCCCATTGTGTTAGTCTGCAGGGAGTGTAAAGCGTGCAGATATCCACACCCATCAAGGCTCTAGCTCTTTTCCTCCCCCGTTCTATAAGAAGAGCCATTTGTGCAGCTCTTGTGATGATTGATGCTTTTGGGGTATGAGGAAGGTGAATCCACTCTAAAATGTGTAGCTTCTTTGAAGTCGAGATTTGAACGATGATTGCTGTAAGGAGTGTGGGTGTGGGAAGAAGCGCCAATGAGAGTGCATGATTGTGTAATGAGCGGTCCACCCAATGGGTATGCAAGGCGCTGTTGATTTCTTTAAGAGCATTAAGCTGTTGCTCATTCAGCCAAATGAGATCTGCTGGATGCTTAAGGCCGACCAATGCTTGAAATAATGGCGAGAGAGTATGAGTTGAAATGGAAAGATATGGGCGTGCCCAATTGAGCGTGCCCAGGCATTGCTGTAACTGAACCAAGGTTGCAGGTTGAGGGAGTGTGAGAACAGGAAGGTGAGGTGAAGCTGTGGAGGCTAAAACCTTGTGTCCTAAATATTGTAACGGATAATGAGACTGCACCTTTTCTGGTGCTACATGCAGTCCTGCAAGAGCAAGGAGAGAGAGAAGACATGGAAAAGTTTTACATACTGTACCTTTAGGACCATCAGCTGCAATCAGGATGTCATCCATGTAATGATACACTAAAAATTCAGGAAATTTGTCCCGATAGGGTTGTAAAGCTTTATTTACAAAATATTGACACATCGTAGGAGAATTGAGCATTCCTTGGGGAAGAACTTTCCATTGATATCTAGCTGTAGGTTTAGAATTATTAAACTCAGGAACGGTGAAGGCAAATAGTATCCTGTCCTCTGGTATCAGCGGGATGGAGAAAAAACAATCTTTGAGGTCAATGATTATGAGATCAAATGTTACAGGAATTAAATTTGGATTTGGAAGGCCGCATTGCAATGGTCCCATAGGTTGCAATATAGCGTTCATAACACGGAGATCCTGTAGGAGGCGCCATTTGCCACTTTTCTTTTTAATTACAAACACTGGTGTGTTATATGGGCTGGTAGATGGTTCAATATGACCTTCTGCCAATTGCTGTTGAATGAGAGTGTGAAGTGCGTTTAATTTTTCTTTTGTAAGAGGCCATTGATCAATCCAAACAGGAATATTTGATTTGAGAGTGAGAGATAGAGGAGAAATAGCCATAATTCAAGGTATGTAGAGAGAAGTGTGGAGTTGAGATAGCAGGTCACGGCCCCACAAATTGCAATGTAATGGAAGGACAAAGGGTTTAAGATAAGCAGTCACAGAGGAATGAGGCGTAGAGGCAGTAAGCCAAAGTGAGCTAACCTTTGCTGCCTGCGCTCCACCGACGCCTTGTACTGAAGTTGTTTCAGCAAGGGGCCAAGAGGATGGCCACTCAGAGGATCGAATGACAGAGACGTCAGCTCCGGTGTCAATCAGGCCAGCAAAAGATTGGCCATTCAGCAATATGGTTAACATAGGTTTGGAGGCTCGAACAGATTGCTGTAGAGCAAACAAAGAAGGGGGTTCAGGAGAGGGAAGAAGAATGAGAGTAGCCACAATCGTTCCCGCTTTCAGGGAAAAGCACCGGTCGCCAATGGCAGCAAGAGAGAGATTTTTCAGAGAAGAGGAGTCGTACAAAAAGGGTGCAGCAACTACGCCTTCAATGGTAAGGGAGGAGTTAGGTATGAGCAAAACAGGCAAGGAAGGCGGAAGTGGCTTCAGAACAGTGATAGAAAGAGGGAGAGTGAAGACCGAACCAGGATCATCATAAACGATGTCCTCTGTCAGCTGTACAGGGAAAGAAGTAGGTTGTAAAAAGGAAAGAGAAGAGGAAAGAGAAGTTTCAGCCTTTGTAGCAGGGTTAGCTGAAGACCCCATGCCTAGTTTTCCGATTGCTGAGCAGGAGGAGGGTTAGAGCGACATTGGGAAGCCCAATGAAAACCTTTTCTGCAACGAGGGCAAACAGTTTTTGGCTTGGCAGCATAGGGTGCAGTACCCCGAGACTGGCCACGAGGCGTTCCCCCCCCACCCGGCATTCTACACTGATTTTTAAAATGGCCAGGCTTCCCACAATTAAAACAATTGCCAGAGCGAGACACGGCAAGGGTGTCGGACAACGGAGGGGAGGTGGGGAGGGATGCAGAAATGGAGATAGAGATGGCAGCGGCAAGGGCGCTCATTTTGTGAGAAGTAGTTCCCACAATCCTACAAAGCTGCAGGAACTCAGCCAATGTTACACCAGGTTTGTTAGCAACAGGTTGAAGTATTTTTTGACAATCTTCATTCGCATTGGTGTAAGCCAGTTTAATAAGAAGTTCTTGTCTGGCCGCCTCATTGTCAATTTGGCATTCCAGAGCGGTTTGCAAACGGTTAACGAATGAAGAGTAAGACTCGTCAACCTCCTGCACTACCTTCAAAAAGGTGTGTGTGGATTTAGAGTCTGAGTCATCCACACGTTTCAGGGCATTCATCGCACAAAGATGAATGATTGCAAAGGCACGGCGAGGGCAAGTTTGTTGCTGAATCAGGGTGGAGAATAATCCGGTTCCCTTTACGTGATCAGCAATGACCAGATTAGGGAGGCCTCGTCTTATTTCAGCATCTACTAATTTTTCATATTCAGACTGCCAAACAACATACTGGGCAGGAGTCATAAGCATGGAAAACAACATCTTCCAATCATATAACAGCATTACAGTGTTAGCAGACACGAGAGAATCAAGCATGCCACGAGTGTAAGTGGATTGCAG